>OZ032122.1:3192969-3781490 GCA_964026355.1 Pseudorhiza aurosa
TTAGCTGATGCTAATGAACGCGAGCCAAGCATTAGATACATGTTGATGAACAAATTAAAACCTGTTTTTATATCATGGAACGAGTTATTCACAACTACAATATCTGGCTACAGAGGCATAGAGCGAATACAATTCATTTAGAAAATCAACAGCTCCGACTACGCCACTGTACAATACGATGTACATAACGAAACCACAGGAAATCAAAACTAATTCTCAAAGAAAATCAAAACGTAGGGAAATGTTACCAATAGAAATAACACTAACATTCATTGATATCAATAAATTTACAACCTATTGGAATTCCTTATCTTCTTCGAATCGCTCACTACGCATGCTTCCTAAATAGATGCTCTATGTAAGACCATGCATAGATCACATGAAATGGATTCAGGTGGAAAGGAAGGACCGAGAAACTGCTCGATAGGCCTATCTTCTTAGTTTCCAAAATCTGCATTAAGAATCGCGATCCATCGGAATTTTGACATGCTGTCACAATTTGAGAAGAGAACACTCAGAAACTGCCCAATGAATAATCCTTTTTTACACATGATTCTACCTAGATGTAAAAGACAGACGTTTGGACAATGAGAATCATTTCGCTTACAGGGCAGTGTCCAGGTCCTTCCTCTAAATGTGACCACACGTGATTCCTACGCCTGGAATTACAGAGAGCGGGTGACTGTCCTCACTCTAGGTGGAAGTCTAGCTGAGGGTGGATTCGGGCCACTGACCATGGGGTCAATGCGCAATAATCTTAGCACTGAGCCATCCTGATACCTCCACCTCCTAAATCGCACAGCCATCATCATTTTGCATTGTCAAAAAGCCTAGCGCCCGTGGTTCAAATCCATTATAATAATGATCTTAACGAAACCGCCAGGTCTCTGTAACTTCAGGATGAATGCATCCATGAATTCGTGCATAACATGCAACTAGATTGAAAGCGAGTACAATAACCATGCATGTCTAACGTGATACCAATCTGCCAAAGAGACCGTCACTGGATGATTGAAAGCATAATTTTAATTCCATAGTTAATGCGAGCGTCGTTCAGCGAGGTGCCATCCTTAGGCCCGACATTGTGAGGTAGGGCATGCAGTTCCTTCCCTCACTTCACTTTGCCCCCAGCTTAGCGCCAGGTACCCATCTACTGCTGGGTGGAAAGACAGAGACCAAAGAGAGACAGGAACCAGTGTGTGCATGAAGCCAAGGCCTTCAGCAAAGTCTTAAAACTACATCAACGTGATTAAGCTTAGAATTAGGTTCTACCATGAAGCAGTAATGTGCTCTTACTGTTATATGCAAGTACTCCTACCATTGGGTGGTAAGAAGAGGAACACGAAAAACAAGTACAGTTGACTGACTTACCGAGTCTTCCATAATCACCTTCACCCCATGTGTACAATTCACCGTCATCTGTTACTGCTGCACTGTGTCTGTTACCAGCAGATATAAACTGCACGAACTAAGACGATGAATGGTTAACTTTAAAATCAGCAGACGTGAAAGGACTTTGATATTTGTACGATTGACTGGCCGTCTATCACGAGGGGGAAAGGAGGCAAGCAATAAGAGGCACCCGAAAATCAAGAAGCGATAGAGGCAAAGTACCCCGAAGAAGCAAGTGATCGAGGCCACAACTGTGTCGCATGCAGCAGGAACCTACTTGGATCGCTGCACCTGCTGATTTGGTATGCTGCTCACCTCTAGTTAGCAGTACTAAATCTCCACAGTCAGCAGGCATGGCGAAAAACCCAAGACATTGATCATCGCTATCCTTATCACCAAGGCTAAAGAATACATGACCTAAAGAAGATCTCGATAAATAACGCACAATGTAGACAGCAATGTACAACCAATGGAAAGCTACTGTCGTGGACATTGGCCTGCGTCTTACCAAGAAAGAAGACCAGAGAAAACTAGGCAGAATTTTCGCAAATGATCCTTCAATACGCAGGGAGCATTGATATTCAATTCATTACCTGAACAAGTGCGAAATGAAAAATCTATTCTTATATTTAAACGCTTAGTAAAAGACTCTCAATTTTAAACTCAATACGATTTTAATTTCTATTTTTAGCCTTTTCTTGCAAACGCAGGTCATTTATTGATAGCAGAATGTATTTTCTGAAAAAGTTAACCAGTTAAAATATGTTTTATAATAATGATAAAAATAATAATAATTCAGCCAATCTTCAATTCTGGGTACTCTGGTGCATCGGTGGGAAGGGCCGATACAACATTGGTAACACTTTTTCGACGAGAAAGATGGAGGCAGAATGTAAGATATACCGTGGAGATCAAAGGGGAAAAGGGCAAGGAGGGCAACTCAATAAAATCGCCATTAAATTGTTGCAAAGGGAAGGAGTTGTGCGAGGAAACCTACTTTGCCTTTTAATGCTCCTTGGATGTGCTTTGGGACTTTTTGCATGAGCGTGTTACCATGTCCAAGCTTTCCATAATCACCTTGATGAAAACGAAACAAATGTTATTGCTAAACCTTACTCACTATAGCTCATCTCTCAACCTATTCGTTCGCTTTGTTCTAGAGTTGTTTTACCGAAATTGCCCTGTCAGTGCGTAGGACATATCTTCAAGGGACTCTGAAATCAGAGTACTCCATTGCTAAGAATGCTAAACACTATTGGCGAGGAAGGCACCGAGTTATCACCTCGTGAAAAGACTCAGAGCTACGCTCGAAATCGAGTATGCGACGCAGTACCAAAAAATGCAACAAATCAAAGCAATAATACTAATAATAATAATAATAAAGACAGAATGAAACTGCCTAAAGTCATAAATAAATGCTAGATTAAACCTTTACACTGTTGCTAAAAGACGAGATAGAGGGAGCTGGCTTGGCCTCGCAGTTAAGCTCAGCTCAGCTTATCATCAGCTGTAGAAAGCGTGTTTCGTTCTCACAATGCCGCAATTGAATTTCATCAAGTAAGTCAAACTCAGTATCTTTTCACTCGGTACCATCTGCTGCACGGCTGTATTTTCTGTTGGATCTTAGAAAGAAAATAAGATCTGAATGGACATGATTGCCAACTGTCTGTACAACATGACATTCTTGCTTCGCTTGAGTGATGCGGGGTTGTCGAAACAGGTCATTTGTGGGATCCCATTTGAGGTGAGTTGCTCAGAGAGAAGATTAAATTTCATCGTTACAGGAGAACTGTCTGAGATGCCCAATCTGAATCAGGCTTCCAACAGGTCCTGACTAACTCATCTTCGTGAAACTCATCATCGCAGTTTTAGGCCTTAATTTCAACCCTTGAACTAAATTACATAGTGACGCGCGTCGCTTGCCGTAGAATCACGCATGCGCACTAATTCAAAATATACAAAGTAGATCATACCGTCACCCCAGCTGTAAACTTCCCCATTTGTTGTCAGTGCAAGGGTGTGACCGTCAGAGCCTTTGGATGATGAGACTTGACACACAACTTTCGATTTTGGAAACAGAGTTTCTTTGAGTCTGGGCTGATTCATTGAGTCTCCCATTCCAAGCCGGCCATAACTTCCCTTAAAAAAGGCAGATTGCATTGAACAAAAAATCGTAGAATCTTATAGCTTACAACGATGTAATCAACTACTGCTATCCTTGCCAAATACCAATAGATTTCTAGGGAAAATTAGATAAAAAATTGAATAAAAAGGAAAAATTATTAATAACTATGTCTGAAGGAAAAAACTCACTTTTCCACAACCAAACAGCACTCCATCTTCACCAATGACAAAAGAACAGTACTGACCAGCTTCAACCTAGCATGAAAGAAATCATAGCAAATTTTTTGAGTTTGCAGCACTGTAAAATCAAAGAGAGATTGGCATAAATAGCGGGCTACCTTTGAGAAATAAGAAAGGAAAAACGAAAATAAATCAATGGATATTATAAGTGTTGCAATATTTAAAGTATATATTCACACCTTTTCCAAGTTTCACTACCTAATCCACAAACTGTATCCCACAAATCATCATTCATCCCTAGAACATGCAATTTATGGAACGCCTTTTTGCTTTCCTGAATCTTACAACTGCCATCTTTCAAATCTAAGATCAATAAACTTGATCTGACCTCTCTCTCCTCTTAGCCTTTCGCTTTCTTCTTTCTTCCTTTGTCGGGGCTTTGTATAGGCCACCATGGCCTTTCCTCAACACAACCCACTGAAGAAAAACAAAAACTCACTAGAAAAAAATAAAACCTTGTCCCTGTTGTCTTTATACAAACCCTGCCTACCATATTTGGTTGTTGATAGGGGCAAACAGGCATCTATCAACAGCTTTAACATTGCAACTATGCAATAGATACATCCCTCTCCACAGCTTACATCTAGTTGCCGATTATGATTCAAATTTTGCTAATCCCTACCAATGCTACTGATGATTCCAGTGCGGGTGTTACATTCTGTTTACCTGGTATGCTCTTTCAAATGCCTTGCTTCTCTTACATTGCATCACTTTATCTTGCAGCTGCTCACCAAGCTGATGGCTGCTGTTGCTGCCCCAAACATATGCCTCATATCGTTGCAAATTATCCTTTCCTCCAATGCTTCCAGGCTTCACATCATTCAACAGTGAATAATTATTGACGTAGTTGAGAGCCAAGTTAGCCACCTTAAAAGATACAAAGCTTTTATATAGATTGCGTCATTCTGTTACAAAAAACCCTTTTTGTGAAACAGCATTTCTGAAAATATCAAATGGCATTGTTTATGGTGGAGAAGAGGGTGGTAAATAGACATACACTTTGCAGGCTGTAAACTTCAATTCCTTATGACTTACTTTTGATTAAACTGTAAGATGAGAAGTATTTCGCACAGTGGTCAAAACACATCTACTTTGCTGAGTCCAAGTTAGCGTCCCCCTTGTGCACTTTTGCCTTCTCCCTCCCTTATTATCCACCCAGTGGTAAAAGGGCACTTGGCACAAAATGGGTTTTAAGTATGGCAAGGAAATCAACTGACTGCGATACATCACAATCCCCCTGTCTCAGGACAACACCTCCGTAACAAGGTGCTACCAACATTCAATTTGAGTATGGGACCCACCTTCAGAACTAGACTAGAGCGAACATGGCTTTTTTGCACTTAAATATTATCCTGTATGAAAACCTGCTTTACTGTTATTACTCATCTATTGAACAGAGTTGTGGAAATTATTAAAATCTTAAGTGTGATCCCATTTCATGACAACATAAGCTTTGAAAAACATTTAGAATGCAAGAACCCAGTTACCGGGCCAGTTTTCTTAGGGGATACCACAAAAGTTGGTTCACTAAAGGACAATTACTTCGTTTAGATTCTAACAGAAAAATCTAAAAAAATTGACATTGCGCTACCTGTCTTAAGGTTTCTATTGCTGCTTGATGTAATGGCACGGTCTTGGACTCCCCGCTACAAATGCCATTTGTATCATCATCTTCCCCATCACTGTTGTCATCATCATCATATACATCGTTTTCACTTCCTTCACTGTAGCTATTCCCATTCTGCAACACCATAAAAGATAATAGCAATTAATTTAGAAAGAAATCCTGATGGCTGCCTGAGTGGAATCACAAGCAAATGCCCAGAGCATGGTGGATAGCATGTGTGACTTGCAAACACATGGGCGGGGGTCTGTGTGTAAGGTCTTCTGTAAGATCCCTTCCCAATCATTTGGTCAAAAGTAAAAAGTTGCGCTCATGCCTTTATTCATAGAAGTTAAAGAATTTTGTCGCATCAAATTCATGATAATGCATATTTACAATTGCTACTAATAAATTGTGCAGATTTTTGGCTGAAAGAAAACCACTTTTTTCTTATATCTTAAACAGAAGCGATATGCTTTGAGTCGTAAAAGTGCTATTGGAAATACTAGGAAAGACAGAAGCAAAATTGAGCCACATGCCCTGTATGAGTCCATCCTGACCCACAGCATATTGGGGTAGAGTAGGCCACTTCTATTCCCTGATACACTTTACCCCGAGCTTATGTAAGGTATCCCAATCCTGTTAAGCAGACAGATAGAGGGCATCCAGAAATGGGAATAAGCATCAGTCAAATTCAAGACCTCTTGGACATTACATGTGTGCTCTTACCACAATACCAACCACCCTTATTTTAAAAAGTCATTCAGCTTCTGCTATTGGTTCAGGTGCCAGGATAGCTCAGTGGTACGATTCTTTCCCGTTTATCCTATGGTCAGTGTTTTGAGCCCACCCTCAGCTAGAGTCTCACCTAGAATGAGGAGAGTTGCCAGATCTCTGTAATTCCAGGCCGAGACTAGTGAGGTGTGGCCATGTCAAGAGGAAAGAGCTGGACACTGCTAAATAAGCAAAAAGCTTTGCGGTGTCCAAACGCCTACCTTTAATATTGAGGTAGAATGACATGCATATACATGTAAATATATATAAAAAATGAAAAAAGCATCCACTGCCCAGATTTCAAACAAGTCTGACGCTTTGGAGTGAGGCTATGCTTTCCATGTGAAGCATGAAATAAGCAAAAACTGGAGGCTTAGAAACTCACCCCAGAACTTTTGATATGCTTCATCCAGCCACTCAACGTGCTTCTTTGCAATAAAATCTGGTTTGAGACCAAACATGATCTGACACCAGTTTCTACCCAGTCCAAGAGAGCTAAGGGGGAACCTCTCTGCAACGCCAAACCAAGAAAAATCTCCGCACACATTCTCCTGCCATCTGCATCCACCATAACTTTGCCTCTCATTATGTCCCTTAAGAAATCCATAACTTGATCAAGGCTACTTTTTGCCAGCTTAGGTAGCTTCACCTTGTTGGCAAGTGAAAGTGGAGGCAGTGAGGAAATTACACCAGCTACCGTGTTCAAGACATCACTGCAAAGTTCTGATGACTCACTGCTCTGCGTCCACGCTTGCTTCATCAAAGAGAATAGCAAGGAAAGTCCAGTCTTAACACCAAGCTGCACCATAACATCCCTGCTTTGAGGCACCTCATTTTCTCCCTCTTTTTTGCCCCTGGCCTTGTTTACATTTGGTCTGCTACTTCTGGCAACTCTTGAGCTGTGGAACTTGTTCGACAGTGAATTGAAGATGGTCTCTAATATTCTCAGTCTTTGAGAAAGTGCAACAGAATATGGATAATTTGAGTTGAAATATATTAATGAATTACGTTGCCCTGTCATAATTTCTTTCAGGTACGCTTCCTGCTTCTCTCGGGAAAGCGGGCTCTCTTCGTATTCTTGTATAAATGACGGAGCCACAGTGCAGGCCGGCTTTAAATGCCTCTTTCCTACTTTTTGGGCATAATTTGACGTCTCTTTGCGATCCATTAGCAAGCGAGAATCAAACGCAGTCCAATTCTCGGCCCCGTTCTCTTCTTTGGCATGTTGCTTGCAGCTTTCCGGCGAGTTCCCAGAGCTTCCTTGCTCGATTTCTTGGTGAGTTCTATCTAAACCATTCCCATCCAGACTAAGCTGAATGTAGTCATCTGAGCGACTTTCAAGGAGCTCCAAGAAGTTTTCTATTGATAGCTGATTTGGTTCTGTCATTTCTTTCCAGTTGTACGGTTGGTCTCCTAACTAGCTTACGCCGTTATGCTAAGGACTAATGGCACCGTCCTTTGTAGCTTCAGTACTTAACCTTTTATGTGAAACGAACAGACTTGAACGATTGAAGAATAGTATCAACATGCATATTGTGATGCTGGTATTTTGCTACTTCTATCAGCCCCAACTGCAAGATTTCCATTCTCCATCTCCAGACAGAAACTGCCAAGCTCCATTGCTTAGATTATTGTTGTCGTTTGGAACAGAGCGCCTACACAGTGGCAGCGTTGAACGACGCTTGGAGTACGAAACTGTTTCTTTGGAATCGTCAAATTAGGCCTACGTACATAACAAGGCCATGAAAAAATAAATAATAATAATAAATAATAAGAATAAATAATAATTATGAATAGTAAAAACTTCGAATCTTTATACTGGATGAAACACTTCAGCTTTAGATTAGCTGTTATCCATGTGTGTCCAGTGCTTGTGCCCTCAGAGTTACTTCTGAGTACTCATTTACCGACCTCGGAAGGATGGACAGCTGAGTTGGCTGTTGGCTTGTGGTTAGTGGTTCCAACGACGGGATTCGAACCCACGAAGAACACAATTGGAAAGAAGGATCCCTTACCAAGAATATCACAATATATCCCCTGAGAAATAGACTTTTACCGTAGCAGAAACTGGGCTACAGAGATCCATTGGGGGAATTGATTTTAAAAGTTTCTCATTGCCTTCGCTACGGGTAGCAATTGTTTTGCCTCATGGCGGGTGTTGTGTTCAAACCCTTACATGCTGCGCTTAGATGACGACACCAAAGCATCACACCCAACCTGAAGGCAATACGTGATTAACTTATTGTGAAATAGAATGTGCTGAAAAGATAAGTGTTTCTGTTAGTATTCTGAAATCTTCATGATACTTTGTCAACCTCATAATGATGTTAATTCAACTCAATGATTAACACGTACCTTGAAATTCTCTTATATGCGGCCATTGATGGCTCTCACCTCTCTCATAGATAGTCCTGGCATAAGACCTTTTGTACATACATGCATACTTTTTATGAGAATGCAGGACAGTTAAAGGCAGCATCTGCTGATGTGGGCCTGCTTAATGGGTCAAGCAATTTTACCGTCTCTTCCAGTGAGTCCCGTAGACCACTTTATGGACCAACTGGTTTTCAATGGCTTTCTCGTAACTGTATACAGTACTCTCTAATCTTATATAGGACATTCTTTTCGATTTTCACGTTAGCTTAGGCTGCGTCTACACTGTATCGGATCACTTTTGACCCGATACAAAAGTGTTCCTTTTCCATCGCGTTTACACTGTACCATATCACTTTTGACCCGATACAAAAGTGTTCCTTTTCCCTCGCGTTTACACTGTACCATATCACTTTTGATCCGATACAAAAGTGTTCCTTTTCCCTCGCGTTTACACTGTACCATATCACTTTTGATCCGATACAAAAGTGTTCCTTTTCCCTCGCGTTTACACTGTACCTGTACAGTTTCTGACCAGTGGAGGTACAAAACTGTTCCTCTTTCCTAGCAGGCACAAGACTGTACCTGACAGCAGGTAAACGTTGTACCGGATCACTTTATCTAGTGTAAACGCGTGACCGATACGTAATACTTTTGCATCGGATCAAAAAATGATCTGGTACAGTGTAAACACAGCCTTAGTTTCTTGAATTTATATTGCTTCATGAAGTGATTCTCTTTATGTACCTTCGAATAACTAGCCATATGGACATACAGACAATTTCATCGTTAATGAAATTTATGTTAAGTTTTTATTTAATAATTTCATTTTTACTTTAGTCGTACAGTAAACAAATTCGAATACATTTTATTGTTCATGAAATCCATGTTAACTTTTTAGATAACGATTTTAGTTTTGTCTCACGTCGACAAAGACGGATGAATAGTAAGGATATCAAGGAAATTTAACTGTACCAGCTGCTTAAAGAAGACATCGCCTAATTTCAGATAATGAGAAAAGTGGGGGGGGGGGGGCGATCTCGGTCGTGATTGGAGGCTTGTGAGTAGTGACCCGAGAATTTCAGGAGTATGTTGAAAGGTTGGAAAAATAGGTACATTATACAAGACTGTCCTACTGGGAACAGCAGGAATATTTTTAAAAATTTGAAACCACGACGGATGAAAGCAGAGTGCTTTGTATGGATTTGATTCTTTCTAGTAACCTCCTTCCATTATTATACGGGTTGTCAAGCCTAAACTCTGATACGTAAATCATCGTCATTCAATGTCAGCACTGGGGTCGGTTGTTATCGTTTTTGAGTTATAGTAATAATGAGTATATTAATGTAAAAATTACTTGCAAAAACAGAGCTTCTCCTGGTAGCAGTTAATTCTTTACAGCTGATTCGATCACGTATGAATACTATATCACTTTAGTATCTACATGCTACTTCGTGCAATCATGGATTATCTTAGAAAACTTTAGCAGGACCCCCATATGCTTTCGTCATGCACGGAGATTAAACTGAGCGGTGGAGATGGGGAGGGGGGGATAGCAGATGCAAATAACAATCGTGCCAGAAACAGAAGACAGAGAAAAACAAACACGTTTTGATTACTGAATGATCTAAACATTTCGTTAAGATACGACAGAGATTATAAACATCGACGATATTCTATTGGCTAATCAATATATTAAAAGATCTATACTTCTAAATCCACATTCCAATTATAATTACAATAGATCCACGTAATGTGATGGCAATCCAATACAACAGCCCCCTTGGTAACTCCCCGTATCAACGTAAAACGAAGGGTGCAACCGGACGTACACGGAAGTCAGATGCTTTGAGCAACACAGACAATAAGGAATATTCCAGTCCAGTCATTCCATTGATCGTTAGTTACATCATTGATCCACATTTAGAAGTAAAGTTATTTTACGTGTAAATTGCTTTTCGTAACAGAAATATCACTTCAACAAGAAACATTTCCCGCCTGACGGAAAAGTATCCGACCCGGTGGACCACAAAGAAGAACACGTACTACCCTAACAAGAATAAAACATATCTACAAAGATTGACAAAAACGGAAGGAGCGAACACGCGACCTTGGCTGAAATTGCACATGAGAGTCTTGTGACAACTCCTCATTCCGGGGCATTTTTCTAGCACAAGAATGGGGGGAGGGGGCATTAAACGCTACTTGGTGAGTTGATTCCTTGATATACCAGTATAAACTGCGAGTAAGTGTCCAGCCCCAATCGAAATGATACAAAAATCCGGCCCCATTCTGCATGATTCCCTTTTATTTGCATTCAAAACTGTAATTTAAAACAGCCGTGTCTCACATCTGGCTATAAGTGTGCGTCATTACGCAGATACGTTCAAGGGGGCATTGCCCTGTCGCATATTCTTAAATCTGCGATCGTAGATCTAAAATGCCTGGATTAAGAGATGGCCGTAGTGGAAACTGCATCCTTCCTACGAAACTTATCACATTATATCAGTTTTAATAATAACTTTCTTACACTTTTTTGAAACGAGAAACAGCCTACACCTATCAACCAGACACAAATACGTGGGAATCGAGTTCTGTATGTAGGCAACATATTCGCAGTGAATGCTAACAAAGACAAGCAGGGTTATTCATTTAAACACTGTTTGAGAAATCTACATTAGCTTAACTCATAAAAGATCGAGGTCCTACGACAATGTGACGAAATACAGCCGAGTGCACTTCACCTTAACTACCCTTTTATCTACATTTTCTTGCTTCTTACTTTCACTAAGATAAATCCTGTCGTTCACCATAAAAACTTTACAAGGGAGAGCGTGACAGAATTTTTTTTGCCCCAATATACCCCTTAGGAAATCTACCAATACACAACATTATTTAAAATCACATTATTTCTTCTTCTTTTGAGCGATTCAATACAGGGCAGAATACACTTGGATGTGGAAGTCCTAAAAAATCCGCACTGCAACGACTCGAAGACGGGAACATGCATAGTTGGCGGACTTAGACAGGTTGGATGGTTGAAAGGCTCTACAGGGCATTATCATCAAATTCCTTCGTTTGACAATTTGGTCGTAAACAATACGGATAGGTCTCTATTCTAAGATAAATACAGTAAGTGGGCACTTGTGGTAGCGCCAACCGCGGGGGCTTTCATCTTAGGACAACCAAGCCAGAGAACTAGTTAACGTGTGGGAAATTTGAACGATGACGCCAAAGATAACTTCAAGATACCTATACATGGCAAAACGGATGGAGTCATCCTCTCTTTGCACCCAAAACTCAACACAGAAACCTCCGCAATACTCTCTCGCTGTGGAGGGATCTCTGTAGCTGACTCATCTGATTGGTGTGCTAGGGACATTCTACTAGAGAGGTGACTGCCCGAGTTGCAAGGAGAAACGTGTACCAACAACCAATGCCTTACGTGGAAGAACAACCAAGTTTTCTTTATAAAGGATCTAATCCATGTAGTCTCTTAAAAGAGAGAAAACTTAAATGTCACCAGGAGACAATCGTCCCGAATCTACGAATGAATCTTACGATTGGCAAAAGGCCAATCCAACAATACGGGTACGCTTCCCGTATGGGAATATAGTGTGATGATAGACTGTGGTGATCTTCGAACAAAGGAGCTTGCACCCTCTCTTTACAAGATAAAAATCTGTACGCTTCTTCGAATAAATGTTTGCGAGTTCGAAGGCAGTGCTAACCCACCTTGATTAACAGCACACCTAATAACTATTTACACGAATGATAATGACAATATTTTGCTGTTGCCATTGTTTAGCTCGGAGCCAGAGTCAGTTCTGAAATCGTAAGTCAGTGTTAATAACGGAACTCAATTTTCCCCACATCGAATATTTCTCTACGGACACATTGAAGCAGGCGGTCACAATTTCGTCCGCAAATCGATCCATCAATGCCGTAAAAAGTCATTATCCGACCAAAGTTGACCGGGCACAGCCTGTTTGTTAGTTCCCAGCAGGACTTCACGAGTCGTTATTGGGTGCCAGTCTCGCCCGATTTTCCCTTGTTATATGGTATGACCAATGACTTGTCGGGCGTCGCGCGCGACTGCTCATTGGCCGCAACGACTTTAGTTGTGCCGACAAACACCCGATGCCGACAAGAAGCTGACTGAAGACAAATATACATAGCAGCAATTGTTCCGCCAATGATTTAAATTCGTCATCGGTATTTTACAATAACGAAACGCTGGTCTGGTCAAGTACACGAGCAATTACTGAAACGACCCACCCAACGGCAATAGATGCTGATGCTTCTTCCCAAATAGAAATTAACCAACTTGATTAACTGCATCGTTCGTACCGTCATCAGCCTCGGCTCTGCTACAGATTTCCACTCTCTTCCATAGCGTCACCTGAAACTACCTTATTTTTACGCTTCTGTTCTCGCGCCTTCTCCTGTGAAGAGAAAACATGTCTGCTTAATCGATCATTTATCATCACAAGAGTCTACTCACCGCTCACCGCTCACCGCTCACCACTCACCACTCACCTTTTCCCACTCATCTCTCACTAGTCATTCACCTTCCAATCCTCCTACCTACCGCCTTTAACTTCTCACTTCTCACTTTTCAGCTTTCACGCTAAAATGGTAACCTACCACCTTTTCAGTCGTAATTGGAATTTATTTAAAAGGGGGGGCTAAAGCCCTTCCCTAACCATTTTTAGAGAATGAGGCGGCGCCCATCTCCGTCTATTTCTCAAGTCTTTGGTACGTACGACTCGAGCAGGTATGAATCTCCGGCCTACCACATCCCAAGCGAGCACTCTGTCATTGGGCCATAAACGTGGACATCTGAATTTAAAAAGAATGAAATTGACTCGGCAATGGGAAAGCTTACGATTTTCTCCGATTCTCCTTTCCAATAATTGTAATTGGTATTCATGTATTCGATAGCTTCTGGAGCGCATGCAAATTCTAAAAGATAATGATGAACATAAAGTTGAACACTGCCGAAGGCAGTCATTCAAACATACAATCATGGAGTGGGTGGAAACATAAAAGAGAGTGGAACATTTTACAAAAGCCGATGGCATATTACATAAAGCCGGTGGAGAATTGTAATAATATTAATGATAATTTAATACTGAATATTCATATTAATTGCAATACTATCATAATAAATTCGGTTTGTTGAAAAACTATGAAAACAAAAAGGAATATGTAATGTCTCAAACATCTTATATAATCCGGTGGAACATTCTACAAAAGCAAGCGGAACATTGTATAACAGCTGGTGGAACATTTTACGAGAGCAAATGGAATGTTGTATAACAGCCGGTGGAATATTTTACGAAAGCAAATGGAATGTTGTATAACAGCCGGTGGAACAATTCGCAAACAATGCGGTGGGACATTCTATACAAGCAATCCAGTCATGGTGAGCACGGTAGCCTCAGCAGGGGTCTGTCATGAATTAGCAGAAACAGACCAACAAAAGTTTGCATGATGTGAGGACAGCTCAGTAGTTTGTGTGCTTGCCCATAACTTGTACGCTCAGTGGCTCAACTCTCCTTGAGTTTGACTTCCATTTACAGTGAAGAGAGTCGGTAGTTCACTGTAATTCCAATGGTTCATGAGGCGTGGTCACATGGATGGGAAACACCAGGACATTGCTCAATCAGCACAGCTTCAGTGCAATATCCTTGGACACCAACTGGAATACTATTAGCCCCGAAAATTTCCAGTCCAGAAAGGCTTACGCCAACTTTAAACAAGAAAATCAATACCACTGCAAATTGTTGGCTTTACAATTACAGTAAAAAATCTCGCAAAAACGATTGAAAAATTAAACAGGCGAATACTTACTGTCCCAGGCTGTGTAAAGATCAATCACAAAATAGTCTATAAAAGACACCTAGAGGAGAATAAATGTTGATGAGAGGATGATAAAAGATGAAAGGCGAAAAATAGCATTGAATGGCTATTGGGAAAAACAGAGCATTATGAACATCTGAGCAACAGAGTCTCCGTTCTACATTATTCGTAATGATCACGTCAAAAACTGTTCTCAGGCGACGAGGCTGTCTTTGCTAAGAGTCCCCGCATATGAAGGTAATATGATAATACAAGATTTGTACAGCGCCCCCATGCTAATGTACTCAGCAGCCCTTTACAATTTATTATTCCTAATGATGTCCGTTTGAAAGACTAAGACCTAAAATCTAATATCTAAAACAAATGTTAAATGTTCATACAAAATGTCATAACAATCTAAACTGTCATTTTCCACATGCTATCTTGAAATAGTGTGATTTGAGGAGCTGATTAGAGGTACTGAATGAAGTAATCAATAACGATATCAAACAACTAGTTACATGGCTTTATGGCAACAAAATCTTCTTAAATGTAGTATAAAACAACTTCCGTGCTCATTCCCACCGGACAAAAGCATTTCTTTCTCCTTTTTTTCTCATTTTTTTCTCTTACTTCTTTCCCTTTCTCCTTTTTTCTCTTTTTCTTTCTCTTGCTTTTTCTTTTCCTTTCTAATTTTTTCTCTTCTTCTTTTTCATTTTTTCTCTTTTTCTTTCTCTTACTTCTTTCCCTTTCTCCTTTTTTCTCTTTTTCTTTTCCGTTCTACTTTTTTTCTCTTCTTCTTTTTCATTTTTTCTCTTTTTCTTTCTCTAGCTTTTCTTTTCCTTTCTCCCTTCCTTCTCTTTTTCTTTCCTTTTTTCTCTTTTCCTTTTCTTTTCATAAACTACTAAATTCTCCTTCAGGCTTTTGGTGTTGTGCAGCTAAGCCTATCCTTGGCAATTTAAACTTGCAATGTAGCACCTCTTTAGCAATTGACATCGATATGCCAATTTGTAAGCCAATCCCGGCTGAAGGGCTCCCCCCTGAATCGCATCAAACATTAAACATCAAATGTATCAAATAGCCTTAGAGTACTGCTCGATAATGACACCATTCGAGAGGGTCGTAGACTGATGACAAAAAGTAGCTTACTTGTGACTTCGGTACGTTGCACGTTTGCCTATCAAAAACAGGCATTATAATTGGAAGCCCTCGGCGCTTTTCTTCCTCTGTCTGTAAAATGAAAGGCCAAAGACATGAACTCAATCACTCGTCTCAAGTCTTCACATCAAGAAGTATATAAATCAATCGATGCATGCAACTGAAAAGTTTCAAACTTAGTTTGCAAAAGTTGATGTCGGCGACTATTGACATGAGGAGGAGTTGATTGGATTTGTTACATTCAACAGATTGAAATTGTACATGGATGAGTTTAATTTCCTTTAGGTTTTCTTCATTTCTAGTTTAAAGCAGGGTCCTTACTAATAACAGTTTGTTTAGTGAGTTATGTTGGGGAAAGGCCACAGTGGCCTATACAAAGCCCCAACAAAGGAAGAAAAAAGAAAGTGAAAGGCTAAGGCGAGAGAGAGATGAGATCAAGTTTATTGATCTTAGATTTGAATGATGGCAAGTTGTAAGATTCAGGAAGGAGGCAGCAAGAAGGAGGCAAGTCGTTCTATAAATTGATGTTCTAGGGATGAATGGTGATTCGTGGGATAAATTCCGTGGATCAGGCAACGAAACTTGGAAAGGGTGTGAGTGAGTTGAGCTTCTGGTGTTCCTGACACGCCTCCAAAGAACAGGAATAATCTTTCTGATCTCCTGAGAGCAATGCCCGTGAAAGTGCTTGTACTACTGACAAGGGTTACCCTACATAAATATTTACATTATTTATTATCTATTTATTATGGCAATCTGACCAAAATCTCCTTATTTGGCTTCGCCAGTGGCGACAGACCCAGAGGACGTCCGAGAGAGACTTGGCTCGATCTTCTTCTCAAAGCTGCTTCATTGAACAGATTCAACACTCAAAACTTTAGCCTCTAATCGTATTGCATGGCGATCGTTCGTAACTAACTTTAATTCCAATTAATGCTCACTCCCCCCTTTTATTTGTAGTGCATTTCTTTTCAACTAGTTTCTTAGTATTTAATTTACTTATTTATGCATTTGAATTGGTCAATGACATTTCGTACTCTGTACCTACATGCTTTAAGTTAAATATGTATATATATAAATATATATATATATATATTGAACATTTGTGTGTGGCCATGCCTCAGATAAAATGTGAATATAAAATAGGCTACTTTGTAAGGAAAATTCATTGATGTAGCCTATTCAACATCAATAAATTTGCCTTGAAAAGTAGCTTATTTCATATTCATATATCTTATATATATATGTATATATATATATATATATATATATATATATATATATATATATATATATATATATATATATATATATACAAATATACTCATTTAATATGAGAGTCTCGGGTTCCAGCCAAGCTCTTTCCTCTTACTTGATAACCTTAATCTGCTGTCCTCCTGGCAATAAACGGGCGCCTGGTGTTAAGCTAGGGGTAACCTGCGCTAAGGAAAGGAACAGGCCACCCTAGCTTACTATGCCACGAGTCAGGGTGATACATATAACAAGGCACCCCCGGCGCTCGTATCGCGTAAAATACTCAAATATTCTCCCAACGTCATCATTGGCATGCACCTACAAGGTTTTCAAATGAATCAGTACAGCTTATAGGAGCTTTGTTGGTCACCCCTCGCGCTATGAATGGAGAGCTGTTTTCTTAACAAGGTACGCCTTTGTTGTCGGATCTATTCACTTGTGATGCTGGGTAGTTTGAATGCGTTTCGTCAACGGCTTGTCCACGAGGTAAATAAGATGACAGTACCTGACAAAAGTATTCCTCTGCGATGCGATTCGCCCATTCTATACACAGTTTTATGGGGCGAGCAGGATTCGCAATGTCCGCACATTTGATGATCATTCTCTTAATGAGTGTCCGAGACTCGTTAGAGCATGGGTTGCCGTGTGAAATGATCGATTCTGGAGTACCTTTACCACTCTGCGAAAAAATTAAAAAAAACTCATCGTTCAAATAAAGAATATATCTCATACTTCAATACTGCACAAAAGAGCGGGGAAATGTTATCGTTCTGAGATCTTCTCATCCGGCACTCTTCATAATGTGAAATGTCGGATGATGGTAGAAATAATTTTTTGAAGTATTGAGTTAGGTGCTTAGGACTTGACGTCCCCTCGCTTCACAGAGACAGGGCTCTGAGTTTTTTCTAGGGAAGTAGATTTTATGAGGTGGTTTCCCGTCGCTTTCCTCACCAATGGCGTCTTTTTTGTGACACGTGGAGGAATCGAACTGACAACCCCTGTGTTGAGTCCGCATGCTTAACCACTACGCCACAGCACCACTTCGATAGAAATAAGCTAGGATACATATACAAAGATGCGGATGGAAACGTGTAAAAATAGGCGATTGATGCAAACGACTGGCCACTTGTTCAGACGAAATCGTTGCCCGTAAACAGCTAGATTGTCAAAGAGTCCGAGAGCAAAAAAATTAAACCTTTTCTCGACACAAGAAAGGCGCCTTTGTTTTGATAAAGACCAGTGCGAAACTCCGACGTGCGTGACGTCACTGCAAAGAGGCTTGTGCGTCAATACGTTTATTCGCCAAAAATGGTAATTCACTTTTGTAGCGGCGATTGCAGAACGTGCGTAAAGAGGCACGATACGGCGTGAAAATCTACCGAGCGACTATTACTCGTCTACATGAGCACACAATTAGCTAGAGAAGTAAACACACCATTGATCCTGTATCATCATGAGTAAGTCCTCTATTGTTCAAACTGTTGTCAAACTTCGACAAGTGTTCAAAATGCTGTTTCATTTCGGTTGCCATTATCATGTCTATGATTTGCTGTCGCAATACTTTGAAATCCTCACTGCAAAATACAAATATATCAAAACCCAAGTTAACTTCGTGACAAAAAAGTACATAGATTCCTATCTTCCATGCCAAACTCAAAGTCAAGTCGATCACTGTTTAAATACATTTAGATGTCTATCTTCCATGCCAAAGGCAAAGTCAAGCTCTGGAATAGCCTACCCGAGGAATTCAAAAGAATGAACATCCCAGCATCATTTAAAAGGCAAATCAAAAAACGGAAAAATAACTGCAACTGCAGGTTATGTAGAAAATTAATTAGCCAGCTCGGGTTCCCTACGTAGTCCATTCATTCTCCACATGTATACTAGCTTTATTTTGCTTCCTTTTATGTATATATATTTTTATCTTTGTAGCTTCTGCAGTATTGTTTTTGCAAATAGTAGACTTTAATTAGCTTGGTTATTAGCTACACATTCACTTATGTATGCCTACTGTAAATAGTTGAATAGCATTAATAATAATAATAATAATAATAATAACAACAATAATAATACGTCGAGCAGTGTTTCGATGCATTTAGATGCCCATCGAGTATCACTTAAAGCCCGATCACCCTTACTGGTTGAGAATACTGTTTTTTTTTAATGGGTTATGTTGAGGAAAGGCCATGGTGACCTATACAAAGCCCCAACAAAGGAATACAGTATATAAAGGTATTTCAACGGCGCTCAGTGCGCGTTAGAGATTACCGGAGGAAAAACGTTTTGATTCTACAGATTGACTTCGTGAGCGATAATATTCTCCCTTAGGGCGCTGACCTGGCATAATCTTGGCGGCCACATCTCTCCGCAATTCCTTATCCTTGGTCCCAAATATTGTAACCTCAATGGTTTAAATCGAATTTATGGGACGGTGATTCAAGTATGCGTAGAATCATACCCGAATCAAAAGCCTGATTAACCTATGGATGGAGACGTGACCTTTGCCACTGAAGTACTTACGGAGGAAACATGATGATGAATAGGACCACTGCAAGACCTATCATTGATAAGAAGAGGGTGACTAAACGAGTCCCTTTCGCGTTGTTTTCATTTTAAAGTAAAGAACAGTTTGACAACTAATTACCTCTCAAGATTTTTCAATATATTTGATTTACTATCCTTGGCTGTTAACTTAAAGGCCAAAGCAGCGTGGTGACTTTCCAAAACAGCTCTGAAAGAGACGCATTCATAAAGTTAGGTATATGTTGGTCACATGCAAATGCTGGGGAACAAAAAGTGATTCATCATGACAGACCCTACGATCAGTGCTTTGAATCCCACCTCAGACTTGACAACCACTCGAAAAGAGAAGTCACTAGCTCTTTGTAACTCAGGGCGGAGGAATCACGAGGCGAGGTTGTATCGATTGGAAGGACCAGGACATTCCTCGATTTCCCCTGGCATTAATTAGCTTTACGTAGCTATCCATTTAGATAATACAACTGTAAATAAATAGGTATTGATAAAGCACTGCGCTTCTTAGGGTCCTAAAATCATTGGCAGTTGATTTGAAACGCTACGGATGCTTGGGAAACACAGACACGCAAATCAAGCATTTCGAATGACCTGGACGAGAGCACTTTTAAATGATAGACGAGAAACTCCGAAATCGCATCGTGGGAAAACGCCAGGACATCTGGAACATAAATATCAAGTTGTAAATTTACTTCAATGTTAACCTCAGACACACCTGACCAATTGTCAGACAAGATTGAACCGACAGCTTCAATTCTGTGCGTTTGTCTACACAACTGCGAGAATACACGGTGGCAAATTGCACTAAAAGTTTAGTTCGGGTACGAGCAAAACTACCGTGCGAATAAGGTCTTAGTCCATTGCCCAACATGCAGTGTGGGTTCCATGACAGAGGGATCGACCAGGATATCTGATATCAAGTACTCGTGAGGTGGAGAATTAGCTTAAGTGTGCAGACCTGTGCAATTCCAATCCCATGAATGACAAGGTGTGATCCGTCAAGACTTGCGTGACGACTCGAGTGTTATGATAAACAAGATTACCAATAAAAGGAATTATGACGAGAGGGGTTAACCAATCGAAAAAGATCAACAAATCGAAAACCAAAACACTGCTTGAGAGAGAAAAACGTGGTTCGAAAGAACTCGCTCTCCAGCACCTTTCAGTCGCTGGGGTGAATGTGAAAAACGACCAAAACGCGTCCCACTCGACTCGATAGTTCCCTCCGTCGAAATGATAAAAAACGACTGATAAAGAAAACAGAGTATCCGTCGCGTTGCATTGAAAGGCTGTAACTGCACAACGTACTCAACTTCCGAGTGTGGCAGAAACCTGAGGCAGGAATCAGAATCTTAAGAAGGAAAATTCGCTTCCACCAGGTGGTTTCCCATTGCCTCATTCGGTTTTAAGCGTGGCAGAAACAAGAGAGATTATCTAGACTCAAGCCTATCTAAGTTGATTTTTATGACGTCGTGTTTGGTCGCATTCCTCGCCGGCGGTGCTTTTATTGCGAGCCGGGCTGGCTTCGAAGCAGTTACCCCTGGGCTAAGGCCTGGCCAATCAAAACAACCACACTACGGTAACGATGAAAAAAGACAGTTACAGCAACAATACGAAATAAAGCTATGTTTTGATGTAGCAAGCATCGACGTGAAAGTACTTTCGATTCTGCCAAGCAAAAGACTTGCGTCATTCTCAATTAGCTAACAAATATTTTATCAAAGGCATGCAAAGAAGCAGCTTTGGCTTTAGGTGAATAATACTTGCATAATCGAGGGAAACGGGATGAAGAATTCGTTTCCTAATGCTGTAAATTAATTTTCAAGAAACCGCAATCTTAGCAAGTACTTACGGCTGCCCTTAAAAATGACCCCGACTTTGTCTCACAGCCGTGTCATTCAATAAAATAACAAAAACGCCATTGACTCGGATTCGACATGCGAAACAGATGTACGAAAACAATTTAATCGGTGCGTTATAGGGACTAAGCGATAGGCCAGAAAGCGTGCCGAATACAACTAGCCCGTTACGCGGATGGGTAACGTCCGGGCCTGGAATAAAGGAGCAATTGTTAGTGACGATCACGCGGGTCAGTCCGGGAATATTAGTGAGCGAGAGATAGGAAAAAAGCTGACGAAGGGAGTTCACATGAAAGGGCGATTCAAGACGCGCGTCTGACTACGGCTTTGCATTAGGAAGCAGTTAACGAGAACTGGACACGACAGAGTGAAATTCGCGCTCGGGATGGATCAAAGTAGATCCGTTGGAGCCGTACTCCCTTCGAAGGACAACGCAGAGGAATTCCTGACCGGGGTGATCAAGGGACAATCAAGTGTTGGCACGGTGATACCAAGAGCGAAAACGGAAAGAATGGACATCGGAAAGCCGCAATCTAAAATATTTCTCTCGCAACTGGCTCGGAATCCTATCGATATGCTTTCACAGTGGGAAAACATGAAGGCCAATGTTCACATCTACCCGTTATCCAGATATTTATTTTCTATTCCCTGAAAACCTTAAGTGAACTTCGCGTTTAAGATCAGGACGTTCTTTGTCAAAAAATCTCACAAGAATTAGCTGGCATAACCTTGTGACCACATTACCGTAAGCCTTCAACTGTGACGGTTTTAGACAACAAGTAGTTTGATAGTTATTCTTTTCCCTTCAAAACGTTTCCTTTGATCTACAATTAATCACCGATAGAGAGACAGCAGTACCTTAAGAAACTCATCCAACTGTACAATTGTTCCCGAATTGTTAGTTGTGTGTTCAGTACGCATCCTTACTAACCTTCAAGTGTTGTTAGTTATAATCACACCAGTTGGGCTGAGGCTCGCTTAGATTTTACGGTTTTCGCTGAATTTTGAAATCAAATTGAACCGAAAATTGACTCTACTGGCGCTAGTGGAACCCGGTGACGTCACTCCTTTCGCGGTCAAGTTTCCACGCATTTTCTAACTCCCTCCCTTCTGCTTGGATCGAGAAACTGTGGAGGACGACTTTTCGTAAATCAAGCGAGTGCAGAAAGATGATAAAAAATGTGCCTTACATGTCGTTGTAGAGGACAGCCAAATCACTGCCAGCATTACAAAGGAATGAATTCGTGTAGCCTGGATGATCGACGTCATGGACAGTGGCGGCAATGAGTGCGGCAATTTCGTCTGAAGGCTCTAAGGAGTTCTGCAAAAACGATACATACAATCAACTGGTCATTGATCGATCAACCCAATCATCGATCAGTGGCGCATTGAATTCAACAATCGATCAGTCAACCGATCAACAAATCTAGCAAAGAATCGACGAACCAAGCAATCAGTCAATCTAATGATTAATAGAACATAGTCAATCAAAAAAAATTGAACTCTGATTATAAAATTACTGCTATTTGCAAAGAATTTCAAATCTGCATCAGACAAGACGCAGAAAGGCAGTTGTGTGTTTTTCAATCAAGACTGAAGCCACAACCCCCAAATATCTAGTATAAAGTGTCTACTAATAAATTGAAGAAAGATGGGGGAGAAGAGAATCTTTCGTGTTAATATGATTTTCACCTTACCTTGACATTTTCCTTAAGGAGAAAGCAGGAGGTCGCGTGGAGTACGTCGGCTGCGTGTGTGGAAGTGTGGTATGCATTCGTCGTGTGATAATTTGATTCGATTAGCTGCAAAACGGACGAAAACGCAGTTTCACAAGAACGTCAAGACCGACCTGGTTAGTTGGTTGGTTTGGGTCAGTCAAGCAGTCGGCTCGACCACACCACACAGTCGAATCGATGGGAAAAGTAAACTTCGATACTGCTCTCTTGCCACGGGAGGCAAATGCCAGTGGGATTTTCAATCTGAATTCTAATACTCGCTGTAAAAACATATCGAAACGCATGGCAAAATCGCAGAGAATTTCTCGTCGCTTCAAACGGGGTTTTAATCGGAAATGCAAACACGGTTGACAACTTGGTGCCAAAATGTGGAGCGAAGTGCAAGAAGATAAGGCAATATATACCTGTAACCACTTTCGCAAGACATCTTCAGATATACTTAAAAACTTGCAAGCATTGAATCGACTAAATAAAGCATATCCTAAGAAGAACAGCGGTCTGAAAAAAAAACAAATACTAAACTAAGTATTGGAAGTATAACATTGTTCAGTCCTTAAAAAGCGGACTCCGCTAATAAAAATGACGTCACATCTAGATCTAGTTATGAATGTGCGGTATATACGGTGACAAATATCTAACTAATCGTTGTTCAAATAGTGGCGATGATCACGTTTGGGTGCTGATTGATGGTGGCGGTGGCGGTGGCGGTGGCGGTGGCGGTGGCTGATGTCCATATCACGATGATGATGATCAATTCATGGTTGTGAAAACTTTGATGACTAACTTGATGGTAAATTATAATGGTGATGATTGATGATAAAACTTGGTGATGATTAAGGCATTGATCACGGCAATTGTCATCAACCCGTGTCGTTACTACAGCGGTTGGTGATGAATGCACCCCCGGGGATGAAAGGGCAGAGCGACGCGGCGTATACACAAAGGATGCACCTTTTGTTTGTGACCTTCTCTAGTCTAATGATGTCAAACTCCCACTTGTGCTCTCCTTCCAGTGCAGTTTGTATTTCCGGCGGGGCGTGAAGAGAATACAACGACAGAGATGGACCGTGACCAGAATCTCTGTGTATTAAATTGTGGCCTAGAAGAAAGATCCGGCTCAAAGTTAAAATAAGAAGTAGAAGCGCGACGCGACGCGACGCGACGCGAGGATGGTTCGCCAGCAGGGAGCTTGCCTATTGATCACGTGGTCCGTAGTTAGAACCCCACCTAGGGCTCACCGTAGATTTAGGTGACGAGGGTCGCTGACTCTGTAACTCCAGGCGTGTATGAATGATGGCGTATATATTCACATCTTGAGCAAGGTCCAGGACACTGTTCGACAAGCATAGCTATTCAGTGTCCTGGAATTTACTTCGGGCGTTAGGCAGAGGGCATAAAATTGACCAATGCATAAATTGCATGGAAAGTAGATGTTTATCGAAACATTACAGGTAAGATCCATCATCAAGACCTACGCTCAACGAAATTCACGAGGAGAGGTTACTGCTAAGTACCAATCTTTGCTGAAACACAACACCAAGATAACCCACGTTGACAGTAAATTAAGAAAAGGCGTAGGTGTACGACTACTTGAGACAATTAGTAAAGTCCATGATATACCAGCCAAATCTAGTCATGTTTACGAAGAAGCAGACGGATGGTTGTCTTGCAACCGACAATGGCAATCATTTACATAGCCAAAACGAGACGAACCCAAATTAACAAGACAATGACAAATTGAATCTGATAACTGCTACTTACTACCCTTGATGTTTGCATCGCCTGAATGTCGCCGCCTCTGCAAAAAGATTGCAATGAGAGGCTACATCAAAAAACGAAGAAAACACAGCAACTGATTTGGTGTCAAGTGCCTTTTAGCGAAGAAAATGTCCTAGTTATGGATGAAATAAGAAAAATGAAAGGCCAGCAAGTGAATTTTTATCGACCAATTTCACACAAGATCATGATGATAATGCAAAAAATAATTGTTGAACTTCAATTCATCGGAACATTAACAAAATATAATTTAAAAACTCACCAATAATAATGATGACTATAATTACATTATGATTACGAGCAGAGCCGCGGTAAGACGCACTCTGCACGTTTCACAAGTTTTATCATACTTTAATACTTGAACACCTTTTTTATCGCTACAAATTTATTGTATCAACTATACGTCGACTAAAGTTCACATAAAATAATAATGATACGATAATGGAAACTTCTTATTCAAATTCAATGTAAACTGCAACTACAAATTTCTCTAATATATAGGTAGTTTGAGGGCGGCTTGCCTGGCTTAGGGTTTGCAATAAAAATCGAACACAATTGTAAATAACAAAATGAATCCAAATGTATATTAATATGACTATCAAATATATATGAAGACAGTACTAATGATGATAGTAATAATAATAACGATAACAATGAAGCAGAATGCAGCACATAATTTTTACAGAAAGCTTGTACGTTCGATCTAAAATGTTTCCAAAATAAAAACGTCTTTCAACGGTTCAGATGAGTCTAACGCCCTTAGAGAATACGGAAGTTTACTCTAGAGAAATGGGATGCGACAACATAAGCGAATAATCGGCCCCCAGCTGTTGACAATCGAGGTATAATTATCTCGAGTATAAACTTGCTGATCCTCTGAAGGTAAATTTCAGAAAAACTGTGCCCCTTTAGTCCTGCTTCAGACCTGCACCAGTGGTAACAAACCAATTCAGGTAATACAACCCAGTAAAGAGGAACAGGAGATAAGAACGAAAAACGCGAGCTGCGACGTCACATGAACTACCGCAGTCAATGAAAACACAGCGAAGGACTCGACAAGGGAAGGCTCCGCCATTCGCTGTTTGAGGATATCAGGACCTTCATAGTCTAACTGAAGTTACATTGAGGAGCAAGATGAAAGCTGGTGGTTACCGTGTGCATCAAGCCATCAACGAGGTCATTCTCCACACCTCCCTTGTCCTCCGCGCCACCTTTCTCCGTGAATGGATTAAATAACTCTGTTGAACGTAGAATATCCTGAAAGAAATCGACAACGATCAGCTCAAATTGTGCCGGACGAATACCTGTTTGGAATCTAATTGTGATGTGATGGAAACGACGCTGTTTGTTTTGTGGCTGGGGGCACTTCGAATGCAACGTGAATTCCATATACTTAATCGTCGTGTCATAGTTGCAACATGAAACCCTCTCTCTATGGTCATACAAAACAACTGGGCAACATTTCTTTAAATTAAATTGCATTTAAATTTATATCGTTGTAAACAGGGCTTTAAGATTCGATTGAATTCACTATTTTCCTTATCATCATAGACTGTAATTGTCGCTATCGTGTTTTGTCGAAGGGCACAGCCAGCCGACCTATGCTGGAGGGTAGCCCCCCTACCACTTAAAAAAGTTAAGTATGGAATATAGGGTGTCAAATGTGTATTGCGCGCTGCTTTATCGTTTGTAAGTCCTGTCTTTACTGACCGAAAAAAGCAATGATTTTAGTCAGGTAATGTCGGGGCTGCCGTCAAAAAAGGTTATAGAAAAACGGCTTCACACTGTCTTTTGATCAGATTTTTCTTCACCACCTTGCCAACAAGGTTCTTCGGGATCTTTCGGGGGAGGGGTGCGCGATGGAAAACTGGCTACTCTACGGTTGATCCTCGTCAAGGACATCAACGAATCCCACCAAGAAATCGATGTGCCAGAGTTGGAGACAAAAGTGCGGCTTCTTGTTACCAACGCAATCCAAATGTCGATTTGAATCAAAATCGGTTCTAACAAAAGCAGTATCTCTTTCCCACAGTCTGCCCTAGAATGCCTTTAAGAATTGAACCGCTGTTGACCTACGTTCTTCAATTAATTGTGAACTGCAAATTCACAAATGTCCCTATAAGATCACAGGCTTAGCACACGACAATGGATAACATATCACAGGACATTTCGCTACCAAATGAGTTTGCTCATGTCATAAAGGAAGAGGTTTCTTTAGATGAAAGTTGATCTGGCCTTCTTCGTTGTTGACTTCCCTCAGAATTCTTATGATGGAATATCCGAAAGGGACAACGATGAATAAGTGATATATGTAGAATGATAACAGCTCGCTGAGCAAAATACCATTCCATCGCTCAGAGCATGACAAAAACAGCGCACGGTCTACAATATCAGGCAGATCTGTATAGTGCTCCATTGTATTGGATGAATGAATGAATGAATGAGTGAATGAATGAATGAATGGATGGAAGAATGAATGGATGGATGAGTCATTCAGTGAATCAAGGAACGGACGAACAAGTGAATGAACAGATGAACAAATAAACAAATGAGACGAAGCAAGAAACTAAACTATGGCATAGAAGAATGAGAGAAGGAAAAGAGCTCGATTATACAAGACAATGATGAGAGAACAAAATAAGTCACCAATCGGTTAATCGATTGATCAATCAGCAAAGGTGAGTCTTAATCCTCCATGCTAATTAATCAAGAACTCAAAAAACGAGATAATCCGGCCAATTATCTAACGAGTGAGTAATTCATAATCCCACCTTCCCAAACCGAGTCCAAACAAATCTGACCTTATCGGCTGTAGCCAAATAGAGAGTTCAGATCATAAATCTTTCATAGGCTCAAAAAGCGAATTCTGAAATGCTGCCTGAGATCGCCTCTACACGGGCATATTCGATTCCGAACACAAACCAACTATGCGCTATGCTAACTAACACGTGAGAGCCTGCGATAGTATCGAATGTCATGGATCTAACCAAGGATGAAAGATACGTGCTAAAAATACGGAGCGTTCTTTTGTGTCGTCCTGTGACATGGATTGAACAACACCTCTGTTCCCTTGATAGCATCATAACAGAATATACACCGTTCCTTTGGGAAATATGACAGGCTATTTGGCCACAGGCCACGACCAATCACAGCCTCCGGGGCATTAACCAATGCTCATTCTTTATATCCAACTCAGGAAAACATTTTTCTTCACGGCTCGTTGGTTACGGCACTTGATTGCAGACCCCGTGGTTGATAGGTACACCCCGAGCTTAACTACCCACTTGGAATGAGGAGAGTCGCTGGTTATCCGGAGTTCCAGGCGTAGGAATCGCGAGGTGGGGTAACACCGAGCGGAAGGACGAGGGCACTGCCGTGCAACTACAGCTTGCAAGGATCCTTAAATCCTCCTTCGAATGAAAGATGGAACAGATGAAAAGCGTAGCATACAGTACCGTAGCAAAACAGCGGGATGACAAGACTATGAAAGTGTAGCAGTCAGAAACGGCATTCCGCCAGAAAACAGGAGAAATGGGTGTTGTAGGACGGTGAGCGGCAGAGCGATTAAGTGGTAGACCTATGGTATGCTGAGACAGCAAGACACGATGACAGAGCGGTTTAACAATAGTGCAATGAATAATGGTTCAATAGGGTAACTAAGCGACGGCGCGGTAGTGCGGCAGAGCGGTATATCAACAGCAGGTTCAAGGTGGGTGTTTCATTTCTGCTGTCACCACCGGGGGAACAAGAGCAAGGATGCAAAACAAAAATCGGTTTTTGAATGTTTTGATGTATACAATTTCAATATTGGACAGAGAAGCGGAAGATAACTTCACCGTGCAGAAGATCTATACGTTCGGTAAGAAGATCACAGCTATAACTGCCAACTTCATAAGTGCAGGTGGTTTTTCGATATCAGTGGTTGGAATCTTACCATGAGGTACCGTGGTGCAAGGGTTAAAAATGCGGACGCATAATGCCGTCGTTGTGGGTTCGTATCCAGCAATGTTCACAATAACAACACAGTCAGTGAGGAAGGAAACGGGGAACCATCTCACAAAAATGCAATTCCTAGGGAAAAAGCTCAGAGCCCTGTCTCTGCCTCCTGCTGATTTGCTCGTAGTAGAGAAGGCTACGTAGTTTTTTTACTACAATCCGGTTGCAACACCGTAAGAAGAAGAGAAGAGCAAAGCAACCAACAAAAAATAAAACGAGACCGCGTCCTAAAGCGAGGTTGTATTGGCAAGGAAGCCGGGTCGTTAAGCGAGGCAGGATCTTTCAGTGCTGTTGAATCCCTTAAACGAGACTGCGTTTTAACGGCCTGGCGAGCAAATAGAACCCAGCGATAGAACCTCAGGACAGCGCAACAAGAGTGGTGTTAGGAAAGATCTATTTTAGATCACGACGCCATTTTGACATACAAGCGGGTGGGGACAGCTTATGATGATCATCCCTTTAGCTTAACGGTATCGAAATGCGGACAGCCAGCACAGGATTTTTCAACTCTGCAACCACAAAATGGTTACATGAAAGGTGCCGAGGTAGCGCTCTGGCAGAGCCAAACACCCTGAAAGAGAGAGGAGGAACGTTGCGAAGTAAGAAACGGAACACCCGGTTGGGTCCGACGATCCAACGATTACCATGATGCTTAGAATGACCAGTTGCTCTTGTTTCCACCATTCTGTTGACTGTCTGAAGTTTGAGCAGCTTTCCGTAGGAACTGGGCGAATCCGCGCGCGCGCGCGCGCGCGTGTAAGATCTCAGATATCGTCAGCGCGGAGATCACGGGACGTGTCAGGTTGGGTGACAATGGTAACCACTAGAATGCACAATTTCCTCGACAAATCCACACGATCTATTCTGAGTGCGAATCACAATGCAGCGATGATTGCAACTCAGGACAAACCGAGAGCACCATCTGAAACACGTATTTCTCCAATTCGTAAAAACCGCGGGTAATGAGAGGGGGTTTCCCTGCAGCTGACGACCGCTAACGATGCATACTTAAAGTTATGAGGCCTCTCTGCATCTTAGTCGGTGTGCGCTGCCGTTCAACAACTCACACAGCAACAAATTCACAATAGAGAGCATTTAAACGGAAGATAAAGGTCGTACTTACAATTACTCTCTCTAGTACTTGGACAACGTGAACTGGGCTGTTTTCCTGGACAGCATTCAACATGTTTATGACCTATGCAACGAACAATCAACTATTTTAGTCACAAAAAGGGCAACAATTCGGTTGGGCTCGTTATGAGTGATTGTGATTAGTTACGATCGTCGAAAAAACAACATCCTAGTTTCCACCTGAAATTCAGACACCATTTTCTGTCTAGTTTTCTTGGGAAGTCGACGTTCTTTGAAACTAGAAATCTGCTGGTGACGGATACCGTTCATTCTATGCATAAGAGAAATGCCGATAAACTTCTCTGGCATTGCATTACTGCCTGGGAAAGTCCAGAAATTTGCCTCGTTCTGGTAGAGCATGCGGGTATCAGTTTACAATCTGGTGTCATTAAGAAAGTGTATTTCTTACAGACGGCAACAGGAAATCACCTCATGAAATCCACCTCCCTAGAAAAACTCGGAGCTCTGACGCTGGTTTCTGCTACGCTCGAAATCGAGCATGCATTCTAGCAGCACCCATTTGGTGCAGTTGGCTTCGGTTTAGCATATCGATACGAATTTTCGAAAATTACAGAAAAATTACCCACAATCATCACAGTGTCATTTGGGCGAGTAGGCAATAAGCTTAGACTACACGACTGCTTATGCTTAAGGTCCCGGGGTTCGATCAATACAGGGTACTCCAGCCAGACGTATAGGTGAAGTGCGACGAGGAGAGAAACGGACCAGCCTACCTATCGATGCCGTGCGGCTTGCGATGGCGCCTCTATAAGAATATACTTTCTGACACTCGCAGCATCGATTGTGATGCTCACTTTACTTTATCTTATGATATAATTTATAACATAACAACCTCGGCCAGTTACAAATCACCTCGGTAAAGCACTCGAGTTTCACTTGCAACAAATCAACATGTTTTCGGGCATTATTTTTAATGCGTCTGAAAGTGCCCTTACATGCCATGTGTAGAAAGGGCATACCTTTGTGATTGGTGCTTCTATTCTTGTTGTTGTCATTGACTGCCTCCGGTTGTATGTCATTGTGCCACCTACAAATAAGAAACACATTTTGATCATAACACAATTTTGATCATAACGCAATTGTGATCATAACATTATTTTGATCATAAAATTATTTTGATCACAAAATATTCTCAATACACCGAGAGCTCAACTTACATTGACAAACACGCTTAATGCCCGGAACATCAAACGTCGGTCTTACCACATCGAGGGAAAAGACTGGAGTAATCGGCGAAAAAACGGTGATACAATGAGATCTCTGCACTCAGGTGCTTCAATCTACGCGAAAAACATCTCTAAATGAGCACCACTCGTAGATAACGCTGGAGATTTCGCAGGTAATGTAATGGTGAAAAAGTAAGCATACCTTACTCTACAGCGTCAACGAGAGCCATTCGCAACGGACTCCCTGCTCATGCAAAGCTTAGACTGGCTTGGTCTTTGAGGAGACCAGAGATGGGAAAAGAGAAACGCCAAACCTAATCAAAACTTGCCACAACTGCTATTCAGTTGAATACAGTTCAAAGTAAGTGGGTGGAAATGTATATCGCGAGGGTAGCACATCGTACGTGCTTCCATGAATGCATGAGCAATTCGACTTGAGTTTTACTTCCTTAACGACAAAAACTTATTAAGCCTTATGGTTGCAAGGCGAAGACGAGCGAGATGCCCTTGCGGCCACTTACGCTGAGCGTTCCTACCATGACCTCAGCCTGACTACATTCTGACACAATGACTGCACAGGATGTTACTCGTGGACACTGAATAGCGTTACGAGTGTATTGCAACAGCCGATACTGAGTACACACTGCCTCTTCAGCCCTGCTACAAGAGATATTCTCGTATCCGATCCAAAACCGCGAACACCCAAAGTAATGATATATTTCCGTTTCAAACTCAGCAAATACATGACAGGACTGAGTAATATCCTTTCAAGGTGGGTGCACGGAGCACCTGGCAGAAATTAACAGTATTTCGTCTATCCGCGGACACGATGAGCAATGTCTCCTTGCCCTTTGATAGAACAGATTGCGGCGTTTGCAGAATGAAACCCGGCCATATTCACCAGCACGGCTTGGGCTAAATCTAAGGTGAATTTGAGGCTCGTTTCGATGCACTTGCACGTAGCCGTGATTCGAATGTGCACCGATCTTTCAACAACACGATAACAACTCCGCTTGATTGCACTCTTCCAATCGCCTCACAGTCGTTCCGTGCCGGCTAGAGTTCCCCAATTCCATGTTTGGCGCGTCGGTTCGTAGATCGATATCATCTCCGAGACCAATTTTTCAGCGTTTCCATTACGCCGCCATTGGCGAACAGTGATTGACACCGAAGGGTTGCAATGATGGTCGAACCGGCGAACGAAGAATCGAAGCAAAACTTTCGATTACTCGAAAATTGATGCAAATGGTAAAAACGGCTCGAAAAAAGGAGATATACGTTACCAGCCGAAATCCTTTGCAAACGATAAGCTCTCTTTAATGATCGATGTTGGCTTCAACTTATGGAGACAAGCAACGACCGCTCTGTGATTCCCTTAAACTTTGTGAAACCTGACGGGTTGAATTGTAGACACGAGAAGCAGTCGAAGTTGGGAAACGCTTCCGAGCATGTCTACGTTGGAGAACACTTCTGTACAGCGCTCAGCGTTGTGAAAAAAGGCGTGAATTTGCACGCGAGTGCTTGCGTTAAAATTAAACGAGTGCAACTCACCATTATGGATAACTTCGTATTGGTCGCGTGCACCTCTATCAACTGCTGACATTGACTGTTGCATCTGAGAACACAAAACAGAAAGCGTAAAAATCACGAAGCGACAAGGTGAGAGCCAATTGCGAGCCAATTGCGAGCGGATTGCACGAAAGCGACTCTAACCTGATGGAGATCCTATCCATACAAAGAGCCTTTGAGGCAAGACAAAACCAGTGGCTTCTAATCGGAACTTTCGGTATGTAATCCAGCACCCATGTTTACACGGGATCAGCGCTACAGCTCTTTTGAGTAATCCAAAGAAAGACAATACCTTGAAATTCTGCAAGCTGAGACCAACTAGGAATAATTCCCTCCTGACCATACTGCATAGCTCAACTCCTGTATCCACCCACGCGTGGAAAAAGTTCGCGCGGCCACGGCAACGCTAATTGAACGAGGGGGTTGGGTTGTTCAGGCACGAAATTCCCCCTGGCAGCAACGTCATCCGACGACGCAGAAAATTCCTTTTTCTGATGGATAAACAATTCCATAGAGATGGAAAAATATCTTCTGCGTGCTGCAAATGTTACGGAAACAAGTATGAGTGGGTCAAAATGCCGCTGTCCCCCTATATGTGCGACTCTGGGAAGAGCGAGGGAAGAGACCCGGGTGAAGATTCCATAACTCTTTAAGTGGGAAATCACACATCAGTTCAAATAATGACGTTATTCAATCGATAAGATTCTTAGAAAAAGGGCTTCATGAAATCCAAAAGTTATACTCAAAATTACGCATGATATAAATCGATGTTGTCGATAAAGGCTTTCGAAGGAAATAAGATGACAACGAAATATAAGAAAGAAAATGATAAATATATTAATAACTACAACAAAGCTTCTGCATGCCGTCTCCAATATTCTGATAATTTAAGTTTCATAGGTGAGAAAGGGGGTTCTGTGAAAAATCAAACCCTGTCATTACACTTGGGGCCTAATGTCTGAAAATGCTTTCAGCAATGCTTAGTGGAGAGGGTGTCGGAAGGACTGGTGAAGACGGAATCAGGTGAAGCAACTCCAGTCGGACGTAGAGATGCCAACGTGGAAGAACTTAAATTCCCTTTACCTCCGTTGGAGCTAAGACGACAGAGGCTTCCAGGCACGCGTTTCGAAGATATGAAATCAACTCAAAATAGAAAAAATTCCGTTTTACGGCTTAGCTGTGGCCCAGTGTGATTGGAGAACCGATCAAACAGACCAAACACGACCAAACTGAGAAAAATCTATAGATCTGAAAGTAAATACAGTCAACTCCGTCTAATTCGAACTATCTGGGGGATCGTAAAAATGTTCGAATTACAAAAACTTCGAATTACAGTGATGCGACTTACAGAGGTTTCTTGTTAGGAAATTTTCAAGGGACCTGAAATTTTGTTCGCATTGGCGAAAGTTCGAATTACATGAAAACCAGCTTCTCCACGATGAAACAAAGAAAACAATCGCTCTCTTCTCCGAGTGGACTTTTTCTCGTTCTGATTGCACGTCAAAACTATCACACCGGCCTAGAGACCGCCTCGAAAGAGAGCATTTTGGAGTTTTCCCTCATCTGCTCATTCTCATTGGCGCTCAGTCTAATCAATCCCCGTCGAATTTTTCCTGGTTCATGTCTTTCAATCGCTATCTCTATTGTCGTGACAAAAGCAGTGGTAGAAGAAGGAAACCAGGACACGGAACTTTAGAAAACTGACCGCATGGTCGGTCAGTGGCTCGGGTCTCTTCGTAGCCAAATCTTGTTTCCGATCGAGGAGAATCGACAATATTCCGTGGAACCAGTAATGAAGCATGCGAAGTCCCCCCGGTGTGAATGTCACTGGGGATGAGTTTAATGCGGCTTCGTCACTTTATCAGGGGGGATGGTGACACTGCATAAAAGTAGAGCAAAGCCAGGTCTCTGTTTCGGAACAGTTGTCCACAACCATTGCGGATATCACAGGCGGGCATCAGCAGGGACATTCCAGGAATCTCTTGACATCCCCGTTAATTAATCGCGTGGGGATAAACGCGCATCCCATTCGGTTTTCTATTCCCGTTAGAATGGTGAAAATCGAATATTACGTATAACAGTGTCTGCATCGTAATGTATTGAACAAAAAACTTAGCTGTGGATGCAAATTGAAAACTGTGACTACAAAGCACACTAATTTGAGTGTAGCAAAAGCTGACTCTGGACTTCGAGCTTTTTCCAAGTAGAATTCGACTTACATGATGTGGTTTCCTACTGCCTTACTCAAAGGTAGAGATGGGGCAAATTCGACGTTGAGCAAAGCAGAAACAGGAGACATGGCTTCGAGCTGTCTTCTGGTCAAGTGGATATTTAGGTGGTGGTTTCCCGCCGTCTTCCTTCCTCGCAAACAGAGTTCAGCATACTCGATTTGAACAGAAGCGCAAACCAGGGGAGTTGGACAGGGCTCTGAATCTCCCTCTAATTAAGTGGACATTAATGAGCTGGTTTCCCGTCGATTTCCTCGCCTCACCGCTAGTGTCTTTGTTGTATGGAGTGGAGGATTTGAACTCGTAACCCCTTAACTGCGCTTCATGGATCTGCACGCTTGCCCTCCGGCTGTACTTTGCACCGGACCAGGGCAACGACGTTAAGCTTCGTTCTAACGGTAACATTGAGATCCGGATACTTAACAGACAGTGCAATAGCGACACAAGTTTGCAGCAAATTTCAAGCTAAAAACTCATTCACTGAACTATGAGACTATGGAAAAATGGCTGTCTCCATACGAGGGAGATGGGCGGCCTATCATACAAGATATAAAGACGTAATTTACCCCAGTTTTATGAAGCTGACACAGCTCAGTTGTGTTTAACTATAAACTAGCACATCAACTTATTCACCAGCGAAGAAAGGCAGAGGAAAATGGACGAAAAAATGCAGGGATGTGTAGAGTCTTTCTATTCATCCGCCAGCCAAAGAAAAAACTACCCACTGTATGCTAACCAACACGAGTGCGATGGAACGGGGCCTTGGAGTACTGAAAGATCTCTCGTTGCATGCTTTGGCCTGGTTCCTTTCGTGACAACCGACTAAAGGCTAGGCCTAAATGGATACAACTGAAAGCTGTTTTCCAGCAACCTGAATGACTCATCAGCGACTTCAAAACTACGGCGACCCTGGCAATTCCTGAACGCTAATGTGGACAGAGTCGAAACTGAAAAATTGCCAAGTCTCGGTTGACATGGGATGCCATTCACAGTCAGACACCCCTAATTTTCTCGAATGTTTATTTCTCTTTTTCTTAGTGAGTTATGTTGAGAAAAGGCCATGGTGGCCTCCTATACAAAGCCCCAACATAGGAAGAAAGAAGAAAGCGAAAGGCTAAAAGGAGAGAGAGATAAGATCAAGTTTATTGATCTTAGACTTGAATGATGGCAAGTTGTAGGATTGGGTGAGTTATGTTGGGGAAAGGCTATGGTGGCCTATACAAAGCCCCAACATAGGAAGAAAGAAGAAAGCAAAAGGCTAAGAGGAGAGAGAGAGAGATCAGATCAAGTTTACTGATCTTAGATTCGAAAGATGGCAAGTTGTAAGATTCAGGGAAGCAAGAAGAAGGCAAGACGTTCCATTGCATTAGAATTGCATTAATGAAGCAGGTGCATACCGGTTGAAGCAAGAACGTGACAATTCGTCCGTTAAGTCAGGAGATTTTCTGAAGATCAACCAAAACTACAGGCCCGAAACAGGATTAAGAGTGAAAGGGCCGCGGGGAACGGTCGCTAAATAGGCAATTAGCATCTTCAGGAGGGAGGGGGGGGGGCATTTCATTGGATTACATACGAACAATACAACGAATATCACGTTACAATTGTTGCTTAATGACCTGTTATTGAAGATGAGTAGGGTTCTTCCAATCGTTTTGAATTTGATCTGCGATCGCCAAAGGAAGACGAAGCTTTTGATACAGAAAAAGAGTGACGTTTGAAGTTCGATCCGATGAGGATTGACCGCTTCTCGCTGGCAATCTCCATCCCAGCAGGCGCTGACTCATTAGACCAAAGATGTTATCACAATTGCAACCCTGACAGCGAGAAGTCTCTCTTTACACTACTTGACCCTACTTTACCACTGCCTGATGACATACTTCGTCTGCGTAGTACACACACAACTTGTTCACTTTTTCGTGCCTTCTATGCTCACCTCTGCTGTCTGCTTAATTCAATTTCACATGATTTCACACGATTTCACAAGATTTCATATGATTTCACACGATTTCACAAGATTTCATATGATTTCACACGATTTCACAAGATTTCATATGATTTCACACGACTTCACAAGATTTCATACGATTTTACATGATTTTACACGATTTCACAAGATTTCATATGATTTTACATGATTTCGCTTGGTTTCACTCAAGTCCACTTGATTTCACTGTCTGTGCCTATTACAGAGCCTCTCTTACAAAATATTGCAAAACCTTGATAAAAAATCGAGTCTCACATGAACGTAAAAATTCTCACCTACTCAGAGTTGAAGCTCCACGTTATAAGAAGTTCATCATCATGCCGACAGTTTCATTCCGAATACTTCTAAGCTCTGGAATACGTTTTCGTCACCTTGCTTCCCCGAAGAATACGTCACGTCCTTGCGTGCTTCAATCTAATGACAATGGCTTTACGAGGCCTTCTCTTCTATCCCCTTTTGACTCCTTTCCTGCAATTCCTTACATTTCAAATGGCCTTAGTCACTTTGTTCGGAACGATTCTGGCAAGACAATTCCAAGAAAGACTATGAAGGCTGCTACATCTGAGGAAATCGGGACGAATATTTACTCACCCTTATCAGCTCTTGCTGCATCTGGAGCGACTGCACGTCTTTGTGAATGGCGCTCAGATCCCTTTTTATACAAACGTGGTGAGTGACTTTGCTGAAAATCAAGTTGAGGGAAACCTTAAATTTAATGAGAAATCATTCAACGCCGAGTAGGCGGAAAAGGCGAAGCAAAATAAACTTTAAAAGCGGTAGTCAAATAAAATTTCATTCCCCTTGGATCAACAGTAAGCGTGGGTGTTTAACTGTTTAAATGAGATGCCTTCGGGAAACGTGCCTCGATTGTACATACTGACGTGAAAACTCTGTCTTGAATTTGACGCAGCCTTCAGCCGACAGAGAGAGCAGAGACGGTGAAGAGCGGCATGCATGAACGTTCTCTGACCAGGGACCTTCCGCACAACCATCATCATCATCATCATCATCATCATCATCATCATCATCATCATCATCATCATCATCATCATCACCATCATCACCATCATCATCATCGTCGTCGTCATCAGGCAGAAGTCAAAATAGATTATGTGTCAATCATAAAAATAGATACGTACTCGAACTACTATGCCATCTGCAACTCTAAGAGGAATATAGCTTCGGCTAAACATGCAAGTTCCTAGACTTCACAATGAACGTCCGATGGAGATGGCCAAAACTGTCCATCCCTATCTTGTTGATTATACGACGAGAGGTAACAACACAAAAAACACATAAATATAAGCAAGACAATACTCCAAAGGAAATCTCCCTGGGTTAGGGCGTGTCTGCAAGCTTGTTTGTCCGGGGTGGGAAATGAATCTCAGAATTTATCATACTATGATATCGATTGAGACACTGAGTTGCTCGCAAATTTCCACGATCAGCAGGAAACGAAACGATATTAAGCTAAGTGGTGTGCATAATGCGTTCTCACGTAGATTGGCAAAACGAGCCGACCTGACAAGACAACTTGTCTAGAATAGTTTCCGTCGCAACTTCGTTCTAACGCCTAACGCCAACAGTAGCCATTACTGAACTCTCTGCGGCTACGTTTTCCAACTTCGAATTACTCATGCCTAAAACCCTAACACTAACCCTAGCCCTACAGTTGATGTGTCAGTAAAACTTCCTATCAAAAGCTATCTGGTGGTCATCAACGGATTAGATACATCATGAATAGAGAATTCGTTTTTTAGATGGTTGACTGCAACAACGCAGAGATTGGTCGCTTATCTGTCGCGTACTCTGCAGCAGCATCACAGAAGGGCATTCGATTGGTGCTGACTGTGAGGTGAAACTGTGCTCACATTTCGTCTGCCTTATATTCCCCAAGAAGGTTTTCAATGCAACTGATACAAAAATCCCTAAGGCTAATTGGTGATGCGATTTGCCGGTATTCGCAACCAATTTAATTGGTTTAAAGAGAACACGTGCAAACCTTACGGCACGCCAACCTCCTAACGAGCTGTGAGGGGCATAACTTCACATACCGCATTCTCCTCGGTCTTTGTAGGAATTTCACAAGTCTGGCAACAGAAGCCTGATTATGGGCGTTGAGTATTTGCAAGACAGCAACGTGCATTTACGGACCAGTTAGAAATCGAACAAGGAGCCAAAGATTCGGGTGTTTGTGTGAATACAGTTAGACAAAGCTTGATACAAGCCAGTGGCTTAGGTGGCTTAGGTGGGTTAGCATCAAAATCGACGACTTCAAATTGAAGCGACCGCTATTGCGTCCGGTCCTCTCGCGGAAACAGGCGAGTTTGTCGATGGTATGCGATTTGGTTTCCGTTGCGTGTGTTGGATTTGGCACCAGCCAGTTCCAAATATCACGAACATTGAACCCGAATCGGTATGTGTATGCAGAAACCTCCACGTTGGTGCCCCTGGATGCCGACCGCCGAAAGTGATCTCAGCTCATTTTTCGTCGGCTCGTCACCGATTCTGCAACCACTTTCCCTCAAAGCATATTTGAGGGAAAGACTCGATGAAGAAGAGATCGAACGCCTAATGCAGAAACCTCCACGTTGGTGTCCCTGGATATCGACCGCCGAAAGTGATCTCAGCTCATTTTTCGTCGGCTCGTCACCGATTCTGCAACCACTTTCCCTCAAGCGCGTTCGAGGGAAAGACTCGATGAAGAAGATGGCACGCGTATGTATGTATGCGTTCGTAGTATTTTTCAACGCTTTCCAATTGCAAAGTGGTCCCACCGTGCCCCAAAACATCTTCATCGATCAAGCACAGCAATGACTTGCATTCAGGTGAAAAAAGTTGGGAAATGTGATTGAAGCTTGTCCAGACCGGACGCTCGTATCGAATGCAGACGCAGCCTCGTTAGCCTTTACACATCTACCTAGCCATGCCTGGCTCAAAGTAGCTCATTAGGGTTTAATTAGCTTATAGCTACGGCCTTTGTGATGTATTCTACTTATTCAAAATAAAGCTTGCTCTGCTTGCTCGACACTCGACGACTCGACAACGTCCTTGACAATCCATACAACTTAAGGAATCGCCTAATTCCGAAAATTATGAGCCTTTCTATACGATGCACGTACTACTTATTTACATGTGTAGTCGTTTGTAGTCATTTTCATTGGTGTTTCAGTGGGCGAGACGGCCGGCAGAACGACACGATAGCGAAGTACATCTTACAAGGCAAAGGAGAAGGTGCTAGAAAACAAGGCAGACCTGGAAAGAACTGGACTTCCAACATTTTGGACTGGACGGGTCTCACTCTGGCGGAAGCAAAAAGAATCGCGAGCGATAGGAAGGCCTGGATGACTGCGGTCAACAATTCGCTGGTGCTCCCACGACCCAACCCGGGTTAAGGAACGAACGAACTACACATTTTCCCGACGGGACAAGAACTGGACCCCGCTTTGATGAAACTTTTGTACCATTAATTCGCTTAATCTAACATTGTATGTCCTTCTTCCTTTTTGCTTCTATTTCCGTTTGAATTGCCATTAGTGTTAAGTAGAAACAGCCAATTGCACACTGCCTGCTACAAGAGAGCTGTGTTTTTGCATTTCAAATATGCAGTTGATGAATGGCTTAGAAACAAATTATTACTATCGTCAAAAAGTTGCTCGCGGTTGCCGTAAGGACTTATTGCTACTCTTTCTACCAAAGAAATAAGGACTTGAGCAATCCCGAACTCGTGGCAATGTAAAAAGCTCGATTTGTTTCGGGAGTTGGTGTTCCATTTTTTTCACTTCTTTTTGGTCTCGTTAAAGTTGCCGATGGAAAACTACCTATTTGGGAGGTTTGCACTCGTTTGCTGGTAAATAGTCCAATGAAATGGAGTTTGAAAAAAGAAAATGATGCTTTCTATCAATATCATTATTATCATGCCCCATGACGCAAACCTCTCGCATACCTCGCTATACCAGCATCACTGACCAGAAAAGAGAAACAGCATTTCCATATGGCTAACAACCAAAGAGCAATTAACTCGAACTCTATAACGTAAATTTTCATTTGAGAATAACTTACCCATTTGATCCAATGATGGGAATGATCTTTAAGTTTTGTACGAAGTATTCCCCATTTTTCCTTCTCGCCATTGACATGCCTTCCCAAGACTGACGAAAGACAAGCACAATCGAAATGCATAAAAATGGCACATATTTTTTAATCAAAGAGAAAGCCTCGAGCATTAATTCTTAACGAGACGATGTGATGACGAAAACGGAGATTCAAGAACGTAGAGTCACGACGTTATCAAACCAGAAGAAGGCCGATTCGTTGACTTCTAAGTGTCTGCAAGGAACTGCAGTTTAACATATTGGGGCCTATGGTGAAATTATAAATCGCAACTAAAGTACAAGGGGAATGAAGCTACATTGCGCGTTCCAAGGGTCAGGAAAGAAGCAGCAAAGATCCTTCTGGTTCCAAGGCCCGTCTTGTTTTCATCGTAATACCACTTGACACCCGAAGTTTAGATTCTACCCTTCTTTCTAAGCAGCAGCGTAAACAAAATATAAAATCAAATCAACCTCCGATCCACCACCAGACGTACAAATCGCTCTCTAAGGAACGGAGAAGGCGTGAAATCGATATCGCCCCCCCGGACTGCTCCATATCTTTGGGGGGAAATCGAAAAAAAGGCTGGCCAAAAACGACAGCTTGAATAACAACTGGGCAAGAAGGGGAGGGGGGGAGAGAAAAGGCGACAAAGCCAAAAAGCCAACACGACCTTCTTTACCATGCTAACTTCAGGAATAATGGGGAAATGGGACCTCAACTTTACAGGATGGAAATTGTGGTTCATAATCTAAATTCTTTCCCTACTGTGAGCTTGTAATCTTTCACCTATGAGGATATTGCTTTAATCCTAAACAACTGTCCATGATACAGAACTTCGGACGACTTCCCGGTCAAAGTGAAGACCACTTGACTACCACTCACCCCCTGCCACCCTGACACTTGTAATACGTCTGCGATGTCAACCGACCTCTGCTAGGAGGTTAACAACCGAATCGTTCGCCTACACTGCCAAGTTGGACTGATTCTAGTATTTGCTAGTAGATTGAGTGAAAAACAACCACAAAACGAAGGTTTCAAAGTGACAAGATCTAAGCACACAATTACGCGACTATTTTTAACGCTTGGCGCGTTCATGTCGCAATTATTTACCTCCGGTATTAACCTCTGAGTCCCGTACAAGAGCCTATTTGAATTCAGTAACTGGAGAGGGTAGCTACAACGCAAACAGTCAAAAACCAATGGAGGAATGCACTCCATCTATGAATGACCGTAACAGAGTGCGACCCATTCTTTTTTTGCCAAGATACAAGGTCGCCATCTACGGAGCCGGTAGTATTGAAAGGTCTGGAGCCTTTTCGAAAACGTGGGCAAAAATCCTCAGACACGAGACCAGCGAGTCAATTGATCCTTGACAGCTTTACCCGACAACTATAATCACTCTTTCTCCTCTTAAGGGAGCTCGAAAGAAAGCAATCCAGAAGAATATATATGCATATATACACACACACATATAAATACAAATAAATATAAATATATAAAAAAATATATATATGTATATATATGTATAAATATTTATTGATTTGTATATATCTATAACATATTTATATACATATATATTCATATTATTGATTTATTTATTCAAGTAAATAATATTCACGTCAGTATACACATCCATTACCTTTCCTTTGCTCAGTTGCTTTGGTATGCCATCATGAAATTCCTGTGTAGATGTGAAAATGAGTTTTCGGTTAACGGCAATGAGAGGTTAGGGTGATAGTAAATAAATTGGGACGGCATAAAACTGGATAGGCTTATCACGCCTGGAAATTATCAAGACCTTGACAAAGTGGACGGAAGACGCCTTTAACTACGCCGTGAAATTCTCCAGTAACTAGAGCAAATATTGAGTACATGTTAACACAATAGTGGCGGATTATCCGACCCATTTCTTGATGAAATCAAACATCAAAGGATATGACACCGACTAACGGAGAAGGTAGGGTCAACTGAGTGAAGTGCAGGTCAACAGAATTCCAAAACACCTACAGAGGAAGCGAGTGCAGAGGGATGACGCAAGAGAACCATGGATTAAATCAGGAAATTAGAAAATTCACCTTATCTTTACTTTGTCAATGCAGACTGCGTACAGCACGAGCTGTGAGTCTTCTTTGGCTGACAATTTTGCAAGCGTGCGATCGGGAATTCGATGTGTTGAACGAGGTGAAAAGAACTACAGCCAAAAATGCAGTGGTTCTAACAAATCGGCACTTCGACGGGCGATTGATTGGAAAATTAAGGCAACCAAAATCGGTCAAAGCGTCTAAGATTGGCAACTTACAGACTTGAGAGAGTCGTGCGTTGGAATCGTTGAATTTTTCTGCACTGAACTGCTCAACTCGGATCGCCAATTACCAGTGACTTTCTCATAAGCTGGATTGACGTACTGCAAGAAAAATCACGGAGAAATTCAAAATGCAGAGCAGTCTAGAATGAATCAACCTGCTACAGGACAAACCTTTTCAGGTAAAAATAAATTGTAAGTTTAGGAGTGATCCGACAAACAAAGGTAGCCATGGCGAAGATGTGCGATTACACTGACATTGATATCTATATGACAATTGTAAGTGAATAAAACATGATTAATATAAGGCAAAGTAGTTTTCAAGATGACTATTTTTGTTAGAGAGTTATGTTGGGGAAAGGCCATGGTGGCCTCCTATACAAAGCCCCAACAACGGAAGAAAGAAGAAAGCAAAAGGCTAAGAGGAGAGAGTGATCAGATGAAGTTTATTGATCTTGGATTTGAAAGATGGCAAGTTGTAAGATTCAGGAAAGCAAGAAGAAGGCAAGACGTTCCATAAGTTGCATGTTCTAGGGATGAATGATGATTTGTGGGACAGAATTTGTGGATTAGGCAGTGAAACTTGGAAAGGGTATGAATGAGTTGAGCTTCTGGTGGTTCTGACACGCCTCAGAGGAACAGAAATAATCTCCTTGATCTCCTGAGAACAATGCCCGTGAAAGTATCTATAAAAGATGGAAATATCTCCAACTAATCGACGATGGGAAAGAGGTTGGAGAGATTTGGTGAGGTTAGGATTGTTGATGAGACGAAAGGCTTTGGACTGAACTTTGTCAAGAAGACAGAGAGTGGATTTTGAAGTACCACCCCAGACGCGAAAGCAGTACTCTAAAGAAGGACGGATTTTGGATTTGTATATAGCTGGAAGGTGAGAAGATGAGAAAAACCCGCGGGCTCTGTGGAGGAAACCGAGCTTTTGAGATGCATTAGATTATGATTATGATTGCCAATTACTGAATGATCATGGTGATTGTTATGCTAATGACAATCATCGAAATCCACCAAGGGATCCAATCGCAATCATTACGATGATTTCTAAAAAGCAACATGATCGAACAAAGCAATGCTTCGCCTCTGAAAATTGGCCTCGAGTTGACCTGTAAGAAAATCTGAAATGGCTTATCCACATGAGAGCTTGCGGAGAGGATTTGCTACTGGGATGTGGTTGCCAATATGGCGGTAAAATGAACATATGAAAATATGCGAATTTATGGGCAGAACTTCAATGCAACAAAGAAAGGTGCACCCACAATTACGTCACACTTAAATAGACCAACTTTACAGAAGATAATTATATCATATTACACTGAAAGCTTGAAACATTATTACGTCACATTCGAGATCTTTCAACCGACACTCAGCAGAGGATATGATTTCCGAAATAAGTCCATGACAGTGTATACCCAGATGCCGATCGAAATACGTCATTCAAAATACGTAAATGCGAGCGATAGATTCAAGTGGCTGGGAGCCGAACTCTTCGGCAGAAGAATGAGTAAATTTCACCAGAAAGCAGACAAAAATATCATTTTCTGGGTATGCATATTCTGACAAATGGCTTTACTTTCAGAATTACGTCGAAGTTTGGAACAAATCACGTGTACCACGAATGAAACGTCTTTTTTCATGCCATCATCCTATGTTCCATACTCTCGTGCTTATTAAAACACGAAAAGGCCTTCCGTCTGTGCCATGCCAAATTGAAATTTCGTACATCAAATCAAACTGAAACCATAGTGAATAATAGAAGTGTTATCGATACAGCCCCACTTCTGCCATCAGCCTACGGATATGCTCTCGTGCATAGTGTAAGACGCAAAGACCTTTAATGTGACGACAATTTGTTTCTTCACACATCTGTAGAATATGGATACAAATGAAGAGTATTTACCTGGAACTCGGATTTATCTGACTCTATACTTCTTATCTCGATAGCATCGTAAACGTTCTCAATTGCGCTAAACAAGCAAGCACTCGCCCTGTCCATGAAATAATTGAATAGAAAAGTTCAGGGGCAATTGATTACTATAGGCAAACAATGAATCGATCAGAGTCATCTAATAACGCTATCAGTGTAACGGCCGAAGTGTCTATCCCATTTTCGTTCGCGTTAGAGCAGAGAGGCTCTTTCTGCCTAGGTTAAATGGCAAACGATGTATCGCGCAGTTCAAGGTACCAATGCTGCACAACTCGTGAGCTGAGTAGGTGAGAACTGGTATCAAACCCAGAGCTTTCTGGAATCCTAAACAAATGCTCTGCCGATTGAGCCACCAGGCCATATAATGCGCTTGTGACTGGTGCAGAGCGAAGAGAGATTCTCTCTTCTTATGACAATATTGAGAGCAGTAAAACATTACTGATCACATGGATCTTTTCAACCAGATCCGCAACGTCTTGGGAATAGATATCACATTGCTAGAGACAATCTTCGTTGTCCAATGACGCATTTTACTAACAAAGAGCCTCTTGTCGCTGAATTGCTTGGGAAAACTTCTCTAATCCGTGAAAATTCCCGACAAAAATTCACTTTTAGACAGTGAATTTAGCAGGCTAAAAGGAATCTCGTAAGGTAGGTCTGCTGTTCTCGAAGCAAATATTTGTTAGCACACGGACTTAGCACTGTACTATTTCCATGGGACAATGCTTCTACAGTTCAATTTTTTCAATTTCTTTATTCGGTTGCTTTCGCTGGAAGCTTCATCAGAAACTGCCGCATGATGCAAGCTATTTCGGTCGATGACGGGACGAGAGCAAAACAACAAATCATCACGTCCACTTGCATGCATGAATTGCAACCAATCACAAACTAATCAATAAATCAACGATAACATCAATACATTGATCAACCACGCAATCAATCAATGAATCAAACAATCAGTTGATCACGTAATCAATTCATCACGTAATCAATCAAGAAATCCATCAACCAACCAATTAACAACTCTAACTATCATTAGAAAACAAACCCATCAATAAAACTATTAAATGATCACGCAGATCTGTTTGGATGTTTGACTGCTTGATTGCACGATTCGCGTATCCATAATTTACCAAATTCGATTGACGCCCACATCTTACTGCATCATTGATGGTGGAAAGCCATCCAAAGACTTTTCAATATGGGTAGGCAGTGCGTAAGAAATGTTCAGTATGCACAAAACAACTTAAAGGCATCGAAAGAGGTGGACCCCAAGCAGAACTCCTTGGAAAAAACTGGGTTGATAGGGCTGTAGGCTTTCATTCTCATTGAAGAGCTATGTGTGTGCAAATTTTATGGAAAATTGGGCGGCAAAATAGCTCAGTGGCACGATTCTTGCGCATTGATCCTACGACCAGTGGTTCGAGACTCCCCTCAGCTGAACATTCACTTTGATTGAGGAGAGTCGCTATCGTTCTGTGATGCCAGGCGCAGGAATCACGAGGTGCTGTCACATAGAGAGGAAGGACCTGGACGCTGCTCGCCAAGCAAAAAGCTTCTCGGTGTCAAAATGTCTGCCTTTGGCATCCAGGTAGAATCATATGGATGTAAAAAATGGCATGAAACGAAAACGAGCAAAGTGAAAATGAGTAGCCGTCCGCCAGCATCCGTCGCCGCACATACCTAATGAGTACAAATAATCAAAGAAAGAATACCTGATCTTTGATTGCGATGCAACTTCTCCGTAATCAAGCATCAGCAATTCGTTTAGGCATGCCACCGAGTCGTAATTCTCATACAGCCTCTGCAAGACAAAATCAAGCCAAACTCAATCTCAAAGTGACTGATGAGGGTCGGGCGGGTTTCGTTGTCATATTCATCACTACTATTCTATGTTGTTTACGCTGAAACGATAGGCTGGCTACAGTAGTCGAATAGCAGCAGTGGTCACGCTTGATGTCTTCCTACAGAAGGAAAACACAACGCAACAGGCTGGTTTCTCTACGAATCGATAGTGCAATTCATTAGTTGGTCAGCATTCTTATGATTACATCGCTACGAGGACATTTTTAATGATGACATACTATTGGGAGTCATAGCTAGGAAGGCAAACTGCATCTGCGGAGCACCTGAATGAGTGGCTGGCAAAGTTGTCAGGGCACAAGTCTATTGCACCAAAGGTTTCAGGTGTGAGTCAGGCCCACCCTGTTCTCTTTGCCCACTCACGTGCCCACAGAGCAGTAAATGGACACCAGGCTTAAAAGCTGGGGTGTAAAGCAGCGAGAAAAGGGCCTGCCAATGATACCTTATAATACCGCGGCTCAGAAGGGTTCCTTCTCGGCACGGTGTCCATTCCCGGACGCTCGTAAAGGGCATCAGACTCAACTCTCTACCTCCTTTCAAGTTTCACTGGTGAGCGAGAGCCTGCCTGACAATCGACGCGAAATGAGATCAACTAATGTGGAACATTCGAGCAGGTGAAACTGAATCCAACAGTCGTTGACCTGCAAAGCTCTGAATCTTCATTTAGAGCCATTTCCATCGTACTGCGGTGTTCCTTCGTCTTTACTCTGATAATCTTAGGCCGTTAATACTCTTGTAATTCTGCACATAATGGCTACATTGCTACACATGCTTTTGACAAGCGAATACGTAGCTCCCCCGTTAATGAAGTACTGTCAGCCATCACATCCATTAACTAGCATGTATATTCCAGGAAAGATTATCATCAGATACTCCCGTTTGAATTACACAAGCAATTGCTGAGCGCATGTCTGCGGGATACGCGTTCTAATGCCTGTCTATCACGAAACTCTCGAAGATGGAAATAAACTCCCACAATAAAACAGACACCTATTTATGAAGCACTTGAAAGTAAGCCAGCGTCAAGTAGTAAAGAAACGATTGATCAGGCAGTGACAAAAGATTTAGACGAGACAAACGACGTGTGTAAAATGAAAGCGATCTCCGAATTCACTGGCTACCATAGGAAACTCAAAATGGCAGGCAATCGCCTTTGGATTTCAACGATTTCACATTTAACGCATGATTGACTTTTCCACCTGTCCATCTGTCCGTCCGTTCGTCATAGCACGCCGCCGCTCCCGATGTTGCAACGCCTCAAAGATTTCAACCATCCTCTTCTTCCCTTTCAAATAATCAGTCCTCAAAGACTGGCCTTTCGCGTCTCCTCTTTCGATTGATGTGTTGAGACATCATTATGTCAATCAACTGTTGATGAGTTCAGTACTTGTTTATTGTTAGCGCTCAAACATTTTTGACACCTATAGCTCTGTTAATAACGGTAAGTTGGGAAAACTTTCGTTTATGTTTACATTCTACGCAATCGTCGTTTTCCAATTTTTACTGCAACAAATACACGCTTTTCCGAAGCTTATTTTTCATCCCCAATACAAATTCTTATAGACTTAGCTGTTCTCGTATAAATCTATGCTCTGGTAAAACTATTATCGTCTCCTCATTATTTTTTGATGAAAATTCGCGGTCAATATCAGAACTTCTATTCACCCCTGCTAAAGCACAGCTATTCAAAGATGCAAAAATTACTATTATGACGACGTAGGAAAGTCTACCAGGGGCTGCATCACAAACGAGCAAAAGCCACATGATCATACGTTGTCCGTAAAAATTTGGCAATAGCAAAGCATCAATGAGCTTCTACACAGACCTGTGTCCTGAAAAACATCCTGCAGAAGCTGTTGTCAGCAGCGAGTCCCACTGGATGGGGACGCACACGCCACAGGCAGTGGTCTTCATAGGAACGACGCACACGTCAAGGGTGGTAAAATTCGTAAGTCGTCCCGCAAAGTCGCCGATAATCCTTTGAACTGAAACTAACTGCATCCAGAAGCCATGACGCAACCGCAAACAGAGAGTGCCGCGTAGCACGCAAATTGCGAATATTTCACACCAGAACTCGTCGACGTCACCAACAACTACAACCCGTACGGTTTCCGCTCAATGCCTTGAGGTCATCATCCGACGTGCGTTCACAGACAGTGACACCTGCAAGAGGGGGCAAGCAGCCCCTTCGAACGTCGAAAAGGTACCTACCTCGATGCGCTCGATTTTGTTAAGAAAAGGGGTGGGGTACATCGATTCCTCAAAAACAAGCCTTGGTGAGCACTAATGACACTGCTTATCGATGGTTGAGCAACACTCTGTTCTTTGACAATTCTTCAGCAATATTAATCTCGAAAATCTTTCCGTGACTTCCCACCCCACCCACCCCCCCCCCCTAAAATCTCGGCCGGCGCCCTTGTCAGAAACTGCACTTGACATGGACTAGAACTATCTGACTATCTATCATATACACACACTTTCGAGTCTCTTATTACTAGCCACTGATTCTTCACAGCCTCGTAAACCCCAGCCGCAAGCAAATCAATAGCCAGTGACGTTCGGTTAATCGCAGGTACCACAAAATATCTTCGTCATCAAAGTATGAAACCACGAGTGCCGTCGGGTTAATACCGATTTTAATACCTGAGACGTAAAAAGATCTACAAATCTGCTGCCACTTTCCGTGGGTACTCAAATAACCCGGAGTCTGTCGAAAACAAATGTGAGAGGGAAAAAAGGTTGAGCCATATTTCGCCATCGCGTACTCACCCTGTTGAACCCAGCTCGAAGAAGCGGCTGAACGGAGAGCTCCTGCACGTCTCTGCTTCTGAAATTCAAAACAGAGATCAAATGCCTACGTATCAAATCATTTAACATACTGGACATGTTTTGGCTGTTATTCAGGCTGCGTTTACACTGTACCATATCACTTTTTGATCCGATGCAAAAGTGTTACGGATCAGCCATGCGTTTACACTAGATAAAGTGATCCGGTACAGCTTTGTACCTGCTATCAAGTACAGTGTTCTACCTGCTAGGAAAGAGGAACAGTTTTGCACCTGCACTGCTCAGAAACTGTACCGTTACAGTGTGAACGCGAGGGAAAAGGAGCACTTTTGCATCGGATCAAAAGTGATACGGTACAGTGTAAACGCAGCTTCAAACAGAAGCTACATCAACGGCATGTGACTCTCGGTGACATCACGTCTCGATGACATCACGTTCGCCCATATTAAAGCAGAGGAATGGGCTTCTTCTAATTTAACCCCCGCAACCCCCTGGAATGTTCAAATTAGTACGAACGTATGGCACGGGTTTGCAAATGTGGAATTGGGGAGGTTGGTGGATGATACTGCACGGGGAAAGCTGAAACACAATCGTTTCAAACTGAATAAACATCCATGCACTGAAATCTATTAAGCAAATAAGTTTTCAGACGTGAGGAACTTTGATATAGCACGGAAGAGGGGAAACGCCATTGTCAGAAGAAGGAATTTCAGTGTGACGCAATCAGGTTGCCTCTTTCTGTGTTATGTTAAACTTTTGTACATCAGAAAATGTCAGATGAAATGGCTTATCAAATTTCAACACAGAGAAACATCTCCGGTGTGAAGCGATGAAACCACGGTTCAACTCGTGTGCGCACTACTTAAGTTTTTGACGCAGAAACAAATATGCAACAGGGCTGGGTGTCTATCTTCGAACCTTTCGATTCACCACAACAATGAGAAATACGAGAAGATACGAGGAGATACGAGACATGCTACGACGAACGAACGAACAAATGCAACTTACGGCTGTTTTAGTAATGCAATGATTATCGTGTTCTCGCTTGGCCTCGTTGCACGAATATTCCTAAAAAACGAAACACAGCCATTCGACACACTTTTTATCTTTCACACACCACACCGTCACTAATGAGACGAGATTGCTGTTACTTTTTCCAGACGGCATCTCAACCAAAAACCTGTCTTATTCAATGCATGGAAATTGTTCGTTTTCCTTTCTTCATTTCCAAATAATTTAACGAGGCTGGTCTTTCGGCGAATGCTGGCATACAAGGGCCCTCCATTTAATTTACTTTAATTTACAACATAACTATAAAAACAAAACAAAAATATAGTATTATCTTTGAATTATTTCAAAGAGTATCAAATAAGTCTAATTTGCAAAGCTGGTCTACAATGCACTGAATGGAAAACAAAGAAAGAAAGCGAAGTTTATTCAGAAATAGGTAGGGGGGATTTATCCCGTGGCGCCCATAATCTTCGACCATCTGACGGTGAGTTCGCTGATTCCCAGCTGGCAACCTTTTTATGCCTCCTCATCCCTGCTAGAAGTCTCCCTACACTGATAAGCTATGCTAATTGAGCAGCGCCTTGGTCCTCCTTTCGATGTAACCACGCCTCGCGATTCCTGTGCCTCGAACTAAAGAGAGCTAGCGACTCTCCTCGCTCTAAATGAGAGTTTGCCTGGGGTGGATTCGAACCACTGACTGTTAGTGAAACCTAAGCAAGAGGTGAGCTTGAGCGACCAACTACATGACTAATGAGAAAGCTTGAAGTGAGTTGTTAGGTCCCTGTTTTATCCAGTGAGGAATGACGTGGTGTGGTTATATCGAAGTGATCTGTATACTACTCGCCATGCGTGGCTTCTCGGTGTCCTAGAAATCTTCCTTGCGTTTTATGAACTACGGAAATGTTAAATGACGTCACGTCATGAGAAAACACCAGGACACAGCTCGATGAGCATGGCTTCTCAGTGGCGTAAAATCCACGTATTGATGCTAAATGCAACACGTGCAGAATAAGTTGGAGATCAAATAAGAGCAGTCTCTTGGAAGCTGTCGTTCCGCTTCGACGCTTTGAAAACAGAGCAGCAGCAATGCTGATCTGTTTAGATTCACTAATGCACAGATGAGCATTGAAAAACGCAGCACTACGGTGAATAAACCAGAGACGCGGGTTGACGAGTGAGTCCCAAGTTGTTGCGTGACGGGCGATCACCTGCAACTCGTCTTCGTTGTCTGCGCGGTAAATCGACGACTCTACGGCGAATTTTCAGAGTAATACAAAAACAATTCCAAGCGTCGAACGATGCCATGGGATTGACAAGCAAGTGACGTCTGAAGCTGGTCTCTCCAGCACGAGCAAATGGGAGATGCTGGTTGGTTACAGGAGAAGCATTGAGTCGTAAGGGCCCTTCAAAATTTCTGTCATTTACCGATCTAAATTTCGATTCAGGTTTGGTTTGGAGCCACCACACATTACAAGTTGATTCCTAGCGGCTCAACCATCGTAGTCATGGCAAAGCGATACTGCGTAGCGACTTAACGAGCCACTTGCGATCAATTAGAGCGCGAAAACAGTAACTAACGACATAGATGCTCACCTGCATAGAGTCTCTCCTTCGAAGAAGATGGATGACCTCAGGTCGATAATGGTGATCTGGCAAAAGGAATAGACATCAAAAATGAACATGGAGCACTGAGTGACGTTGAAAGCGCGCGAAAATTCGCTGCATTTGAAACACTCTGCGATGGATGGCTCAACTCATTCACACCCTTTCCAAGTTTCACTGCCTAATCCACGAACTCTATCTCACAAATCATCATTCCTCCCAAAAACATGCAACTTATGGAACGTCTTGCCTTCTTCTTGCTTTCCTGAGTCCTACAACTTGCCATCTTTCAAATCTAATGTAAATAAACTTGATCTTATCTCTCTCTCCTCTTAGCCTTTCGCTTTCTTCTTTCCTCCTATGTTGGAGCTTTGTATAGGCCACCATAGCCTTTCCTCAACATAACTCACCCAATCCTACAACTTGCCATCTTTCAAATCTAAGATCAATAAACTCAATCTTATCTCTCTATCCTCTTAGCTGCTCGCTTCCTTCTTTCCTCCTATGTTGGAGCTTTGTATAGGCCACCATAGCCTTTCCTCAACATAACTCACCCAATCCTACAACTTGCCATCTTTCAAATCTAAGATCAATAAACTTGATCTTATCTCTCTATCCTCTTAGCTGCTCGCTTTCTTCTTTCCTCCTATGTTGGAGCTTTGTATAGGCCACCATAGCCTTTCCTCAACATAACTCACCCAATCCTACAACTTGCCATCTTTCAAATCTAAGATCAATAAACTTGATCTTATCTCTCTATCCTCTTAGCTGCTCGCTTTCTTCTTTCCTCCTATGTTGGAGCTTTGTATAGGCCACCATAGCCTTTCCTCAACATAACTCACCCAATCCTACAACTTGCCATCATTCAAATCTAAGATCAATAAACTTGATCTTATCTCTCTATCCTCTTAGCTGCTCGCTTTCTTCTTTCCTCCTATGTTGGGGCTTTGTATAGGAGACCACCATGGCCTTTCCTCAACATAACCCACTAAAAAAAAAAAAAAAACGCGAGTTGATCAGCTGTTTCCAGCACAATTTGAATGCGCCGCTTTCGACAGAGATCGCCAATGCACAGACACGCGTGCGCCTCCGCGGGCAGACGGATTTCAGATGAAGTGCGCGACTGACGCTTGCTCCTACAACCCAAAGCATTACTGCATCGACATTATGTGTACCTGCCCGTCTGATCGTTGAAATTGAGATAAAATTGAGATAAGCATGAAGAACGATGACGCAGCTCAATTCAATAGCAACTCCGCCTTATGTGTACTTTTATCAACCCCTCCATTTCGGCTTTTAAGCAAAAGTTTTTTCTAATAAGAATTTTAATCAAGATTTTTTCAATCTTTTTTTCACTTCAAGCAACTTTTTACCTTAACAATTACTTGCAATAGGGTTTTATGTAGCATACATATATAAATAAAAATATATATGTCTTCACCTTTTCGATTGTTTTTTGTAATTAATCATAAATATTTCAGTGGAGAGTGTCTTTAAAATCAGCTTCATTGCTGAAGGGTGACCCTAATTAAATATATGAAATCAAATCAAATCAAATCCAAATCAAACGAAATCCTGCATTAGTCATAAAACTACTAAAATCCTACAATTTGGTAGAAGAAAAAAGCAACGAAGTTACCTCTGGTTGTCTTTTTAAGTAATATTCCATAGCACTTTCGGAGGTATGTGCAATCTTGCAGTGGTATCCCCCCTGGCTGCATGCAGACATAAAGGCATCGGTTTGCTGATCTTCTTTGCCAAAAACGAGCAGAATCTATGCAAGAGACAACGCAAGATGAAAATACTAGCGGCAAGGCATCTGATACGAAACAGAAATTAATACATTTGCGTAGCTGAAGGAAAATGGAGACGCAACGGCGTAGACCTGCCTAAGGCTTCATTTACACTGTACCATATCACTTATTGATCCGATACAAAAGCGTTCCTTTTCCCTCGCGTTTAAACTGTACCGGTACAGTTTCGGAGCAGTGCAGGTACAAAATGTTCCTCTTTCCTAGCAGGTACAAAACTGCATCCGATAGCAGGTACAAAGTTGTACCAGATCATTTTATCTAGTGTAAACGCATGGCTGATCAATAACACTTTTGCATCGGATCAAAAAGTGATCTGGTACAGTGTAAATGAAGCCTAAATTTCGACTAGGCTAGTAAAAACAGAGGACGCCAGAGAGTTGAGGTATGTGGGTGTTTTATAGATGGCGGTGATATTTGTTACACTTTATCCCAAGTGGCAGCAAAAGCAATGTGTTTAATTGATAGAATTGATAACAACATATTTTACTACTGGAAAGATTACCCTGTGCAAATAACGGCATCATTTTCATTGTCATAACTACAATCATCATCAGAATTATCATGATTATCATCATTATCACAACTATCATCATCATCATAATTGTAATCATCATCATCATCACCATCATCATTGTAATCATCATCATCGTCATCATCACCATCATCATCATTGTAATCATCATCATGATCATCATCATGATCATGATCATGATCATCATCATCATCATCATCATCATCATTGTAATCATCATCAATTTCATCGTCATCAATATCAAAATCATTATAGCTATAACTATTAATATCATTGCTATCATTATAAGCGAATCGTTTGTTCAAATGTCTTATCAAGTTTTCTATTGCCTAATACAATCTGAATTACATGGCGATCGAACTGGTTACACATGCGTCGAGCCGGTTTCAGCTAAGGCTGCAGGGGCATCACAAATCATGTACAAATTAGAAACTATACAACGTCATTACTTACAGCAATTATCCAAACCTTCAAATCAACCGTTAAATCAACCGTAAAATCAAGAGAACGGGGCCATAGGAGAACGGATGAAGTGACCTTTCAACACTTTCCGCCGAGCAAAACCGAAACCCCGTGAGTGGCAGCAGTGATTAAGTGCCAAAAAGAGGCAGGAAACTCTTTCTCGGAAATCCAGTTATTCAAACGTCTCTTCAAGCCGCCTACTCGAATTGTTTCCGCTCATGCTCCGTTAGCGTTCGTTGACTCTGCGCTCGATAATGGAACAAAATGCACGATTGGCGATACAACTATTAACATGACTGCCACCCTTAACCAGTTTCACTACCTCATGCACAAACTCTATCCCAGGTATCATCACTCGTCCCACGAACGGGCAGCTTACGGAACGTCCTGGCTTCTTGCTCCTTCCCGAATCCCACAATTTGCCCTTGTTCAAGTCTAACATCAATATACTTGATCTTATCTCTCTCTCCTCTTAGCCTTTCGCTTTCTTCTTCCGTCCTTTGTTGGGGCTTTGTATAGGCCACCATGGCCTTCCCCAATATAACTCACTCAATCCTACAACTTGCCATCTTTCAAAGCTAAGATCAATAAACTTGATCTTATATCTATCTCCTCTTAGCCTTTCGCCTTCTTCTTTCTTCCTCTGTTGGGGCTTTGTATAGGCCACCATAGCCTTTCCCCAACATAACTCACCCAATCCTACACCTTGCCATCATTCAAGTCTAAGAGCAATAAACTTGATCTTATCTCTCTCTCCTCTTAGCCTTTCGCTTTCTTCTTCCCTCTTTTGTTGGGGCTTTGCGTAGGTCCCCGTGGGCCTTTCTCCAACATAACTCACTAAAATAATGATTATGAACATAACTATCATTATTCTTATCATCATTTTTTTTCTGGTGATCTTTCATCCCATGTATGAAACAATGTTAATAACTGTAAGCTAGTCCAAAATAAGTCAGTTATTAGCGAGAGTTACCGCTGCAACCTTTAACGATGTACAAAGAAATAATGAAGATTGAAATAAATGATTGGGAAAAAGAGGGAGTGGAAAAGAAGCATGTAGGCCAAAGAGAGGGTCTCAAACAGGGCAGGATTTCTCATTTTGATGATGAAGATTCTGATGATGATGATGATTAGGTGTGGTGATAGATCCACATTGGGTGTGATGATAGCTAAGTGGTAAGATTCTTGCGCATTAATCATATGGTCAGTGGTTCGAATCCCCCTCAGCCAAATCCTCCCTTGTAGGTTGGAAGGAGAGTTACCAGCTCTCTGTAATTCCAGGCGTAAGAACCAAGGGGCGTGGTCGCATTGAAAGGAAAGACCTGGGAAGTGCTTGATAAGCAAAAGGCCTTTCAGTTTTGAAAAAAACACCTTTGACTAGAGGGAATAAAACATGTAAAAAGATTGTGATGATAGGGAAGGAGATGCACGTGAGGATCGCAATGATTCGTGTTAAATGATAATGATGGTGACCGCAGTAATGTATACGACGCCTTCATTACCAATGATCTATCACCAATGATCGTGAGGATGATTTGTGCTTAATGATTGTGATGGTGGTCATGGTGATGCATAAGATGATTTTAATGATTAATGATTTATAATCAACTGTCTTTATAAGCGATTCGTGCTTAACGAACCACAGTGTCGACCGCGGTGTTTCGCCTGGTGATTATTGGAGTAATGAGTGATCAATGACTAATGATGGCTCTGATTCCTGCCTAAAAATCATTGTGGCGATGATGGCTACAACTTTTGATATAACTTATGATGAAGCATCATCTTTGCTGTGATTCTCGTGATAACGATGATTGCGATTCGCAATCTACCAACTCAACTATGCAAAACTTGGCGACTTCTGGAGGACACCTCTTTCCACAGCCTCAAAAGCACCAAACACACATCCAATACATGCAGCGAAAACGCTCTATGCGTAACCAAGATTACAAAGCCAAACAAAATTCCTCACTAGATGTTATAGCACGGACTAAGCACACGGATCGATTATTTGGCCAATGTAATCCCTTGCGGTGTAGAGTTTCTGAGCCCCGAAAACAATGTTCCGAGAGTCTACTGGGGACTTTGCTCTCAAAAACGTTCGCCTCCTTTCGACAGAGTCCACCTCGTCCTTCTGCGCTATGCATGCAGCGGGAACCTGCCGTCACGCTGCCATTTTGCTGGTTTAGAGAGAGGGGAAGAGTGGAGCAAGCTGCAAAATAATGTTACAATGAAAATCACCCATCTTAAATTAAGCCACTTCGGGCCAGTCTGCTGCCCACCTTTGGATTTGTGGAGATCCTAAAGTCAAACCAAGATAGCGATGCTGCCAAGAGAATAAAAAGGTTTGATAACCACGAGCCAGGACACTTATTCAACACGTTTGCAAATCGTAATCACTTGTGACCACTTCCGAGGAAGATTTGCCACGAAGCTAAGCCAAAATTGCAATCTTTTCATCTCCGTCCCCGCACTTAACTGCTTTCAATATTGCTGGCAATTAATGCGAAACGTGAAAAGAGGGTGAAAATCCATTCCAAAACACGGCCCTCCGTGTCAATGATACAAAGCTGTGAGCTAGCTACAGCTATACTACCGCCGGTCGGTGAAGGAGGCTCGGCAACACCCGTCCAGCATCTCTGGCTCGTGAATTTCACTTCGTTGTGATACCTCTGCTCGCATTCCGCGTGGGCTCGAAATCAGTTTTCGGGCGACGATGCTGGTTATGATGACGACGAATGTAGGCGATTCGAAACGCCTGCAATTAATGACGTACATACCAGCGATGGCATCTACTGTTGGTGATTGCGATGCTTGAGCTCGAGGCGATGAAAATGGTTGTGATTGATGGCGATCGTGAAATATCAATCATGAACTGATCGACTGGTGACGACAGCGATGAAAGATAAATATGATTGATTGTGACGATGATAGCAATCTGGAGATAAAGCAGTGATCAACACTGATTATTATTATTATTATTATTACTAGTATCGTCATCATCGTCATCATCGTCATCATCATCATCATCATGGATGTCGCTATCATCGTCTTCTTCATAATCATCATCATCATTTTCATCATTATCTTCCTCTTCGTAATTATAATCATCATCTTCCTCTTCATAGTTATAATCATCATCACCATCATCATCACCACCATAATCATCATCATCATCATCGTCATCATCATCATCATCATTATCATCATCATCATCATAATTTTCATCATTATCTTCCTCTTCGTAATTATAATCATCATCTTCCTCTTCATAATTATAATCATCATCACCATCATCATCACCATCATCATCATCATCATCATCATCATCATCATCATCATCATCATCATCATCATCATCATCATCATCACCATCATCATCATCACCATCATATCATCATCATCATCATCATCATCATCATTGTAATCATCATCATCATCATCATCATTGTAATCATCATTGTAATCATCATCATCATCATCATCATCATCATCATCATCATCATCACCACCATCATCATCACCATCATATCATCATCATCATCATCATCATTGTAATCATCATCATCATCATCATCATCATCATCATCATCATTATCATCACCATCATTAGCGATGATTACGATTAACTGATCGGTTACCACTACGGTTTATGTTGATAGCGATTGAGAATGATGGTGATGATGATCATTAGCACAAAGAAAGAGATTGTGATCAAATCTCATTCAATAAATCATCGACTATTCTTGATTACTTGAAGATAACATGCGTGGGCAGGCTCGAACGAAATCACAGGAATTCAAGCTGAGAAATCTGATTCGAGGAAATTCAGGATAAAAGATCGTGGCGAAATATTCTCTTCTTACGATGAATAACTAATAATTCGTAAGCCTTTGCTGGCCATCGCGTGGGTTTCAAGTATAAACATGTAGCTATCCGAGCATTAGAGCACTCGAGAAACTGTCTATCTAGCAAACACTTTAAACTAAACACTTCCCTCAAAAAGTAGAAACAGCAGGTAGAATGCAAAGGTTATGAAGTTTTAAAAGATTCAAAGTGCTGAGAATCTAGTGCATCTTGAAGGGAATCACTCTGGCTCGGAAAATATTAAACTCCTACGCAGCTGTAGGCTTCAACAGTTCTCAGACACGATTCAATATTGTCGATTCTGCGCGGAAGACAATACAGAAATGCATAAACATAATTTGACTTCTACGTCATTACCCTCAATCAGCTGATGGTAACCTGTCTTGAGGCTATCTCTAGCAACGATTGCGAAGGAGCTTTGCAGAGGCATATTCTTAGGACATCGAAACAGGAAGACTTTGACTTCACTAAAGCAGCCTGCTATGCTAAAGCCACGTAACGTTTATCATGAATCTACCAATGAGGTATCTCAGGGATCCCGTCTCGATCCTAGTTCAAATAGGGGCCATGCTAGAATCTTAATCCTATCAGGAGAGGATTTTCCACGAACGAGAGACAAAAATCGGTAATTCGTCGAGGACTTCAGATAGCGACGAGAATTCGCGTGCGTATAGACTGAGCGAAGTACTGGCTCTCTAACATCCACAGATAGTTCGGTGATTAAGGCGCCCGATTACAGATCCAATGGTAATCATGCCAATGCACACCCTGAGCTTAGCTTTCGCTTTGAGTGTCGAAAGATGCAAGGCCTATGCAGCTCAAGCTGCAGGAATTCCGAGGTGTGGTCAGAGCGAGAGGAGGGACTGCGATACCGCAAGCGTACTAATCGGCCCCTGAAATCTCACATCGAGGTTATGTAGAACATAATGAATGCATGGCAGTTCAGGCTGGTCGCATTATGGTCAGTTTAACGATTTGATGGGGGAGGGGAAGCTTTGAGGCATTCTGCCTAACCTTGGGGATAAGGCCGGGAAGGCAATGATTCAATAAACCTAACTGGATTAGCATTGGCCTTTAAGTTAGGAACAGCTGAAATCACAGAAAAAGGGGGAAAGATTAAGAAACGCAAAATGCAAACCATGTCACGGGGGGGGGGCAAAGTGACAATTTCGCCAGATATGCTGGCAGAAAAACGACGACATGGGCGCAAATATTGTATCAGTAACTGACAGGTGGATAATAGACAGAGCCTTTATTCGATTTAGCAGGAAATGAATCGAGAAGGAGAAAGTATGACACGAATATGTGCATAACCAGGTATTTGTTAAGACAAATTGAAGGTGGGCCGGTTGGTAAATGGTTTAACTGATAACACGACATTTGGACGACCGACTGCTCAATCGACTCCTGTTTTGTGGTGAAGCAAAGAGGGTCCGTCAACAAAGGAGCCTGTGGAATCATTGAGTGAAAATTGGGACACATCTGGCCAGGCTACGCTCTTCAATTGCTCGAATCGAATGGCGATCGGATTTCACACAACGTCTCAGTATCATGAAACAATCTTCAACAGACGCATCCACAGAACGTCATCAAATCCAAAGTAGATACTCGCTGGGGGAAAACCTCTTCAACCTTATTACCTCAAAAACCGTGCCGTTCATGGCCAGAACCAGATGACGTCGTGTCTTCTGTCTGCCATGGACGACACAGGATATTGCATTTTGTTGGGTTTTTAGATTGACATTGACATACAAAATCAAAACCCCAACACGGTTCGGACTGGTACAAGGCCATAAACAGGCATGTGCTACTCTACAGTAGCTGCAATCTGGTTGAACTACAGTGGCAGCGACAGGATCCTTTTTAGAGAGGAAGAGAAGTCGAAGAAAATAATTTAGATTGATATTAGTGAAGAGTCATGGCGAAACAAACAACCAATATAACAAAAATTGCAAGTCCCATATTTTACAAGCAGTGCTACTGAAACTCATCGGAGTTTATTAGAAACAAAATTACCGTGCTCCCATGAATGCACTGGGAAAGTCACCTTTTTGGCACTAGAGGAAGAACTTATCCCTCTTTGCTCCCTAAGCAGATGTCATTGCCGGTCTAGTCTCCTGAGCGGGCTACAAACATCGAAACTGTTGCGACGTTACGATTGTGAGGATGCTGCGAGAGTCGTGTAGACTGCGGAGTGACGGTAATCCGATCTTACCATAGCACGATACTATTCATGACACATCTTCGTGCCCCTGCATCGCAATCATTCCGGTGTTCGAATCCTGCACGCGTCACAGTTAAAATACAATTGGCGAGGAAGGCAATGGGAAATCACCTCATAAAATCCACTTCCCTAGAAAAAGCTCAGGGCCCTGTCTCTGGTTTCTGCTACGCTTGAAATGGAGCATGCATCGCAGCATTGGCACAGTGACTGCGGGGACGCCTCAATGTAATCCCTTGAGAGTGTCGAATCATAACGCAGGCAGATTGTGGGCTCTAACCCTGCGTGGCTCACAACAAGAACGCCATCAGTTACCAAGGCAAGGGGAAACCTCGTCTCTAAATCTAATTCCTAAATCTCATTACAACCCACCTCCATGGACAAAAATTCAGACGCCCGTCTCTGGTTTCTGCAACATTCGAGATTGAGAGTAGGCCTACTACGCATGCTCCTGAAATATCTTAGCAACTAATAAATCACAAGTTTTTTAATCAACATACGCGCGGGACGATATATCTAGAATTTCATCCCCGGCTTGGAACGGAATGTCTGTACCGAGGGATATCAGATTGAGTACCCCGCGTACGGCTTACGTTATCTCTCCCGAATTCAGCGCGAACACGCAAAGAACTCAAAGAAGCGATAGAAAGGCGGTCGGACAATTCCTGAATAGGCATAAGGAAGGCTCAGGCGATATAATCGCGCGGTGAATGAATGCACACGCAAACACTTCACCTGCGATTAGCAGGGCGGTGTCGCGTTGACACTTTCGGGTCACGCAGCTTGACAAGAGCAATGATGGCCTATGCGGAGAGTATACAATTTTAACTGACTTGAGAAATCCAAACATAGCGAAACCACGCAAAGCTTGTCAAGGCGCTCGTTGGCGAATACAAACGCACTTTACGCAGGTACAAAGTTCTTAAGAAGTTCCCTCTGACACATCATGGAGTGAGTCAATCAGTTCGCCCATCAGAGCCCTAGAACCTAGATTGGATTCGGCGCTAATGCTGAAGAAAAATTGAAGCAAAACAACTTAGAGATAATAATTACTTTTTTCTAAACCATTCATCAATGAAATATTCAAAATACAAAAACACACCACTCTTATAGCAGGCAGTGTGTAATTGGCTGTTTCTACTAAACACTAATGACAATACAACGAAACGAAACGAAATACAATGTTCAATTAAGAGAAAAAATGTTCAAAGGTCCACCAAAGCTGGGTCCGTCCAGTCTTTGTTTCGTCGGCGAAATATGTAATATGATAATAATGATAATAATAATAATGTGAAGATTTATATAGGATCTAAACTTCAGCAGCTGCTGCTATCAATGTGTGTCCTGCGCCTTACGTTCTAGACGACGGAGCAATAATAATAAAAACAAAAAGAGTAATATGAAGATAATTAAACCAAATAAAATATCAGATTCAAACTATTTACGTCAAAATTTGCTGGTTAATATCAGATTAGAGTGGCATAAGATATTTTCTAAGTTCAATTAATGTTCAACCGCGATGCTTAGCTTAGAAGAAGCAAGAAGCCGGGCTCAAAGAGTCTTTACGAAGGAAGTGGATTCCCGTTGCCTTCCTCGCAGAAACGCGCAGGATTCGAACCCACAACCCCCAGGGTTGTGAGTCCGCGTGCGCAACTGCTACACAGCGGCACCTACAAGACCTGGAGACCAAAATAAGCCAAGTGGCGAAGCTGAACCTTGGCAGTGTGGGTGCATGCGAGCAAGTTTGCGTCACCGCACCACAGCCGAAGCACACCAAAGACTAGGAAGGCCATGTGATCCCAGCGAAAAGCAATGCATTCAACACGACCCATCCGCACACCTGCTGAACTACCTGCAGAGAAGTCCTATATTAATAATACGATAGGAGCAGAGTTGCTACCAAACTACATGGAAATGGGGACGTGACGCCATAAATAAATCATCAATTTTATTTGGTTACCTGCGAAATCAAGTTCTTACTACAGCTGTGCTCGCACCTATTACCAACACGTGCCAATTCGTCCCGATTTCAATTATCAATTACTGTATTCCTAGCAATGTAGCAGCAATAAAATGCAATGCAAACTGTGACAGACACCGAGGACTGCGGTAAATACGACAAACAATGAAAGAAAGGGAATCCCGTTACATGCACATGGTTGTCAACAATGCTGCCAAGCACAACTCTCAAGGTGGCACCAAAACAACCCCACATCCCCCCCAAATGTTATGCGCAACAACAACAACAAGCCTTTGGCAATAGAAACACACGCCCATAAGTACATAGCCATACATACATAGCCATACATAAGTACATACATACGTGGCGATACGTACACAACCATACATAACCATACATAACCATACATAACCATACATAACCATACATAACCATACATAACCATACATAACCATACATACATACATACATACATACATACATACATACATACATAGCTATTCAGACGTAGATTTACATAGCAATACATAGCCATACATACATAGCCATACGTAGCCGTACATAGGCATACAAACCTAGCCATACATAGGCATACATACATAACCATACTAAAACACCCATAATACGTAATCTATTTTACCCAGGTCAACTTTAGGCTGCAAAAAACAGATATCACATTGTCCCTAGTTAAACCTAAATGTGTCTATTACTACAATAACATACAGTTTAGAAATGGACCGATTGCTGACGCTGGCCGACGAAGTAAAGATGAACCTCCCGCAAAATGGCCTACAGCCATAATCAACTAGAAAATCTGATGATTGCGACGGATACGTCAGGCATGGGCAAAATGACAATGAATCAGCCCGTTTGCCCGTCGTCAGGAAAAAACTAACGATTCTCAGAGAGCATGGCAACATAATTGATCTTAGCCGACCTTGCTGCGACAAATAGTCCATTCAAGCTGTCACACTGGGCTGTTTAATCGTTACATAAGCCTTGTTGGCTCTCATCAACTTTTCAATCATTAGAAACAAGGGTAGCAATTCACGAAACCTATCATCTTTCAAGACTCCCTCATCTTCCTTCTCTCCTCCTCGGACGATCGTTTTCCTATCACAATGTGATTGATTGCTCTTTACATTGGAATGCAGGGCTTCGGGAATTCTCTACATTTGTCTCGGGTCTCAAACAGGTTACGTGCAAGGCGCTCGCCACCAGGCAAATGGAAGACTTCCCCTCGGATTGGCATTCAGCCTAGATCAAGTCTTCCCTATGCTGCCCCAATTAGCTGCATTTTCAATAAGTCTAGAGACGAAAATCAGATCCTCGTATAATGCTTTTTGTGTTCTGTCGGCAAGGCGAAGGAAATTCATCGTCAAACAAAGCATGAAACGTTGTAATCTCCCTCGATCCTCGCCCACTGTCCATTCTACAACGTGTGTATTTATCGCACACAAGCAACATTGCGTTTCCATCCATATTGTAACAGCTTTCACGAAGTCATATTTTTTTAGTGAGTTATGTTGAGGAAGGGACATGGCGACCTATACAAACCCCCAGCAAGGGAAGAAAGAAGAAAGTGAAAGGCTAAGAGGAGAGAGAGAGATCAGATCAAGTTTATTGATCTTAGCGTTGAAAGATGGCAAGTTGTAAGGTTCATGAAAGCAAGAGGAAGGCAAGACATTCCATGAATTGCATGTTATAGGGATGGATGCTGATTTATGGGATAGGGTTCGTAGATAAGGCAGTGAAACTTGCCAAGGTTGTGAATGAGTCGAGTTTCATTCCACCAATTCAACTAGAGCATTAAGCATGCTAGCCTTAATAACATTCACATCTCATCCGTTCTCTCTTCCAGCCCCCCCCCCCTGATTGTGAGCTTAGTCTCGTAGCAAAGCACTCACATCGGGTTGCGTCGACGGGCGTTAAGCTGCTGTCAAATATGACGGCAGCTGAACCGAACTTGGTCTAGAAATGAGTGACCTGTATGCACAGCTGCAAATTCAGGGATTGTACTTAGTTCAAAATCTCTGAAAACGCGGACGGGAACTGGGCTTAATTTGACAGCAGTGAGGAGAAGTTCACACCAAAGATGGTAGAAATTGGGAGCATCTTTGAAATGCATAAACAGACAGTACGAAGAAAAAAATTCCATGCCGTATGCCAATTGGAATGAGTGTAATGTGGCTTAGGTTGGCATCAGAGACGACAAGTGCTGATGTAAGGGTAGGGGTTTGACGCGCTGCTTACGTGGAGGCGCATTGGGACGACGTGTTTGAGCGAATGGCCCTGAGACGAGCAGTTGAGCGTGCACGGCTTCGTTGGAGGGGCTTCTAGGCCAAAGTAAAACCGAGAAAAAGAAACGAAAAAAAGGGCCTGTGTAGAAAAATCAACTAGGAGGTTGTTACTCGTTCGATATTGGCCTTGGCTGACTCGGCGTGAGAGTAGCGCTGCTCAGACAATCTGATCTGTGCGGTGAACCGCTTAAGTATCGATGTAACTGAGGCCGTGGTCGAACGCAAGAGAGAAGAGGATACTGACTCCATTGCTGCTCCACGGATACCGACAACAGGCAACTCCATGAGCTTTTACGTGGCTCCGTAGTAATAGGCAAACAGTGACAGGCCTGGCCAAAGCTAGGATCACCACGAATGCTGGAGTCTCGTCGACTGCGGTTTCCCTGCTCTGAACTTCTGAATCAGATATAATCTACGGGGTGACCTTGGTCATACCGACGTCACAATCCAGACTCCAAAACGCGAATAATGCACCTTAAACTCTCTTAACCCACTTTGGCTAATGCACGGCTAATATTCAAAAGCATGGTCTACATTAAAACCTTTAAATCATTGGCAACTTGTGTCAATACTAATGGACGGAGTAGTCAGTATTTGCTCTGTGGGTATCGTTAATAACGCTGCATGATAAAAGGCCATTGTCAACGATTTGGCATTAAAGACGTTCTTCAGTTAAAACTGATGTCCTTGAAGCAGAGCAAGAGCACTGCAAAACAATCTCTGGTGGCGATTTGTCAACGTTTGCCTTTAATTGCGTGCCATCTGAAATCACTGGCAGTGTGGCTTCAGATAACATGCCACCGTTTAAGCTGCACTGGTCGAAGCGGTTTCGAGAGACGACTTCCCTCGATCGATTGCAAACGTTACTGCGGCGTGCATGATACCAAAAGAGAAGGACACGTTCGCATGAATGACGAAATGCTCATCTGGCAGGCAAGAGACGTTATAAATCGCAATTTTTCATGAAACTAAGGCACTTAGTAGCTGGGCAACCAACACAACTATCGTCAATAGAAGTTGATGACAAGAGGGAACGAGGAAAAACATCCTTCGAGACATCTGAATTTGGAAGTTCGCCATGATACCTCGTATTTCACAATACCAGAGGTCTGGTAATCATGACGCTTAAGGACCAGTTTATAAATCATCCATGAATTGCTGTGGATTTCTTTTGCAGCCGACTTTTGCCCACGATTTCTAGGCCTATTTGTTGATTCAAAAATATCAACTCCGCTTACGGTTTCCAATGCCATCCTACTCGTTTAAGGTGATGAAATAATCGCATTTTGGAAGCAAATATTTTGAGGGAAAGACCAAGTTCTGCCTGTGTAGCATTCTAGTCGAAGGCATGGTATCAAATAACAAGGCAGCATGTTTGTTCCTTGAAAAATATCAACTCCATTTATGGTTCCAATGTCAGTCTACTCGTGTACTGTGATGAAATAACCATATTTTGGAAGTAAACATTTTTGGCAAACGACCACATTACTCTGTGATGTGGGGAGAGTCTTCCATATCGAGTATCTGTTGCCATAAGAAACGGTTCTAATAGCAAATATAAACCTCAAACTCAAATTTTTGGGAAAGGAAATCAGCAACTAACCAGATAGATATGTTCTGATACAAAGGATCACTAAGCTGAAGAGAAACTAAACCAAAAATAAAAAAAATAAAAAAAACCTTCCATCTTAACATTCTGTAACAAAACAGCTACTATTTTTGGTCAAAAATTCCATCAGAGCTAAAAATTCCATCAGGGCCAAAAGAAATTTTAACCTTGCTGCATTTCAATGGACTGGTACAGGAGGCAATCAAAACAATAATGGTTTCTAATTTTTCATGAGAAACTGTTGGACATTCAAGCGACTGTAGGTCTTTCCATTGAGATAACATTACAAGTCAACATGGACAGGTCTCACAATTGAAACAGCAAATTTTCTCATCATTCTAATTGCAAAAATTCCAAACCGCAAAATAAAAACCCCACCAATTCATGGGAAAGGATAATAGTTGCTCAAAGTCTTACGGAGGAAGCTAGAAATGCAAGGATGCAAGGATGCAAGGATGCAAAAGGCTTCTTTGAGCCTGCTAGTTGCAAAAACTACCTGTGAGCAGGACAAAGCAGCCATGGAAATGATTTAAAATGAGTACTTAACCTCAGACCCAATAACACTGCTTATCTGCAATTTTGTATGCACAAGGTCACATAAGGTGGAAAATGGGCAGAGCAGATTGAGAGGAATTTGATAATAATAGCAATAATAATACTGCTGCAACCTTCAGTCTTTTCAATAACATCCTTTCAAAGCCTGTATTGCTTCTAAGGAGACTCTCATTTATGAGTTAAGACATATAGACAGGTGTAAGCTGCCCAATCTATTACATATTATTCTATTCAATGCCTGAACTGGATGGGCAACTCAAATGGAAAAACCTGCCATAAGAATGGCGCCATAAGAAGCCAAAGAGGCTAATCAACTGTTTCATGAACTGCAACTGTGAAATGCATAAGTCCATGGAAGTATCAGAAGGAAGAAGCTTACTTGCAGTATTTAGCAACTAAAAAAAATCTTAAGACTTAGATTTTTCTGATGCTAACATGGTGCGTGATTTTATAGCTGTAATCTCAAGTTTATTTGTATAAGTTCACCTAGATGTTGGGTTCAAACATTAAAAAACCTTGTCTGCAGCTTTGCAGGTTCAAAAAAACCTGACTTAGCTATATCAGAAAAGCTAATTGGCATTGGAAAATCCAAGTGCAAATATAAAAGAAATCATTGAAGCAACATAGGGACATTTCAAATTGATTTTTCATCCAAGAGTACAAGAAAAGAGGAGTGAAGCTAGCCTAAGGTTAATATATTCAACAACAGTTTAAAAATTTCCCAAAAATTTGAACCGTTACCAGAAACTTAAACAGCCGTTGTAAAAAGCAAATATCCTTTTAAGCCAACAACATACAACTCCGCTTGTTGATATCACGGCTTAATCCGGTACAGAAAAACCCTACATAACTAAATTACACTCATTCAGAGTGATTATTAGGAACTATATGTGATCACCACGTCAACAAATAAGGCTTACCTCTCAAAACTCCTGACAAGTTTGAAGAACAGAGTTTTTGGGATTTCAAAAAGTTTGAAAAAAATGATACTGCCATTTTGGCACTGGCTTCAAGAATTCATGAGCAAATTTTGAGGCTGTGCCAATGATGTGACAGGTATGCATGTCCTGTCTCAAAAATGTACCTAAAGTACCTGAATGGGAGTTCTAGTCTAAGGGAACAGATGTGTGAATCAAAAGCACACAGTTTCTAAATAAAATGACACAAATTGGGCACTTTCAATCTTTATGGAAGTTGAAAATGGCAGAGTCAGGTTACTCTGACAAGAGCAAGCTCCCAATTTTCATAAGCACCTCCACCCAGGAGTAAAGCCATAACATCAATAGAAAGAAAATGATAGTTCCCAATGGAAATCGACTATCACTTTACTGAGAGCAATAAACCATTGAAAGTTTTGAAAAGGCGGGCCTACCTCCATAGGTTGCTGTGTGACTTTCATGGGGCCAAAAAGTAGTTCTCGCTTAGAAGCCTGAAATATAAAACGTGTACGCGTTAGGAATCAACCCCGAATCGTCGAATTACGAAAAGCAATGCGAACAAGAAATAATGAACATCATTGTATCTTATCTACTGATTACCCAGTTTATAGACCGTTCAAAGCGATAAGAGATTGTGCTGAATGTGGCTAGCTGTAAGGTTCTATAAAGCCGGTTAATTCAACTGAAATCGGCCATCGGTTGACTACAAATCCTAAAATAATTGCTGAAGCATAAACAGGACAGTATCCTTCAGCCTTTATCCAAGCTTGACAATTGTATGAAGAGAAATTAACATAAAACAAGGTAGGATATGGAGTCAGCTAATTACACAAATACAAAACTAACTCTGGACTGTCGCTGAGAAAGAAGACATTTTTCAGCAGGTGAGCTTTCGGCTGAACAAAACTCGAGCAGGTTGCTTTCCGCACCGATCGGCGACATTTTCATGCAGAAAGTGAGTTAGGATAAAACTCATAAGCTACGAAAAGGCAAAAGGCCATATCAGAATGCACATTTGCTTAATAACAAAACAGCATCGAAACCAAGGCGTAATCTCAAAATTTTGTCGAGATTTCAAAGAGATCGACTTTGTGCTTTCGCCAAGTAGATTAAAGAAACCTGGCTTATATATTAAGAATTGACGATCGAAGAGTGGGGTTGGGGTCCTATGAAAACACCCGCCTTGAACGTTCATCGATGTATCTTTAATCAAATCAAAACATGAACGACCTTTTACCGTGGCCTAAAACTTCAATTCGACGAACTTTGCGTCGTCGCTAACTTCAGCTGGAGGCTTCTCACAATTTTGCCTATTGCCGCTTTTAACGTTTCAGTACATGATTAAATACTGGACGAGATATTGCGACAATAAATGGGAGTGATTTAGCTTTAGAAGAATAATAAAAAGTGTAATCATGAGTAGTGACCTTGACTTCCATGCCGGCCGATTGCTGCATCTCTATGGTTTGTGTTTCTGCTTCACTCCACGGTGCAGCTCGGGCCGAAAGGCTGCTTTCTCGTTCTTTATCAATCCTAAACGTTCGGGTTTCCGTTATCACTGAATCGCTCTGGTTCGGAGGTATGTGGCTGACAACTTCTGATATGCTTAGCGATGTAGTCCTAGAGTGTTTGACTGTTTTCAGGTTGTCCTCTCTACAGTATACAACTCCAGTGCTTTGCGAAACGTGAATACTGGGAGCACAGCCCATCAGGGCACCGTATCATTGAATAAAGAGTTGGTGAGGGTTCCTAAATATTATACGCAGTGTCCTGGACAACAGTTAAGTCTTTACATGAACGTTCTGACCAGTATATCGCTTCTAAGGAAAGTGATCGGGTAGAAGCCAGGCTCCAAGGCTGTTTTTCTGCACACCGGTTGAGAACAACACAAGACTTCAACGATTCAGAGCAATGTTAAAAATACGTATTGTCATTTCAAGCTACAGAATAAGCTGGTTGCATGTGTGAGTTGTGGTAGTGGCCTCAAAGCTCGACATGAGCGAGTAGTCCATGCGATTTCTTAAGAGCATTTTACGAAAAAAGACAGCCAATATCAACTTGCTTCGTTCCTTCTGCAGTGAGATTTGACGCATCGATTATTACGCATGTGAACAATTGAATGGCTCGCGATTGGTTCGCCTTGATTAGCTTCCAGATTATAAACCGCGTTTTTCCCGCGTTTGCTTTGCGTTATCACGCGCTTTTTCGATTGTTCGAATGTTTTGCAACATAACGATACATTCCACAGCACGAATCATTCCAAATTGCTACGAATCAACTAACCTGCAGTGTACCGTGCAAAAAAGGCCCAGACTCAAACATCGCACTTCAATGAGAAAATAGTGCAGAAAACAGGGAGCATCTTTTCACATGACGCTAAACAGCTTATCAAAACGCAGATGACAGTCAAATAAGGCTACGAAATGCAGTGATATACATGTACAATATATTTATATAGATCTCAAGATTCAGCTATAGAATGCTGCTATAGTCACTGATGAATATCGGGCTGCAAGATATTTATTGCGAGAAATTTTCATTTCATTTCTCGTTGTAATGTTGCAGTGTTGTTCATCAAAGCATCTTCTAAAAAGAGTTCTTCCTCGTTGCAATATTGATGCAAGAAAGAGTCTTCCGTTGTAATTCAGGGGTAATTAGGAGCTAGTTACACTTCCCACAGGTCCTTGGTTGATAGCAGGAAATTCATTTTGCTGAACAAGTTTGTCTGTATAGATATGGTCTCTATTATCATCATTATTACTTCGGTACAAGTCTCAATAACTGGCCCACAAACTTTGTCCCGATCGACCGACATTCGAGATTTAGGGATACAATAGGGCCAGTGCATTTGCGAATGAAACGAGGAACACGAATCTATCGAAATAAAGCCTAAATTTGCAATGAAGCTCTTACATAATCTACAGTTGCACGTGAAATTCCAAGCCTCAAGTGAAAGGTTGAGAGGGAGATAAGATCAAATTTATTACTCTTAGAATATGTCATGTTCAAACAAGCTTTATTTGAATGAAGTACCAGTTTCTTATCTAAATGTAACCAGGTAGCTCATGTGTAAGGCAATTTCTATTTGGTTGCATGGTCAAAATTTCGAGCCTGCTTCAAGCTTGACAGTCACATAGCTTGAGAATGGACATTAATTCTCCGTAACCCCATAACATGGGAATTATAATGCATGATTACAGTGAGAGGGGCGACCAGAACACTGTTCGATCAGAGTAGCTTCTCGGTGCTTCAAAAATTTACTACCAGATGTAGACACCAGTGAAGGTATAAATGACTTTTCTCAGCCATAAAATCTGCACGATAACTGGAATTCTTCTTTATCATTTTCCTCGTCGACGTAAAAAGGCAGTCTTTCTCTAACCAGAATCAGCCTCCTCTTCTGGCTTTATTCCCATAGCTGGGGTCGCCGATTCGATGCGGTTCAGTACATTTTTTCTTCTTTTTTTTTAGTGAGTTATGTTGGGAAAGGCCATGGTGGCCTATACAATGCCTCAACAAAGGAAGAAAGAAGAAAGCGAAAGGCTACGAGGAGAGAGAGATCAGATCAAGTTTATTAATGCGGTTCAGTCCATTCTACTTTTGTCTGCTTTATGTATCCTCCCTACTGCCCCTATGTGGTCTCTGATGCAGTGCCTCCACCTCCTCTGTGCTCCCCCCCCCCCCTCTTCTTTCTCTGACCCACCATATTTCTCCGAACCCATACACTCTTTCTCAATGCAGAATAAGTGTCATCAAAAAGCTTTTCCGGACGGGAAAGAGGCTAGATAAAGACGGCGCCAAATAAATTTTGATTCTTCGACGCTGCGGGCTGTTTCTTGATTCCATAAATTATTCTATTAAAAATCGGAAAATTTGATACTGATGGATTAGAAATTCATCCGTATAACTGCTTCCGTTCGAAATGATGTTTGCCAGAAAGCGACTGCAGCTGACGGCTGCCCAGTGGTTTGTCAGACGGCCTAAGGAACCCGTGGTCTCAGCGGAAATGTCAACCTATCGACGTGTCTCAACGACATCTTTACCACTTTCACGATTTCAGAGATCACCTTTTCAGCCATGCAACACAAGATGTATCGTGCAAGATGCATCTCTATGGAATAATCAATGGTAATTCCTTCATACTCTCAATTAATATGGTAGCGCTCGAAATGATTATTTAAATGATTTTCATGATTTTTCGATGCACGGCCAGTTTAATCTAAATCGAGTTCTGCTGGGTGAAGTTTTAGTCCCAATTTTACAAGGGCTGAGACAAGCAATGATTTTAGATAAAATTTCTTCAATAAGTTAGAAAATTTAAGAAGATTAAGACAAAAACTTTAGTTTGCTTGTCAACTTGTTTTACGTCAAATCTTTCCATTAGGCCCAGCTTGCCATATACAAATACAAAGTAAACTAATCAAGTCGGTGAATATATTATATATAAATATATATTTTACATAATTGATACAATGATGCAGGAAATTAATGCAACCCAAAAATAGAATCTGTACTGCTTTCTTTTTGTGTCCGTCTTATATCTTGATTTTCTCTTACATTTTCCTCCTATATTGCTTCATTATGATATAAAAGGCCCTTGCAGTTCCTTATCATTTCTGTTGATAATTCTAGGCAGAGCCGAAACGTTTGAGTTGTAACAACGCTTCAAAAATTAGCACCATTTGTTGTCAGCGTTAAGATATGTTGCAGTTTAAGTCTTAACTACACTGTAAATTACACTATATATTGGTTAGGATTTTTTGTACATGTAATTCTGCCTAGATATCAAAGGTAGACACTGATTCACACGGATAGGTGTGAAATTTAGAAATTTGGACTGCTGAATAAAGATATTTCTCCAAAAAACCTCAAGCCAATGATGTCATATTTGACAAAATTTTGTTATTATTGACATATGCAAAGGAAGGAATTATTAAACTTGTTGAATTGTTGAATAAAGGTATTGACCTTTAAAGAGTCATTATAATTTTTAACATGTTAAACTTCATTTGATACAAACGTTGGTAACTGCTTGGAGCTGATGTCCTGTAGTAATATTTACAATTCTTGAATGCTCAGTGCACCACAGCCACTATTTTTCTGTATGCCGAAGGGTCTCAATTCTCCTGTGGCACCTTTTATCCTTAAGTTGTAAGCTTCAGTGTTTGTTGCACTGTTCTGCCATTTCTTGGTGATGAGGGTGTAGTCTAGTTGCGCTTTTTCGCCATTGGGATACACAAATGTCCACAGCTTCGGAAACGAAAGAGGTATCACGTACAGCGGTTAGCATGTTAGTATAACTAAGTTAGAAAATAAATAAGATAAATAAGTATTTTGGCAGTGTGACCCAACAAAGAGCTTAAAATAAGGGTAATATTTGGTTGCTGTAGGGTTGCTGCAATTTTACAGAAAGCGTGAGGGTGATATGGGAGAAATAGGAGAGACTGCAGGAGAAGAATTGGGTAGCAAGGGCTTCTAGATGCATCTATCAATTACAATGAGGTCACCTTGTTAAAACACCAGCAGTAACGCAAGTAGAGAATACTAATGAGTATCTACTTTAGGCTATTTAATGGCCTTTTCACGGAGTCCAGTGACTTCTGATTTCCGATGTTTTCTGATAGTGAGTTCCAAATGTTAGCTGTGCTTGGAGTAAACGAGAACCTGAATGTGTCTGATTTACAACGTGGAATATCATATTGCTTGGGGTGTTGATGGCTGACAGTAGTATTCAGGCTCCAATCAATGTCTGGCAGGTTTAAGTCTCCACCAATCGATATACACCTAGAATCATACCGCCACTTCTCATCTAATTTGTACTTTAAAATTACCATCTTTTTAACTCATTACAATTGGCAATTTCTTCATAATTGTAGCAGCAGCCATCATCATCATCTTCAGGGCCAAACATATCTTAACCAGGTTATGGAGGAAGACTACCATATTTATTCGAGTATAACACACACATATATATAATGCACACCCTTAATTTTGATTACAAACTGGTATATATTTTTCTTTCGCTGTTTCTTGCTCAGAACAAGGATTGCAAGTGAAAAAAGTTGTTGAACATGTGCAACCATTAGAAAATCATTTTTGACAGCGTAAAGTAAAAATAGTACCAAAATGAAATTTTCAATATTATTTAAAATTGTTCAGTCGGATTCATCCCAAGATGAATAAAAAACCTGTTCCCTTTCTACCCTCATTTATAACGCGAACCCCTTACTTGAGTTCTTTTTAGGTAGAAAATTTTGCGTGTTATATATTTTAAACCCGAATAAGTACGGTATTTTTGAAAATCCTGAGTGAAATATGAGCACTTTAGTCACTTCACTAGGGTTGTTGTTCTCTAGCCAGCATTGAGTAAAACAATTCAATCACTGGCAAACTTAATATTTACTTGGTAAACTCAGTATCTTCCATGAAATCCATTTATTAAACTAGTCCATTTATTGGTAAACTAGTCCATTTATTTAGGGTTTATTCTGTAGCTACCTTCATCTTTAGATTATAAGGGGATAGTTGCACTCACACGGTTCCTAGGCTATCCTCAATAAGTATCAAGTCACCAAGTGGTTTTGCTTTGAATCAAATGTTTGGAATAGCACAAATAGGACAAACTAAGTCTGAATGTTTTTGCCTACAAAGTATTTAATTAGCAATGCTGGCCATATGAAAAGCTATCATGTTTCACATTTGGCAAAATTAATGGTTAATTGCAGTGATAATGTTTTCACACTGAAGATATTTTCATTTGGTACTCATTAGAATGTAAAATGGTGAATAATGGCCAGAATGGAACAATGAAACTTGTACCCAGATTTAGATGGACGTGTTTGAAATTCAGTGATAATGATGCATTCCATTTCATATAGGAGAGGATAGTTGGCGTAGTGATTAGAGCAATGTCTACTGGGCAAAAATTCCAAGGTTGAAATGCCTTTATGCATGTTTCACTTTGCCCTTCCTTTTACTGTTACTGTTGCAGTTATCCAGGATTTTCCTCCCACTGCAGCAAATATGCCTGAGCATTTCTTGACCACCAAACGCTATTTTGTGCCTTCTGGTACCAATTTGCTGTTTCTACAAATCCAGTCATGTCATCAATCCATCTCACACATTGTTGGCCCTTGTTTCTTTTCCCTAACCAGGGTCTCCATGCTGTTAGTCTTAACGTCCATCTGTTGTCATTTCTTCTTGCCAACTGTCATGCCCACGTCCATTTTTTCAATCTTATTGATTTAATGATGTCATATACTTTGGTTTGATTTCTAATCTTTCTCCTGACCAGTAAATAGTAAATATTTGCCCTTCCACTGACCAGTAAATAGTTACCTGGCTTAAAGCTGAAAGTAAAATCTGCAAAGGAATATAATTGGCCATCCTACCTCACAATTCCATGGCCCATGATGGGAAGCCTCTAACAAGGTGCTCCCCGACATCAGTTTGTATGGGGTGCAACTTTACTTTAGTCTCATGTTCCGATGAGTGTTTTCAAAGATCTTCAGTATAAAAAAGTTACGTTTTAGTGCAGTTTGGAAGTTTAGTATAGGAAGCAGTTAATCATCAATTTATGATTTTGTAAGAGACTGTTGAAACTGAGTAACCTGTTCATAAAGTTACGCTAAAAGACGATAACTTTGTTTAAAAGATCAAAATTAAATTCGGTGATGATGAGTTTCACAGATTGGGTATGAAGTGGATGTGTTATTACTGCACATGTGTACGTCTGAAGTTATTCCTCAGTGTCTAAAGGCATTTGAAAATGATTAGAGACCCTGGTAGTGTCATGCATAGGAGAGGAGGTGGTTAAAAACCTTTGGAGTGGCTCAGAATGTGCAGCTGGTCATTCTGCACAAGGCCTGATCTATATCTATGCAGTTTCATAACACAAGTGAAACCTGTTGACCATAATTTGATCAACAGCACAATAAAAAATTTTTTTCTGAACAACAGGGTTGTACACAATAACTTTATTGTTTATGGAAATGAAATTAAATACACAATTGCCAAGTTATTTGTAAACAACGTGGTTATTTGCAATAGTAGTTCTGCAATTTCTAAGTTGTCTGCCAAATGAGCTCAAGTTTGAAGAACTGTAACGACCCCTACTTGAAGAATATTGTCTCATGCTTGTTGTATTTGAGTGTATAACACAGTCCTCTTGTCTGTGAGACAGTATAAGTAGGTTGTGATGAGCTGTTGTTGCAAGAGTGAAATCAGCTCTGCTAATGTTCACAAGCTTCAATGGTGTGTACTGAATTGAAGCGTGCCTGTGAAAATGAATGTTGTGGTAGAATGAATTTGTGTCAGAACATTGTCGACATGCTGCTTAAAAGCTTAAAGGGCATGCTGCAAAAGAAGACATTTTATTCAGATATGAAGATATGAGGCAAAAAGAACTATGATGAGAATGTATTTACCTTTCAAAGATATTGATAAAAATAAAGCTATATCATAAAGATTTCACAAGGATCGGAAAAGAAGGCAGGAAACATGCAGATTCATGTGATAGGAGTTTCCCAAGCCTGGAGGCTGTTGATAATGATGATGATGATTGTTATCATTGTTATGGTTATTGTTATGGTTATTGTTATGGTTATGGTTATGATTATGATTATGATTATGATGATTATATTTTTGAAACTTCATTTTGATATATAAACTAAACATATGAATACAAATCTCTCTAATGATAGGTAATTTGTTTTTGGCAGACCTAATTACAGGTATTTCTAGTATAAAAACAATAAATGAATGGAAAAAATGATCGATTATGACCATGATTGTGATAGTGATGATGATGATGATGATGATGACGATGACGATGGTGATGATGATGATGATGATGACGATGGTGATGATGATAATGATGATTATGATGGTGGCGATGATGATGGTGATAGTGATGATGGCAGGTGTTTGTCAGTGTAACTTTCTGAATTGTTCTTCTTCTGAATGGATGTATCTTTTTTAACCCTCCACATATGATTGAATTATGGCTCTCTTCCTCATGTGCTTGTTTACTTGTGACCGTGACATATGCCTTTATTACTGAGATCTTTTGGTTTCTCAGTCATGCACGGTCTGGTCAGTTATAATTTTATAAGTCATAAGGTTGAAATTATTAGCCTACCTCAAAACCAAGCGATGTTACTGAACGACATTATTTCGATTTGTGAGGCCATTGTTTCTTTAATATGTAATCGTGTATAAGTTGTGTGGTCTGAACATCGCACAAATTACATCCAGGCAGCGGACCATATGTGAAGAGAACTTTGTTTGACCATGGAAAGAGACATGTGCTTCTTGCGCCAATTGGCTCCAGACCAAACAACCTATCGAAAGCTATTCGCAAATCATCTTCCTTTCAAACACTTGTCTAAAGTAAAGTTTGTTAAGTCCAAGGGAATTTTTTAACGAATATTTGGATTAAAATTGTGTCATGGATTAAGTGAATTTGGTGTTTGCACAATGGCTAGTAGGGTGATAAAACTAACATAGTGATTTCTTATCAAGCCAGGAAGCCCTGTTTTTAATGCTGTTCTCTATATATTAAAGTCATATCCAAAGAAGGGACTACCTGTGATACCCTTGCTGAATTTTTATTTATGTTTCGTTTCAAAGCACTTTGGACAATGTGAAGTATGAAGACATTGCAAATACAACACTAGATCTTTTGGCAGAATTCCTAGAATCTCTATCAGATGATGGCCTTTGTCCTGACGATTTCGATGTCCAACTTTCAGTAAGTCATCAGATCATTTCTATTAATGGGAAAGATGTTTTAAAGCGATCAATTTTCTGACTTTATATATACTTATACAGTATAGCAGGGCTAAAGATCTTTCAATGGCTCGCTGCCAGCTAAGGTAGCTTTTTTATTTGCATTCCATCTAGAAATTCGCATAGCAGGTTACCAACTGCACTAATAGACCTACTTTACAAACACTATGACGACGATACCAGGGCGAGCAAACACAGTGTCGACCGCGAGGCCTTAAAACAAGAAACCGAGGAAAAGAAATGTATATACATATTTGACAATCGTTACGTCACACCTTCTGTTATATTCTGCAGTTCTTTTCTAAATTGGATGGACTCTTATTTGTTACTGTTGTAATTCAATTTTATGTTAACTTTATTTAAGTTTCTTAATTTTTCTAATTATTTCCGCACAACATACGTCGCTTGGGGTGTTTGTGTCAAAGTCTTAAATATCATATAGTGCCCTTCCGTATTTTTGATTCTTCATATAGTGTTAACACTTATAAAAAATTTCGTTTTGAGACCTCTATTCATTGAATATACATTGTACTTCACAATCAAACACCATTATGCTAAATGCTGCCAACAGCAGGTTATCTGCGTTTGTTAGAGAGCTTTCCCAATTAAAACACCTTTGCAATGAAAATAGCGAAAAATTTACACATTTGAATTAAAGTTTTGAGAATTTTCGATTAGTTCATGATTCGTCTATTGGCAGACTACAAGATTAGCTGCACCAAGTGGCTATATTCATGGCTATTTTGCTTTGCTATTCACATTACTTCGTAATGATTATCGTGATAATGACTTTTATTATAGCAAATCTCAATAACAACTCCCATCGCAAAGAAGATCAATATCGTCCTCTCCTTGACAGCAATTATCGACGAGTCAAAGTCGTTGATCTATCCATGAGTTGTACAAGCATTTTTGGTCGGTCGGCTGATTTTTTTCTGTAGATGTGTAAATGTATTGAAATCGACCAAAGTCATCTTAGTAATATCTTAACCAAAATATCCTCCATCATTATACGTACCACTTATTACATCTTTTGCTCCAGAAAAAAGCCATTGTCAAACTCGGAACTTCTTCCTTATTAATCAATATTCACTTAATAATACGACATATTTTTTCTATGTTTTTATTGTCGTTAGTCGCTGTAAACCAGCCAAGTTCAAGTTACCTTTTTAGCGAGATTTGTATTTGTAGCATTTAAAGTAATTGATAAAGGAATGAAGTTTTAAAAAAATATTTTTGCTTTATATATTCAAATGTTTAGTTGGAGATCTTGTCATCTTTTGCGGACACTTTCACGGGCATTGCTCTCAGGAGATCAGGGATATTATTCCTGTTCCTCTGAGGCGTATCAGAACCACCAGAAGCTCAAATCATTCACACCATTTCCAAGGTTCACTGCCTATCGCACGAACCCTATCCCAAATATCATCATTCATCCCAAGAACTTGCAATTTATGGAACGTCATGCCTTCTTCTTGCTTTCCTGAATCTTACAACTTGCCATCTTTCAAATCTAAGATCAATAAACTTGATCTTATCTCTCTATCCTCTTAGCTGCTCGCTTTCTTCTTTCTTCCTTTGTTGGGGCTTTGTATAGGCCACCATAGCCTTTCCTCAACATAACTCACTAAAAGAAAAAATGGCGCCTCGTGCTGGCCTACTGTAAATGCATCCCCTTCATAAATTGTTATTGAAGCAATAACCGCATAATACTGCATAGTACTCATTCCCGCCCGAGTTCCGTAAGTGAGTACTCAGAAGTAACTCTGAGGCCACAAGCACTGGACACACATGGATAACAGCTAATCTGAAGCTGAAGTGTTTCATCCAGTATAAAGATTCGAAGTTATTTTTTATCGTAATACTGCATAGCTGCATAATACTGCATGAAATGTACAAGCACACTCGATTCTAAGTGTAGAAGAAACCAGAGACCTGGCTCTGCATCTTTTCAGGGAAATAGATTTTAATTAGGTGGTCTACCGTTGCCGTTACAAAGCAGTTCCCTATCTCGCTGTGTGACGCTTGTTTGCCTTCCACTTCACTCATCTCTCGTATTCATCATTGCCCCCTCCCCCGTGATTCCTCGTTTTCTATAGCGATCCAGACCCCTTACCCCAACCCGAAACCGTGCCATTCTGTACATCGTCTCCTTCGGTCTTCCGCGCCTTCTCGTCGTCCACGTCTCTGCATCTCAAACCGATTCCGTCACGGCGGTTGTTCGTGGTGTTGGCTTATGTACAATTAATTTAAAAATGTCTACTACTGCAATGCCTTATCGCGTAAAGTGTTTGTCTCCGTCAACAATGTTGAAAGAATTTTGAAACACGATAGCCATCTGCGCCAGGTTTTATTGCTAAGACTAAAAGTGGTTGTCTCCCCTGACAATGCCGAAACAATTTTGAAACACGATAGTCATCTGCATCAGATTTTATTGCTGAAATTTAACAGGCTTGCTTATCTCTTTGCCTCTGTACATTTGTAGAAAGGGGGTCGCGTGGTGGTTAGAGGGCGTGCCTACTACTGCGTGGAAGGTCCCGATTCTAAGGCACGGTCGCTCCCTCCTTTCTGGGTGCCCTCCCTCCCGCTCTGCCCACCTGGCCGTAAAATGGTACCCGACGTAAAGCTAGGAGTAAAGGGTGGCGAGGAAAGGAATAGGCAATCGCACCTTACAATGCAATGCCTCAGGGTGTTGCCCCTTTAACAAGGTGTTCCCCAACTCCCTGATCAAAAACTTGACTCAACGTTACTTTTTTACCGTTCTAGAGTGGAGTCTTGACTGTGTTTGTCGGAGGTATGTCATTTACTGCTCTTTTCTTTGCTATAAGTAAATCGATTTTGCTACTCTGCCTTAAAGACTTGGAATGATATCCCTGCCAATATTAGAGAAATCCAAGCACTCGGGCGCTTCAAAAAAGAACTAAAAGCGCACTTGACGAGCAAAGAAAGCTAGTTGCCCCCAAACACGACCTGGAAGAACGGCTTCGACGATTTTATTTTTCTTCATTAATTTTACCATCCTAATTGTTTTCTTTAGCATTTAAACATTGTAATAAATTTTAGCTGAAGTGGTATCGTGTATAAATAATTTTTTTTTCAAACTTCATTTCTTGTGATATATATATACTTAAATACAACTGCAAACCTCTCTAAACAGGTAGTTTACAATTGACTACTTGAACAAACAAAAAATAAACAAGAAGTACAAAGAATAGGATAAAAATATATAATAGCTGTTAGAAAATAATGAGAAGCTTCAGAATGTCATTACTTCAGGATTGTCCCAGTCTTTGTTCCTTCGGCAGAAGACATATAATAATAACAATTATAATAATAATAATTTGATGAATCTTAGATGAGTTCCAAGCGTGAAACTCAGAGATCTAAACTAATCCCTATTCTCTTTCTCTATACTAACCATATATACATAGCTGTGACCTAGTATGATTGTGCAATCGTGAGAGGATTGCGCAAGATTCCTCAGAGTGCCGATCACCCATTAGAAATCATTTATTCATTTCGCAAGCTGTTTCGCCGCGATATCCTCAAAGATGATTCCAGTTCCTGAAAGCCTAACTCACTGTGACGCTTCAACAATGGTCAACAGCTTATCTAGCGTCAAAATTGATTATTTCTTCATCCGGCATTTAACGTCATATCAATCATAATAGTCAAAGCTTTTTGTGCCACTCTCACACTTCAAAAGCATAAGGCTCACGTCGAAAGAGACTTTTCCACATCGAGCACAAGATCTTTCACTCTTTCTGATCAAGATGGTTAAGGGCAAGGATTTCTTCTAAGAGAATTCTTAATTCCACTTGAAGCTAGAGTTTGTATGAACTCAATTCACATTAAGCTTAAGAGGAGAATGGAAAAAATGAAGGCGAGGAAGTGAATTCACGCAGAAGCACGCAAGTCCTATTCTACCCTGGGAACAACACCGGTCGCTCATCAACTAGAGTAATGGATGATGTCTTAAAGAATAATCCGAATTTAGTCATTAATGTTGTAGCAGAGGACAACATTGCAGCAAAATACTGTTTTGAAGACAACGTTGTTTAAAACTTCCGAAATCTTCAGCGACACGATCGATAGTAAGCAGACATTGTAAAAAGTTGCTTTCGACCGAGAAGTTAGATTAAAATTAAAATCTAAGGATACATCTATCAAAATGTGTATTCCCCATGAAATTGACGTCTAGATGGGAAATCTTAGGATACAGCCTGAGATTCATACTAAATACTGCATCGCAACTGGGACGTAATGTTATGTTGGTATGTCGAAGCTAGGAAGTTTCAAGAAAGGCAGCGAACGTAACACAAATCTTGAAAGGGAAATAAAAGTCGCACCAGAAAAAATCCCACGTCCCCCTTGAAAATCTCAATAGTCACAGTGAAACTTTTTTTTCATCGAGTCTTTCACTCAAATGTGCTTTGAGGAAAAATGGTTGCAGAATCGGTTACGAGAAGACAAAAATAAGTCGAGATCACTTTTGGCGGTCGATATCCAGGGACACCAACGTGGAGGTTTCTGCATTGTCCCCACAGTGAAACTGATATCATTCGAAAACTCTCGAGAGATCAACACAAATTGAAGAAAGTAATTTAAACCGTTATTGGTAGGAGTGGGCAAGTTATGAGGGAATATTGTTTTATATCTCATTACGATAGCCATAAGGCAAGACAAGGCAAGATAATATACGATTAAATCGCCGTTGCTCCTCGCGCCTAGGAAACACGACAGCTTAGCTTTTGCCATGGAGTGCAAACTGCTGAACAGTTAAAGGCAGCCTCGGTACGGCTAGAAATCAAGTACGTCTACTGGAAATTATGAGATTTCCTTAGCAGAAAATTGCGTATTAACACCACCACATCTTATCTACGTCTCCTCGTAGCCTTTTCACTTTCGCAGAAACCTCCACGTTGGTGTCCTTGGATATGACCATCAACAATTATCTCAACTCATTTTTATCGGCTTGTAACCGATTCTGCAACCACTTTCCCTCAAGGCACATTTGAAGGAAGGACTCGATGAAGACTTTATTCCTTTGTTGAAGTTTCGTATAGGCCAACATGGCCTTTCCCCAACATAACTCACTAAAAAATCACGCCAAAATAAGATGGCACCTCGTGGTGCAAATGAAGACGAAACTTTCTGGGGCTACATTGAGACTACTTTCGAAAGTAAAGCGACCTCTCCTTTACTTTTAAGTAAAACAGAATGCCGTTCTTGCTTCTCTAGAAACTCTTCCAGCGGTAAAGCCAAACAGTCCCCACTCAAGAGTTGTTTATTGAGTTATGCTGGGGGAAGGCCACGATGGCCTATAAAAGGCCACAAATGTGGAAAAAAGAAGAAGTGAATGGCTAAGATCAAGTTTATTTTTAACAGTAGCTTCTTTCTTAGATTCCTTCTCCGCTGTATCCTTGCGTTTCATTGAATCTTTACTCACCTGCTAGCAAACAAGTAACAAAGGTGTTCTTGGCATGGGGAAAATCCATCCCCTCCCTTTTATCTCGATCGAATCTCCGTGGTTTTCGTCTGTTGCTCTCGCTTTCCGCCGCCACGCGTAACTGTATATTCACACGAGTTGTCTGTGATCTTACGGCGAAATCCCTTTCGCGTGGAAAAATTCTAGGACCGCTCTTAATCATGAAAAGGGTGACATGGATGACCATTGCGCCTGGTAACTCCGGAGTCTTTTCTTTTAGCTATTTCAAAAAGGTTTAGGTAGCCTCGGTTTCTTCTGACGTGAGTTTACCTCCAAAGAAGTTTCTGTCTTTGCTGTCAGATAACTCATCTGCTGAAATCTCACCTGTTCGTTTCTTTTAATTCTTTGCCGTCTCAACTCAATTGTCCAACTCGATTTTGAACTCAGGTTTGTTGGGCATCCCACCCAGGAAGGATTCCCTCCTAAGGTTTTGGAACTAATTTAGCGCAGATGGCAAGCACCGTCAATCAAAGGAGAATATGTTAATTTGCTTTTAAGACTGCACTTCTTAATCGAAGCAATGCACTAGTTTTGCCATGATGGAGCTCAAGACGTTCTCCAAAGTCGTTGCATCACTGATCGTATCAACTGCCTTTGTAAACCTTCCACAAGCTTATTTGGTAAATGGAAGTTATGCTGTTCTTCAAGGAGATCGTCTCAGTCCTCTTCTCTTTTTTCTCTTTCTCAGTACCTTCAGCCCATTTATGTCGACAGACATTGTCAGCTCGCATTTTCCTGCCAGCGTTTCACTCACTGCATCCTGTTCCACGTGAATCCTCTGTTTTGGTTCAGTTCGGTGTTGACGCTGCTGTAGCCAGTTCTCGGAGAACTGAAAACCAAATTTTCTGCTGCTCTGTTTCACTCTGCTAAATCGAACAATATACCCTAGAACTGAATCAGGCTCTGGTTTGGTATCGTTTACTTTTAAATCTATTTCTGCAATGAAATTCTCGCTCTGCACAGGTACGAACAGCTGCCTCCTGATTGGTTGTTATGGACCTTTTCTTTTGATACTCACGATCGTTATTTGAACTCATCTTTTAAGACTGGGGTTCTTACTCATAGAGCTTTGATTTTGTGACTAGAGGAAATCTGAAGCCGGCACGGAGTAGGGAGTCACTAGTTTGCGTTTCTCACCGTCGGGAAGAAGAACTATAAGGCATTTCTTTACACCTAAACCAATCGAGGATTCATGTTGTGGTGTTTGCTTGGCGAGTTTCCCGGAGTAGAAGACAACCAGCGTATACTCTGCGTATCGTGTAGAGAGGTTGTGGGGGCAGGCAGTGCACCCGACCTTAGAAAAGCCGAACCCACACTGTAATCCACCATGAAGATATAGAGTTGGTGCTTGACAGTCGGCACCTGTGACCCCCTTGGTGGGGAAGCGTGTAAAAGAAGAAGATAGAGGAGAAAAAGAAGAGGAAGAAAAGAATGTTCTCACTGGAAAACCTGTCTGAGGATGCGGTAACGACGATATTGTCCATATACCAACTAGGTATTTTCTGAGAAGGAGGCTACTGTATGATTGCTGCCATATTTGGGTATCCTCTAAAATTTATGTTATTCATGTGACGTATGGATTGTTCTGATTGAAGGGGAGTGTTATAAAAGGGCTCGTGTGCCCCAGATTACGCATTCCCGCGACTCAACTGATAAGGCGAAGACGCAAAATCAACTAGCTGAGGACAGAGCTCAAAATTTACGATGGTTCGTAAAGTTGCAGCCAAGAAGACCGCAATGAAGCAGAAACTCCGTTACGACGCAATGTTGCGCGAAGCGATCGCAGGCCTTGGCGAAAAGAATGGCTCAAGCGTCCAAAGAATCACAAGATACATCGCCTACAACTACAAGGTCAGCTCAGCAAACACCGCCAATGTAAAATTGGCATTGAGAAGAGCCACCCAGGCGGGACGTGTTTCGCAAAGGAATGGCAAATTCCAACTGAAGATGGGTGCCGGAAGGAGGGGCGCCTCGAAGAGAAGAAGAAGAGCTGGAAGGCCAAAGAGAGCTAGACGCACTGCAAGGGGAAGGGCAACGCGACGCCGATCAAAGAAGAGGACGACGAGGAGGAGAAGGAGAGTGGCGAAGAAGACCACGAAGAGGTCCGGAAGACGATCGGTAAGGAAGGCAAGACGGCCAAGGAGGAAGCAGGTGACAGTTAGTAGGAAGAGATGGGCACGAAAGCCAGTGAAGAAAACGAGATCAAAGAAGCAAGTGAGGAGCAGGCAGTGTAGTAGCAGAGGTCGATCGCCAAGGAGGGCAGCTCGAGTTGCGAAATCAAGCATGAAGTGGTTTTATTAGGGAACTCAAAACGAAACAATCCAGATCATTTGTGATTAATCAACATCAGTTGTAGCAATTCAACATCAATGCTCGTGATCTAACATCTGTATCAATCAATAGTCTGTATAGTAGTGTGAGTTGATGGTATTACATGTGAACAACACACAGCCGTCTTTTGATACACTCTCCTCTTGCAAGTCGATATCCGCCCCATTTTGCCACCGTCCGAATTAAATCGTACATCTAAGTCTTTGGACGCCATATCGAATAAAGCGTCATATGAATGATAAAATGCTCCTCCACAGACGGAGGCGTGCGCCCTTTCGCTGCTTCCTACTTTGACGTCAACTTGAAAGCACAAAACTTGACGTCACGCGTCAACTAAAGGGCCTCGCATTCGTGTGCAATAAAGGAGCAGAGCCTCTCACTCAGTCTAGGATAACAACGACGATAGTAATGAAAACTATATGAATATTGATACAGGATAAGCTATCAACATATTGATACTGCTGTTATCTTGAGGGCCCTGTCATAGAAACGCAAGGGAAGAACTTATAACTATATTGCGTGTTTTTAGGTGAAGTTAATATCGATTAGGTTTGCTGATTTGCCTTCTTGCCGCCAGGTACGGGAACAGATGTTGCTGCTGCCCAACTTGCTTACTTCGGAAGTCTGGTAGTAGTCTTTGCCTGAGGAGGCATACCCTACAAGGCAGCAGGGGGATTTAGAGTCAGAATTACCTTCTCCTAGCCTCTGCTTGAAGAGGCACGCCCTCGGTTGGTTGCAGTTTAGCCTCATACCCAGGTCGATCGTTGCTTCGTGAGAAATGTTCGTTTGAAAGTCGATTTGACGTATTTCGCGAAAGACGACGTTAATTCGACGCATGTCCGAGATCTTTTTACGCTCTGGAAGGAATGAGCAACTGATAAAATCGCAATCTAGTTTTTACGTTTGAACAATCGGTAGCATTGTTTGAGCGAATTTCAAAAGAAGCTGCCCAGTTTGCCAACGCATAAGCATCTGATTGAGGTTTTGAATAATGTTTTCTTCAAATGTTTTTTATATCAATTTTCATTCTCCGTTTTGAGATTCAAAGCGTAGAGCAAGGACACAAACTTCGATCTTTAGTTATTTGCTCGTTATTTATCTTTGATCCTGTTTCCTTCGTACATGTCTTTGATTGGTAACAGTAATCTAATTACTGAGCAAACGTATTTCCTCTTGCTTTCCTGAACCTTACAACTCGCCATCTTTCAAATCCAAGATCAATAAACTTGATCTGATCTCTCACTCCTCTTAGCCTTTCGCTTTCTTCTTTTTTCCTTTGTTGAGGCATTGTATAGGCCACCATGGCCTTCCCCAACATAACTCACTAAAAAACGACGCTGTATGAATATGGTCAATTATGATCATTATTATCGTTATTAGTTTATTTTGATTCTAATCCATTCACATTAAGCTAATTTTCAAAGGGCCCTTACAACGCAATCAGATAATCAACTCAAATAAAATTGTATGCTAATAATGTAACAATATGATGCTAACTCAACAATAGAAGAATGCTGGAAAATAATTCTTTTGTATTTGATTCTTTGAAACTTTGATATTTCTATAAGGAAACCAAAGAAGGTCCAAATCTATTTGTTTTTTAAGGACTCTAGGGATCCGTTCTGTGTGAGCTCAGTGGAAGACTCAAAGCCATCTCATCAAAATCCACGTTCCAGAAAGACACTGAGAGCCTCTTCTTTGGTTTCTGTTACGCTTAGAATTGAGTATGCTAAGCTCTGTTGGTGATGAAGGCAACGAAAAACCACTGTATAGAAACCCAACTTGCTAGAGAGAACTCAGAATTCTGTCTTCTGCTACGCTCGAAATCGAGTATGCCGTGCAGTTTGTATGTATGATTTAAACCGACTTCTCCTAGAATTGTTGGGCTGTGTGTGACGTTAAAGTATCGAGGCTCAATTTAATCCCGAACAGCTTCGAGACCTCCCACGTAAAATCGTCAGAACCTGCGAATATTTTGTCTCGGTATAGAGAATTGCCATTCACCCACGCAAAATGAGCAGGTTAGTTATTCAGCAAAACAGTTTCCTCGGATTGGACATTTAATGTATTGATATACCTTTTGCTGCACTGGACTTGATGCTCTGATGAGGCTACTGAGTGGACACCACTTGTTTGCTGAGACTCACAGGTGACTCAACGTCCCAATTTGTGATCCACGCCTATCACCGGATCTTTCCAGCACCAGTCTCCGTCGTTGGCGTTGATTTTTCCGACGCCTTTGCTAATTGATCTCTAGCTCGTCAGCCCATTTCTGGTCATCTGTGACTATGTTGCAGCCTTCGTTAATGGGTGCGACCACTTGCCAAGATTTTTTTTGAGTGAGTGAATGAATTATGTTGGGGAAAGGCAATGGTTGCCTATATATACAAAGCCCAGCAAATGAAGAAATAACGTGGCAGGTTAACAGAAGATTGCCGATGACTATTGCCTTCTCCTTTACTACAAGCATTTAGCAATTAAGTACCAATCTTAATCGCCAATCTAACAGTTATCATCATTGTTCCTGTATTTCTAGGTGATTTCGGTACATATGTGATCAACAAGCAGTCGCCCAACCGCCAGATTTGGTTGTCATCCCCAACAAGGTAACAATTTAAATGCATTTTTTCCAAGGAAAGCTATTTTTACATTTCTTTTGGATTCAATAAGTGAATGAGACTTTGGATAGATAATGTTGCTGATATACCTTTCCTGCTGTTGAATTTTCGGTTTTTTCCTTCTCTCTCTCTATCTCTTTCTATCTATCTCAGGGTCTCTCTCTCTCTCTCTCTCTCAGATTCTCTCTCTCTCAGAGTCTCTCTTCTCTCTCAGAGTCTCTCTCTCTCTCAGAGTCTCTCTCTCTCTCTCTCTCTCTCTCTCTCTCTCTCTCTCTCTCTCTCTCTCTCTCTCTCTCTCTCTCTCTCTCTCTGAGGGTCTCTCTCTCTCTCTCTCTCTCTCTCTCTCTCTCTCTCTCTCTCTCTCTCTCTCTCTCTCTCAGGGTCTCTCTCTCTCTCTCTCTCTCTCTCTCTCTCAGGGTCTCTCTCTCTCTCTCTCTCTCTCTCTCTCTCTCTCAGGGTCTCTCTCTCTCTCTCTCTCTCTCTCTCTCTCTCTCTCTCTCTCTCTCTCTCTCTCTCTCTCTCTCAGGGTCTCTCTCTCTATCTCTCAGGGTCTCTCTCTCTCTCTCTCTCTCTCTCTCTCTCTCTCTCTCTCTCTCTCTCTCTCTCTCTCTCTCTCTCTCTCTCTCTCTCTCTAGCATCTCTCTCTCTCAGAGTCTAAGATCTCTCTCTAAGATCGATCAAGGTGTTGGCTTCTTCGTCAGGGCGACAGTGCTTTAGACAAAGGGCGCCTTCCTAGGGCTGCATTTGCCATTTGGTACCTTCCGATGCGAGTCCATTTTGTGGTGTTGTTACAACCTTCCATGTTGGCCTGCCACGCGGGAGTTAAACTCACAGTGCTACCAGATGGTCAGCCCCCAACTTCAGCATTCACTGTGCTAGCACGGTTGTGTGGCCCACAGGCTAAAGAAACAGAGATGGGGGCCAACCTATTCACCGAGAAGGGTGAGGGAAGGAACTTTGGTTTTCACCTAGGTGACTGCCCCAAATGCTAAAAGATTCGAAATAGATTTTGATTATTGGCTCTTTCTGTATTAATGTACATTCAATGCACCAAATCCAAAGCTATTAGAATATGTCTATACTTTTATTGTCAAAAGTTTCAAAATATGTTTGAATCATTAACTCAAAGTATTCGATGGTATTGAAAAATTTTGACGCCAAATTTATGCGAATGCATTAGAAGTATTTATGTCAAAAATATTAGAATATTTTAATATGTGGTGGTGTAACGTCTGATAGGAAGCCCAACCCTTCGTGCAAGAATCAAATTCTTTCCACGTTTTCCTCTCAAATTAACCATCCGTTATCGTCCTTCTGTTTCCTCGTATACGTCTAGTCAGAGGTCATCATCAAGAATGGATACTTTGTGAGCAACCGTGTTCCTCTGGACAAGCCCTCTCCTGGTCTCCCAATCTCGCTCCAATCCTATGTTATTGTCAGTATTTTGTATCAACCACCTTTTTCGATTATTTCAGTGGCCCCAAAAGGTACGATTATGTGGATGGTAGATGGATTTACTCACACACGGGCGAAGATTTGAACGATTTGCTGTCCGATGAGTTCTCAGAAATCTTCAACCGGGATGTAGATTTTTCAATGCTGAAATATCGAAGCGAGACAGATGGGTGAGGGACTAATCGTGAAAGGCTTCTGTAAATCGTGGAAGCTTTCGCTGAAGGTCTTGGCCTTGTGCATTGCTCTCCTGGAGTACGGTGATCTTTCTATCATTCACGAACTTTATTGGCATGGCAGTAGAAATAACGAAGCAGAGAGTGACCGAGCGGCAATAGACTGTTTAGTGAAACGGAATTAGAATTACGATAGAATTATGAATAGTGCTCTTGAGTGAAGAAAAGTCCAGTTACGAAATTGATTTTCTCAGTTCTGAGGACGCAACTTCTACATAGATTTATTCCAAGCGATAATAATTATTATTAATATTATCGTGAGTATTATTATTATCATCACTATATTGTTTTATGGAAAATTTCCACGTCATATCATGGCTCGTCATCTCGTGAACATAAAATAGTTTAAGCACAATGAAATTAAAAAATTCTGCAATGTTTGGATAAAAAGTTGCACAGTTATTCAGTTACGAAAAAGATGGTAATCGATCCTTGGTTCTTCTATATATATGACACCGTAAAGCTGAGGAGAAGGTAAAAGATTCTTCGAGTTTCTAATCTGCGTTGGAAGCTTGTTTATGTAGTCACTACCTTCATCTTGAAAATTTCATTTTGTGAGTGGTATTTGTAGTTTTTTGGCCCTTCGCAATGTTCGTTCTTTTGATCTGATGTCTGACTCGCTTATATCTGGCCAATTCTTATTGTGAGTGGCCCTAAAGACTAGAGAATCCATCATGTAATCTAGAGAGATCAGATAATTGTAGAATTCATCAGAGAGTTGATGGCCCATTGGTGTCTTTTAATGGTGTGTCTGTTAATGGTGTGTTTGTTGATGGTGTGTTTGTTGATGGTGTGTTTGTTGATGGTGTGTTTGGTGATGGTGTGTTTGTTGGTGGTGTGTTTGTTGATGGTGTGTTTGTTGGTGGTGTGTTTTTTATGGTGTGTTTGTTGATGGTGTGTCTGTTAACAGTGTGTTTTTTATGGTGTGTTTGTTGATGGTGTGTTTGTTGATGGTGTGTCTTTTGATGGTTTGTTTGTTGATGGTGTGTTTGTTGATGGTGTGTTTGTTGATGGTGTGTTTGTTGATGGTGTGTCTGTTAATAGTGTTTTTGTTGATGGTGTGTTTTTTTATGGTGTGTTTGTTGATGGTGTGTTTGGTGATGGTGTGTTTGTTGATGGTGTGTCTGTTAACAGTGTGTTTTTTTATGGTGTGTTTGTTGATGGTGTGTTTGTTGATGGTGTGTTTGTTGATGGTGTGTTTGTTGATGGTGTGTCTGTTAATAGTGTGTTTGTTGATGGTGTGTTTTTTTATGGTGTGTTTGTTGATGGTGTGTTTGGTGATGGTGTGTTTGTTGATGGTGTGTCTGTTAACAGTGTGTTTTTTTATGGTGTGTTTGTTGATGGTGTGTTTGTTGATGGTGTGTTTGTTGATGGTGTGTCTTTTGATGGTGTGTTTGTTGATGGTGTGTTTGTTGATGGTGTGTTTGTTGATGGTGTGTTTGTTAATTGTGTGTTTGTTAATGGCGTGTTTGTTGATGGCGTGTTTGTTGATGGCTTGTATATCAATGTTGTTTAGAAATGCCCGTTATTTCCCTACCCTTGAGAATGGCATCCTCATTTTCATTATCAGTTCTTGGAAGTCCCAGCTCTGTGAGGAAATTCATAATTCAAGTGACGACAATTGGTGACATCTGGATCTTCTGTGTTTCATGACAGTAGATAGTGCAGTTTGCAGTGTGGTGAAGACTGGGCAGCATGAATAAAATTTCAAATCTTAACACCGTTTAAAATCTGAGCACCTCTCATAGTCATCCTTTAGTCGCGTTGCTGCTCGAGTCTCCACTACATTGTAAATTACATCGTCTCTTGTCATGAAAAGCAAAAAAAATCAAGGAGATGTCTCTTTTTCATCGTTGTCTTAATTATAAATCTTCATTCTATCTATCTATCTATCTATCTATCTATCTATCTATCTATCTATCTATCTATCTATCTATCTATCTGTCTATCCATTAGCTTTGATTCCCAGTTGGTAATACGCCATCCAGTATCTCATCTCGACGTTGGCATTCTATTGCCAGTACAGCTACTGTTGATTCTTGTAGCATTGCATGCTCTACGGTTTCTGCTTATCTTCATTTTAGACCTGTCGTCTTCATTGCCTTTATCATCATTGTCACCATCATTATCACCATCATCATCATAATTATAATCAGCATCATAATCATCATCATCACAACTACCACCACCACCACAACCACCACCATTATCAACATTATCATTGATGGATTGAACAAAGTTGCCTCGCAATGCCATGGCTCTGTACCTCTCTAGTAGATACTCCTTGACTCGTTGCATCGAGCATTGCGATTGATCGTTCTTTGACCTTCAAGCCCCAAGGAGTGATATATGCCATCAAATTTTCACCTGTACGTTTGAAGGAGCCAAAATTTATTGCATTAGTGTATTGAGAATGTTTGAAGAACTAGGATAATTTTTCTTATAACATTAGTAACAGTGGCATTGATAATTATGATAATTATACCGTTTAAACATAAGTTATCTATCAATGGCACTTAACAATGATTCAAGTTGGTGGTTTAAAGTCTAGAACATAAGTGAGCAAATCTTCAAGTTTTTTCTGGAAGCCTCCAAGAAAGAAGGGGTTTCAGTATTTTCTGACAAGCGTGTTCCAAAGTCTGGTCCTTCCTCTCGATGTGACCACATCTCGTGATTCCTCCGCCTGGAATCACGTCTGATTATCATTATCATTATATACCTTCCTCTCTTCTTTTGACAAACTGTTTTTCTCTTAAAAGTCCCTGTAATTAAGCTACCTAAAATACAAATTGCCAGTCATCAGATATGTTTGTATTGTATCTTCAGCCTAGAAAATAGATGTATTTGAATAAATATTTATATATATATATGTTTATATATATATATATATAGATATATATATATATATATAAGTATATATATTTATATATATGTAGATATGTATATTTTTAAATAGATAAATATATATGAACATATACAGTATATACATAGATTAAGTTTTGAAAGGATTATTATTGCCATTCCCACGAGCCCTTAGCGACCACCACACCACCGCAACAACAGCTCCACCGATATGGATCTCGAGTCGTTTTCCGATACACTGATGCCACCTTCAATTGGAAAGTCTCTCAAAATGCAAGATTCACAAATTCTCGTGATGTATCGTGATATGCTTTGTGACGTCACAAAGTATGTTTTTGTTTGCAGAATTTTGACCAGAATGTTGATGAGAAAGATTCTGAAGCAAGTGGCCACGCAACTGCATCGTTTCTTTCTTAAGTAGTTCAGCTACGGTATGGTGATTCTTTTGAAGGATACCAGCAGTATTAATGAACGATTGCCGATGAAGCCTGTCTCGTCTGCAGACTGATCTTCGCCGTTATGACAAAGCAACCACACGCAATTAAACACGAACGAGAGGTGATTACAGGGATCGTTTGTAAAGCCATTTTCGTCAAAGACTCTCGGTCGTCTCCAAAAGTCTGTCTTCTCCTTTAAAAAAGACAAATTGGCGGCAACGCTTGTCCCGCTTGTCCCTCCATCTCCATGCGTTGGCACCCGCAACCGGCGGCAGGTGTCAGAGATGAATAGCAGTTTTTTCCTTGGTATTCGCTTAGGCGAAGTCCCAGACAAAGCCTGAACTATTGATTTCCGTCTTTGACAACATTTAACAAGAAGGGGTTACTGTAAAAGCGCTTATGGCATGTTATCTATGGAAGTGTCTTGGGCCATCATTCAAGCCGATCGCTTGTTCTTGAAAAATTCGTAAGGCTTTTATTGGTACTGTCGATGATCTCATTTGTAAAGGGACGAATTATGGTGATTATCCTGATTATCAGAGATAATTATTTCCTCAGCATAATAATTTTCATACGGGATACCTATGCATTTCAACAATTTATACTGTTAATCAATCTAAGGTAAACATGAGCCCAATAATCGAAGCGAGCGTTGGAGAGGGCATTGTTTGAGATGTGCCACGTTGGAAGACGGTCTCGTGAGGTAGGCTGGTCGGTTCTTTCCCTCGCTGTATTTCACACCAGCTTCATCCAAGGCACCACTGTACAACTCGCCATCTTGCAAATCTAAGATCAATAAACTTGATCTGACCCCGCTCTCCTCTTAGCCTTTCGCTTTCTTCTTTCTTCCTCTGTTGGGGCTTTGTATAGACCACCACAGCCTTTCCCCAACATAGCTCACTCAGTCCTACAACTTGCCATCTTGCAAATCTAAGATCAATAAGCTTGATCTGACCCCGCTCTCCTCTTAGCCTTTCGCTTTCTTCTTTCTTCCTCTGTTGGGGCTTTGTATAGACCACCACAGCCTTTCCCCAACATAACTCACTCAGTCCTAAAACTTGCCATCATTCAAATCTAAGATCAATAAACTTGATCTTATCTCTCTCTCCTCTTAGCCTTTCGCTTTCTTCTTTCTTCCTCTGTTGGGGCTTTGTATAGGCCACCACAGCCTTTCCCCAACATAGCTCACTCAGTCCTAAAACTTGCCATCTTGCAAATCTAAGATCAATAAACTTGATCTTATCTCTCTCTCCTCTTAGTCTTTCGCTTTCTTCTTTCTTCCTCTGTTGGGGCTTTGTATAGGCCACCACAGCCTTTCCCCAACATAGCTCACTCAGTCCTACAACTTGCCATCTTGCAAATCTAAGATCAATAAACTTGATCTGACCCCGCTCTCCTCTTAGCCTTTCGCTTTCTTCTTTCTTCCTCTGTTGGGGCTTTGTATAGGCCACCACGGCCTTTCCCCAACATAACTCACTCAGTCCTACAACTTGCCATCATTCAAATCTAAGATCAATAAACTTGATCTGATCTCCCTTTCCTCTTAGCTGTTCGCTTTCTTCTTTCTTCCTCTGTTGGGGCTTTGTATAGGCCACCATGGCCTTTCCCCAACATAACTCACTAAAAAAGGAAAAGGCCAGTTTACTGCGCAGTGGACAGGAAAGCGAAAGAGACTTGCACGAAGGCGCCTCGAACCAGACCCTCTGCGCAGTAGACATGCTCCGAGCAATGTCATGCCAACTGCCCCTCGTTACCAATGCATGTTCTGAGAAGGGAAAATATCAGGAACTGATCATAATGCATGATAATGACAACATCAAATATTGACGTTGAAGCATTTTTAACAGCTCTTTGTGACTCAGCAAGTTCTGGTTTGTTAAGCCAGACACGCTTTGCGCCCATCTTACTTTGCCTGGTTTTGTTTTTCTAATTAACACAGCTCAGCTCGTATTTAGTCTAGTTCAGCCAGAGCATAACTTTACAGTATCCACATCAAGTTGGCTTGGAATTCGCCTGACATTTTCTTGACATTCGTAGATAAAACAAAGTCTTCTTGTTATGTAAGGCGCTGTTGTTGGCATAGCTGTTAGAGCACGTGTCGATTTCGGTGAAGGTCCTGGGTTCGAGGCACTCTCTCTCCTCCTTCTAATTGCCCGCTGCCTTTCTAACCACGATGTAGGGACGACTGGGGTAAAGCTGCGGGGCACAGCGCGACGAGGAAAGGAACAACGCGCGGGCTAAGCATAGCGCCTCTAGCAAGGTACTAACTATACAACGGTCGGTTCTGGAGTGGGATTCAGACTTGACTTACTGTCGTGTTGGGAAATACTGCTCTTGTTGGGGAGAGAAAGGACAAACGGCGATCTTTTACTGAGTTTTTCTCTGGAATTCATCTTGGGAGGATCATGCCCGGTTTGTGCCTAAGGTCTATAGCTCGCGACCTACCCACGACGAATATGGATACTGCCTTGCCGGCTAGTGGCTGCGGGTGGTGGGCCGACAAGGGGATGTCCCGAGACAAGTAATCTGAGCAGCCGCTGTTTACTGGCAACGTTTCAAAACACTTCTAAATCAAAACAAAGTCCCCTTGAAAGTGCGTCACCTCAATATTTTTCTTCTCGCTGGTTCTGAGTCACAAAAGACCGCCATTTCACTATTGACTATTGATCATTCGGATAGCATAACACGATAGCGAGTCATTGACTCGGAAGGGAAGCGCCGTTCAGGTGGTGCTCATTACTTAACGAGTTATTCAGAATTCAACTCAATTGCCTCTTGTCATAATGTAATCATCTTTCTAAACCACAGTATCAGATTAACATAACCCCCTTACTCCCAACTCTGGAACTGACCCCCTAATACCCCGGAAAAAAACACCCATAGGACTAAAACATTTCCCTTTACGCAACGCCAAAATGTTTTGAATGGTCTTTAATCCGATAAGTCTGTACACCTGAAACCCCTTTGTAGGGAGAGAGTGAACACAGATGCGGTACAAATTCGACGGCGTTCAGGGGCAGCAACTTTGGAACAGGACACCTGATGTGATCTAACTTTCAGCAAAAATTTAGAAGAATTTAGAATTTATTTTAAGTAAGGTGGTGTTTCTCTTTTCAACACCGACTGCGAAAAATTAAACCCTGAAAATTGTTCAGTGTAATAATTACCATCATCATTATTGTCATTAATGTTATCATCAGTATCTTGATTGCACAGTGCTGTCCTTGATAAATGCTGCTTCTTCTCTAGTCAAACTGTCAAGTTTTAACAGAAGGCCTAAGAAAGAAAGCGTTTCTGAAGAACATGCGATGTTCAAAGGCTTTAAGCAGAAGCACTTTCCAAAGAATATGCGATGTTCAAAGGCCTCTTATACAGGAAGCACTTTCCAAAAATATGCGGTGCTCAAAGGCCCTAGACAGAAGCACTTTCCACAGAAAATACGGTGTCCAAAGGTCTTAGACAGAAAACACTTTCCAAAAAATATGCGATGTTCAAAGGAGGGCAGATTTTTGAGTACTCGCGTGTCTATCCGGCTATCCAGTTGCTCGATAAAGCATGTCAACTTCTTTGATCCCCAGGCCGTGATAAAAGCTGGCACAACTTTAACTTTTACTACAGAGCATCCCCTCATTCACGATATCTCCAATTTCAGTTGGCATATTTCGTTACTGTTGCAATTTCCTTATCTTCAATGTTCTTGTCTGCAGGTGTTGGAACATCTGTTCTGAGACATTCTCCTTCTTCAACATCGTGTCCTATTATACCTGGTCTTCGATATTCAATTCTGTCTCACAAATCATCACCCATCCCTAGAACATGCAACTTGTGGAACTTCTTTCATTCTTCTTGCTTTCTTGAGTCCTACAACTTTCCATCTTTCAAATCTAAGACGAATACACAAGATCTGATCTCTCTCTCCTCTTAGCCTTTCGCTTTCTTCTTTCTTCCTTTGTCGAGGCATTGTATAGGCCACCATGGCCTTTCCCCAACATGACTCACTAAAAAAAAAATTATCCTGCCTGTTTGGATATCGAAGTCCCATAGAACCTTTTCTTTACTAGCCTCATTTAATGGAAGACTCAGTATGCAAAGGTTGCGGGATCAGGTCCTGGACGGTTCCCCATAAGACGCCAAGTATGGAAGCAACGGGGAAACGACCTCACAGAAGTCCGCTTCCTTAGAAATATTCAGAGTCCTGTCTCTAGGTTCCAGTAAGCTTGGAGTCGAGTATTCGCGCCTAATGGCTTCAACGTCAGCCTGAAACGCTCCCCTCAGCTTGAATCTGTCTCGGCCTATTTCTAGACTTTTCTCTCTTTTCCAGATGTGTTATTCTTGTTTATCTGATGGTCGTTCGCTTCTCTGGTAGGTGGTTGTACCACTCGTCGGAAGCATTATATTCAAACTTTCTACATAGCGCCCAGTGCAAATTGAGACAGACCTTATCATGCAGGCGCTTGTGTTCTCTTTGTGCCAACATCTCAAAACCTGCAACTATGTGATCAACATTCTCCACTCGCTCCTTGCACTAGCGACATTTATTTGTTACAGTGGTCTTATCATTTGGTTAACCTTAATTCAGGCGAACCAAGTACTAGAGCCGTTTGTGATTGTGATGTGAGATATGTGTTCAAGTTGAATTTTGATTGTGAGTTTTTCTACTTTTATACAGTACCTTAAGGGCCAGGAGGCTAAGAGCCACTCGCCAAGTAGACCTAAAAATAGGTCTCGGTGATCAGATTTAGAGCCGAGAAAAACTTGTTCTTATAGGTGTCAAGGTGGCCAATGGCCGCTGATCGTTCGTAAATCCACTGTAAGCATTTTGGCTCCTGATGAATCGTTTCCTTTGGAATGGGTCAGTTTAATTAACGTTGTTGCTTTGTGAGACGTAGAAACAGTTTAGAGGAAACGCAGATCTTTCCTGATAATCTGCGAACGATTTGACCACATTTTCGCACCGCGAAAACGATTTACTTTTGAAACAACAGCATGACAAGAAGTCAGAGCGTGACGTCAGATGGGGTATGCAATCGTGTCTTTTAGGTCGCTGTGTTGGGGCAAGGTTCGGGTGGCCCGTTGCAATGGCCCGATTAGTGGGGGGGGGGGAGAGAGGCTATGAAGAGAGCGAGATGAGATCAAGTTTATTGATTTTGGATTCGAAGGCGACTTCTAGAGGTAGGTCTGATTCATTCTCTTTGGAAAGTATCCAACTGACGATGTGGCGTTTCATGAAGCACAGCTGAACGATGGAAACTCCGAGGAGCTACAAGGCCACGCACATCTCAGAAGCATCTATCGTCCGTTTCGCTATTGCGGCTCACCACGGCGCCTTCTCCCCCGCAGCGCAAACCATCCCATTTTTGCTCCTGGGTATCATCATCATCATAATGAATATTTTGAAAGGATGTGTAAATTTCAGTTTGATAAAAGCTGCTATAAACATGTGCCCTTTAGTTATAATAAAGAAAACTGTGAATACACGAGTGATTAAATACGTAAGTAAATAAGAATATCATGAAAGTTGATTAAAGCCCATAGCTGCGTCACGTTCAGCAATCGTCAGATAAACACACACTTGTCCGTGCGTCACTGGCCTACGACTGATGAAAATGGAACTCGGGGTTCTAAACCAAGGCTTATTCTCTTTCGCTTTGATATCTTACATGAATCATATCTAATGATTCCGTGTATTAGATATAAGTGCTTTCTAACGACTTAAGCTTTTAGTGAGTTCGAGGCAGCTTATTTTCTGTGGTTTTGTGTTCTGCCTATGTATTTGCCCGCTTTTGCTAAACGGATAACAACAACGAGGGTACGATGGTGCAGTCGTGTACACGTAGATGATGGTGGCGGCGGCCCACGATAGCACAGCCAGCAAGAATCCTACCTTGTCGATAGCGGGGAATCCTATCACCAGGTGTTCGCTTTGTTGTGCATTTGCCAGGTTTGGTTTGTATTATCAAAGGTAATTGAAATGTACTCACGAATGCATAGAGGTCAATCTGTGCTCTAGAGGTCACACGAAATAGATTTATCAGATTTTTGGTAACTGGTGCTGAGTCTTGTTAAAGATTGAAGAGAGCTGGCGAGTAGCAGGTCTATGGGATAATGAATGCCTTTTGCTTGCACGGGGGATTTCTGATGGCATTTGATAACATTTTGGTGCAGCATAGTAATTTTTTTTCAAACTTCATTTCTTGCAATATATACTAGCATAAAACTGTAAACCACTCTAATTAGGTAGTTTACAATTGGTTACTTATACAAACGAGGACAAATGAGATAGTAATAATAATTGCAATAATAATAAAAATAGTATACGAATTTTTAAACTGTATAAACACTCCAGTTACTTAAAGCTATTATAAACGTGTCGCCGATTAAGTGAAATAAAAGATCAAAGAAGAAATTATTTAACATCCACAGTTACGTTGAAAGAGTTTTCATTCTGGTCTTCTTAATTCTGGTTTCTGCAAAGCTTCGATTTCAGTAAGCGATGCAAGTTGATAACTGTAAAACTGAAATTATCATAAAAGATTATTGAAGACGCGAGGCCTACCAGTATTGGGCCTGAATCAGCAGTCCGAAATCTTTGTTGTATCAAGGACCAGTTTCATGCAGGAAATATTTCCGAGAGCCTGTTAGGGTTGCAGGGTTCTACTGTTAAAAGCAGTTGCCAGTTTACAGTGTGTTATCTGATTGCAACAATAATATCTTCTATTTGTGTATCTAAAGTAAGCATTTTGGCCAGGAAACGTTTACTTTCCAGCCCAGTTCCAACTGATATGTGGACAGGTGTCGACCTGAGACCGGGGGTTCGGGGAAGCCTAGGTTTTATGACGCAGTAAATCATCTTTTTGACGAAGGAGACGCTGCCATTTTGAAACGACAGCGAACAAGTTGTCACTGCATTCGTGAGTTGTGTTGTAGGCTGGCGTGTTTCAGTTCGAAATAAGCGGAATTTAACATGCAACCATCCTTTGTGGATCTCAGTTGTTTCCCAAAGCTCCCATAGCGTGACACGAATTTACGAAAACCGCACAGGCGTGTAAGCAGGTGTCTTTCTTTTAGCTAAACAGGATTGCCTCGATCAACAAATTATACCGTATTCAATATTCTATTAGCCAACAGAGGGATTGCGAAATCCTGATCATTTCTATAATCAGTCTCTGATTATTCTCTCAGTTGATTGCTGATTAATCAACGCTTCCTGCGCTACAATTGATACGATTTGATCTCTGCTAATTACCTTTTTCGTCGGAACGGATTTCTCGTGAACCTTCGATTCGCTTCTGTTCTGGACAGAAGGTGTTGTATACAGTGCCGAGGATAGGGGGCAGAGGGGACACCGGTCCGGGGTCATAGCTATAGGGGCCCATACATAATAATTCAATTGAGCAAAATTAGTGTACCTTGCTAGTAATCTTTCGTACTGACCCGGAGCTCATGAATCCTCTCCGCGGCCCTGTTTATGCACGTGCTACCGCAGTCTTGAATTCAACCTTTCACGTAAAAATCGAAGCCACTCACATAATTGGAGGGGAGAGAGAAAAATCCTTGGCAGGAAAAATCTCTTTTCGATTTCTGTGGCAATCAAGTGCGTTAGACTTGGTTGTTCCATCTGCCATGTTCACCACAGTCTCGTTTGCAAGGCAGCCTCCTATCAAAGCAATGACAATCTTTAGTTATTCTGTCGGCTAGTGGCCTAAGCGTGCAAACTCATAACGCATTAATCGGGGACTCGAATCCTAACCCTACCCCTAACGCTAACCCTAACCTGCTCGCAACAAAGACATTGGTGAGTAAAACAGTGGGAAGCCACCTCGTAAAATTCTATTTTCCTTGAAAACTCTCGGAGGCCTGTCCTTTGTTTCTCGTGGTCGTCCTTCATTCAATCTTTGCAACTGCCTTTCACACCCAAATATTTTCAACCGTTCAACCGTGTGATTTTCGAAGTGTAAAGCAAAGAAGACTTATGTCTAGTCAACAGGAATGTTGAGCCTCTTGTTGCTCAATCTTCTATGCAATCAAGTGATTAATGGAGTGGGGCGAGCGCAGAATGAAGCCACTTTACGGTAATTTCTTCAATGATCGATTCAGACGCGCAACTACGGAAGGGGTCCAGGGGTCCAGACCCCTGCCCTTCCTCTCAAAAGAGCGCAGGTGCCCTTCTCCTATGGAAATGCTAAGCTTCCGTTTGGAAATACAATGATTCGATATTATTGTCAATACTATACAAGTGCTTGTTAATGAGTTAAGGGTGGTAATTGTGTCGATGAATTGAAGTAGCGAAATGATGAAAACCCTTGAAGTGCATCTTCCGTCTCTAAGTCTAAATAACATAATTCCAGACTATGTCCCCTTTAAGCGGTGTCTATATTGTGCCCTTTTGTGTTGCCTGGACCCCTGCCCTCTACAATTCCTAGTTGCGTGCCTCCGATTTCATAGTGAAGACTGGATCCTGAATTCCCTGTCCGCTGCCGATACCTTCCCCGGTTGGAGTTACTGTTCTTCGATGCATTTTTGCATTATTGCAACTAGAAAATGCAAAGTACCTGCCAGTGCGTGAAATCAGTGGTCTTGTTCGATTTTTCTTGCATTCGGTAGCACCTTCTTTCTTAGGAACGGGGGTGATAAAGACCGAACCAGTCCAGCCAGTCACGCGGGAACACTTGACGCCTTCAGATTTCGTTGCAGAGTTCATGAAGGACAGTGATGTCGCACATCCCCATGGCTTTGATTACCTCTGCCAGAAGATCGTATCTTGCCTAGAGATTTGCCAGAAGATCGCAACTTCTTTACAGCAGCGATCACTTATTGTCAGAGAATGGATGGCTTGTTTTTCTTTTCGTCTATGATCATGTATGTATGATTGATGCCTGGGTCCTTTCGGTCTTTTTTTTAGTGGGTTATATTGAGGAAAAGCTATGGTGGCCTATACAAAGCCCCAACATCGGTACACTTCTTAGTAATCTTTTAACGGTAGTTTCATGGAAATTTTACTCAGGAGATCAGGGATATCATTCCCGTTCCTCTGAGGCGTTTCAGAAACACCAGAAGCTTGACTCACTCACACCCGTTCCAAGTTTCACTAACTAATCCACCAACTCTATCCTACAAATCACTATTCATCACTAGAACATGCAATTTATGGAGCGTCTTGCCTTCTTCTTGCTTTCCTGAATCTTACAACTTGCGATCTTTCAAATCTAAGATGAATAAAATTAGTATTATCTCCCTCTCCTCTTAGCCTTTCAATCTCTTCTTTCATCCACTGTAGGAGCTTGTTACCATAGCCTTACCTCAACATAACTCATTAGAAAAAGAAGCATATATCTCCTGGTTCCTACTACGTTTGATATCGATTATGCTAAACAATATTATAGGGAATTTGTATTCGACTGGCCTATTTTCAGGTGCTTCGAAAAAAAGAAAAATAGAGATAAAAGAAAGGAATAACAGGGAAAGGTTAAAGATTTTAACAGACAGAGCTAAGGGATGGAGGAAAACGGTCAGTACTAAGATACGGGTCAATCCATGATAACAATAATGGTAGTTATGATAATAGTAGCAATCAAATGTTTTAAAGGGTTGAAAAAGGGAAAATGCAGACCGCTAATTTGAATTAAGTGGGAAATTCTCAGCTATTTCCTTCTCAAAGCTACATTCAGAGTAGACAGAAGGGGGCTTGACCTGGCTATCCTGTTCCAAGCCATTGATCTATGATTGAAATATGCCTTTTGGCTAATGATCTTTTTCATTCACGGAGCAAGTTAGACGGTCTCAAAATTTCCAATTCCAGAGGTCGAGTTGCAGGGTTATTGACTTTCTTTCCTTTCTGAACAATGTAACTCGAAATCTGTAAAGGAAACGACGCACGCAGATAATCTTGTGACACGAATACGCATCCGAACCAACATGAGCAGCAACTCAATGTCGCAACAATCATCACTGTTTGGCGAACCCTGGTGTGCTACACACCTCGTCTATCTTTCCTGCCTTCATCGTGCAATTTCCAGGTTTTCACCGTCGGTTCTCGATGTGTTTCTCCAGCAAAATCAGGCGATGTAATCGAAAAGAGGTCTGTCTGTTTTGCGCAGCTGCTCAGGCGACCCCGCAGCAGCTAACGACGATTCCACAATATTTCGGTCCGCTCATCGAGAGAGTTGAATTTGTTACGAAACATGAGTGAGATGTCGGATCTTTAGATACCAAGTGGTCATTATCTTCAGAGTTATCTCTTTGTTGCTGAAACGCCTGCAGGTCACTTCAAATGGTCGTTCGATCTTTTTAAAGGAGCGACTCCTTTGCAGTCCTAAAAATAGCCATGAATGTGGCACGACTGCCAGCCGAAAAGGGGGCTCACTTTGGATGGCCTCCAGGGCTGACCTTGGCCCCGTGCACACCGCAGTTAAATGACGGTTTCAATTATGTAAATTATGGTTAGTCTGTTATAGCTACCCAGCGGTAGAATTGGGTGGGTCCATCAATTCGTCAGCCCATTATCCTATTCACAGTAAGTTAGTATGTCTTCGAGACCTGGAAGACACGTGCCCCTCTGGTGCAGAAAACTGCACTATTTTCGATCCAAGGGCAGAAGAAGTACATACAAAAAATGGTGAAGCTATTTATCAAAAGAGTTTAGAAGGACAAAAGTTGTATGCTGCTGAATTGACCCGATGTTGTTTAGCGAGCGTATCTAAATCGGCGCGTTGGATGAATGCTTTTTAGAAGGTGTGGAGTATCATTTATCTTTCCATCTTTTACAGATACTTTCACGGGCATTGCTCTCAGGAGATGTAGGAGATTATTCCAGTTCCTCTGAGGCGTATCAGGACCACCAGAACCGCAACTCATTCACACCCGTTCCGAGTTTCACTGCCTAATCCACGAACTTTATCCCATAAATCATCATTCATCCCTAGAACATGAGACATATGGAACGTCTTGCCTTCCTCTTGCTTTCCTGAATCCTACAACTTGCCATCTTTCAAATCGAAGATCAATAAACTTGATCTGATCTCCCTCGCCTTTCGCCTTCTTCTTCCCTCCGTTGTTGGAGCTGTGTATATGCCACCATGGACATTCCTCAACATAATGTACTAAAAAGAAAAAGTCATTTAATGCCTTAAAAAGATCTGCGTTGACTCTATGTAGGTGTATTTCATGAGGATCCGAGCACAGGACTTCTGCGTCTTGCGTTAACAAGCCGCACATGATGATTTCGGCCCCTGGCCCCTGGCCCCACTGTCTCTAAAACCACCGCTGGCAGACAGAAGTTCTAACCACAATGCCACTGTGCTGACATTAAAAAACCTGAGTGCTTCTATTAGCAATTTGGTAAATGGGGCGGCACCCATCTCCTTCCAACTGATCAATGCGATCAACTTGACAGTGAGTTTAACTTTTAAATGCAGTATGTATTCTATGGATGTTTTTAAACTTGATCTTGTAATTTGATATCTTTAATTTTTTTTTAACTTTTAATTTTCACAGGACCTTGACATGACAGCAGGTTCTGAGCAAGCTGACAAAGTTTAATCCTGTATAAAAATAGACTATTATTGTTATCATTAATTCAATTTCAAGTCAATTCAATGCAATTCTGCTGCTGATACTGTGATAACACAAGTTACTTAAGATTAATGAGAAATGGTAAATATCAATAACAATATTGCAATGAATAATAAGATTATTGTATTCAGTCTTCATCGAGTCTTTCCCTCAAATGTGCTCTGAGGGAAAGTGGATGAAGAATCGGTTACGAGCCGACAAAAATCAGTCGATATCACTTTTGGCGGTCGATATCCAGGGACACCAACGTGAAGATTTCTGCATTGTCCCCATAGTATTCAGTAACAATGATTAACCATTATAACCATCATTAATTGATAATGACTACTGATAATTAACAAATGCTGTGATACTGGGCAACTGGAAACGTTCTGTATCTGCCTCCCATGCCCTTTCTCAAAGTGCCAAGCAGTGAAACATACAAATACAAATCTCTCTAATAATGGGTAATTTGTATTCGGCTGTTCTAATTACAGGTATTTTTCCTGGTAAAGAAAATGAATGAGTAAGTAAATAACGAAAATAGACAGAAAAAAATGATGGTAATAGTATTTTTTTTTTCAAACTTCATTCCTTGTAATATGTACTAACATAAAACTGTAAACCTCTCTAATTAGGTAGTCTACAATTGGTTACTTGAACAAAAATAAAGGAGAAATACAAAGGAAAAAAGCTACTAGAAAAGAATGAGAACATTCGAAATTTCGACAGTTAGGGACTGTCCCAGTCTTCATTCCATCGGCAGAAGACACAGTAAAAAGTCCTTACTGCAATGGCCATTACCTTCTTGATGACGTAGTGCCTGCAAGTTTGGTCAAATTTCAATAACAATAATTATAATTTCAATCATTTAGGACGGCAACACATTCAGCAGTGCTGGTTTACAAGGGGCTGTCCATCTTCTAAGAAAAACTGCGTTGCATACTCGATTTCGAGCGTAGCAGAAACCAGAGACAGGGCATGTTGAGTTTCTTCTAGGGAAGTGGAATTCGTGAGGTGGTTTTCCGTTGCCTTCCTCACCAATGGCGTTTTGAAAGTGACATATGGAGGAATCGAACTGACAGCCCCTGTGTTGAGAGTCCGCATGCTTGACCACTACGCCAGGGCACAAACCAATTTAACAAAATGGCGACACATGAAACTTAAGATACAAATGTTCGTTACTAGTAGAAATACAAAGCAAGGTAAAGCAACAAAGGTACACGGTGCGAACCCAGATCTGCACAGGCAAGGAGCAGCGTAGGATGTCATCTATTCCTGCCCGACTCTCCTGTAATGTTTCGTTTAAAATTCTGATCCATGTTTTATTACTAATCGAAATTCTCTCCTTGATTCTCCGGTCACTTGACAGCAGCACCCATCTTGGTTTTATTTTGTGAGCTGTCACTATTCATCTTTGTAGATTGTGGCAATTTTCACCTCATTCATATCCAGAGCGCCTACTTCAGGCTGTCATCCAAGGGGATGCCACTGCACCCACCTCCCCTTTCCAAAATGGTTACATGGTGCCTAATATATCTGATGATGTAATAAACCCGTAGCTACTGCTGAAATCATACCAGAAGGTTTATACGAATTACCAATGCTGAAATCAACTTGATAGCGACTCCTTGCTTCCCTAACTGAGAGTTTGTTAAAAGAGCGTAATTTGACTCATTGGCTGTTTGGCCAGTCCATCAAACTGATAAAAATTTTACCAGGGCTTTGTGGCTTGAGCCTAGAATAAAAGATTTGGCTCGCGCCATTGTTCATTCGGAGCGATCGTACGATTTATTGTGTTGCAGGTCCTATTCCACGGAACACGTGCCAACTGCATGTAGTTTCGAAGAGGGCGTTTCTTCTATTTACCGCGCGGTGAATCGCCTCCAGCTTATATCAGCTCAACTAAGCGAAGTTTCCGTGCGGCTAGTCGCTAGAGGGGAATTCTAACCACACTCTATCATTCATAACACGTTTACATACCAATAGTCACTGATGATGTATATTCTTATTACAAAGCAGGAGCTGGGCCCTGTTCCTTGGAAAGGAACAAACACGAAACAAGGGATTGTAACTTTAATTTAAGGAACATAATGCCACGTACGCTAAATATAAATATATACATAAAACCAGTATTATTTTAGTATATATATATATATATATACATATATTTTAGTATATCACATAGAGGGTGCTGTCTTCACCACCATATGGTGCTCTATGTACAAAGTACAGAGCGTTGATAGAAGAAATGCAGAAACGGAAAAGACCGATTCTCTGTTACTCTGAGTTTCGTGCGAAGGCACTCGTCAGACAGACTATAACTGAATCACATTCCGAATTACATTGATTTTAAGGTAAATGAATGGGTTAAAAATAGGGTGAGAGTAAAATAAGTAAGATAAAATTGGGATAAAAGAAGCCGTTGGCAAGTTACTGTCTATATTCTGTCTATATATTTTAGTATATATATATATAATATTATTACAGTATTATTTTAGTATATATATATATATATAATATTATTACAGTATTATTTTAGTATATATATATATCTAAATCAGAAAAGGAAAAGAGGTGAAGACAGCACCCTCTATGTGATATGACATACATACATACTCTATGACATACATACATATTTGCCTCTGTTGTGTGCAATGAAACTGTAGCGAAGAGATCCAAGGAAATAAAGAGGGGATGTTACGTGATCACTTATCAATGACCACGTGGGTTCAAGCCCACCTACAACCAACGAGAATCGATTATCAGCGTAGCTCGCTGCGACGGCCATTTAACGAGGACAGTCAATGGAATTTCAATCAGGAATGAACTCACGGGTCCCACCCCACAGCAGCATTCCGCAATTTGATAATAGAAAAACAGCCCAGCAAACACAGGTGTTGTAAACAAATACAGGTAAGTGAGTGTTCGGTTGCACAAGTCCCATTTATTCCAAGGATATTTGCTTTCCAGGGTTAACGCATTGCGTGGTTGCGAAGTCACTAGAGATACGTGAGTAACATGTGCTCTTTTCAAACAGACAGGCTCTTCAATTCCGCTATAATGCTATCTAGAAGTCACAACACAAAGAGGTGCACATGTAGCTTTACAAAAGCAATCCAAACCTCACCGAATCTTTCCAACCTCTTTCCCATCGTCGTTTAGTTGGAGATTTTTCCATCTTTAACAGATACTTTCACGGGCATAGCTTTCAGGCGATCATGGGCATTATTCCTGTTCCTCTGAGGCGTGTCAGAACAACCAGAAGCTCAACTCACTCACACCCGTTCCAAGTTTCACTGCCTAATTCACGACGTTTATCGCACAAATCATCATTCATCACTAGAACATGCAATTTATGGAGCATCTTGCCTTCTTCTTGCTTTCCTGAATCTTACAACTTGCGATCTTTCAAATCTAAGATGAATAAAATTAATATTATCTCCCTCTCCTCTAAGCTTTTCAATCTCTTCTTTCATCCATTGCAGGGCTTGTTACCATAGCCTCCCCTCAACATAACTCACTAAGAAAAAAGGGCAAAAATGGGGCGAATATGAAAGTACCACAGACGGGGAAAGGTACAAAAGTTAATTCACTGCCACGTCATAAACAAAGGCGAATTATCATTAATCATTAATAATAACCATTAATCAAACTAATCTGTATTAAGTTTGATCGCTGATCATTATGGGTATAACCATGCCTACTTTGATTATTTTCATAATCATTACTATCTTCATCACTATAATCATAAACATCATTACTATCATCATCATCATCATCATCATCATCATCATCACCGTCATCATGATCATCATCATCATCATCACTATTATCATAAACATCATTACCCTCATCATCATTACTATAATAATAACAATAATAATAATAATCATCATCATCATTAGTATCATCATCATCATCATCATAATTGCCACCATCATCATTATCATCATTATCATTATCATTACCATCATCATCATAATTGTCATTGTCATCATCATAATCACAATCATCATCATGATCATCAATATCATCACCTCTAGAATAATGATAATGATTCTGTCAACAATACTAATTATAGCCATCATCATCAAAATTTCGATAATCATAGTCATGATTTGATTACTGATAATTGTTCTTCAGCCTCTTGCATTCATATCCATTTGCGTCCTGACCCCATCCCAAGCCCGTCTGTCTGGAGAGAATTGGCCACAGGAAGAGCATCCATCCGGCCATAAAAACCCCAGCTATATGGAACTGATTGAATGAACATGGTCAATGGAGGAACCGTATCAAGCAGTTCTGAAGCGACCCCATTGTGTGGGAGAAGAGAGAAAGAGGAAGATCGATGATTCTAAAAACAGTTATCTCACTTCCACTTATGCAATGTGCGATGCCTCAGTTTGAAACGACCGGCAAATGCGTTCCGACAAGGAGGCCTGCGTCATCGTCAACAAACCTGTCCTATTGACGTGAAGTGAAACCTCTCGACAGAACCGAAAACAAATCAGCCACATTTTCTAAATTTTCCCTTCACGTTGCCGAGCCCCACAGGTGCATCGATCAGGGCCTTTTAAAAGGAATGAGGTACGCAATTAACACCGACGAACGTAGCGTAACTAATGGCAATTCACTGCCAGAATCATTTCTCTCACAATTATGGGACAAGTTATCTTTGATAGCGTCAACTTTGACACTTTGGTAATTGCTTTCTATGAATCTGGAATTTTTATTTACGAGACACTCCACTCTCGTATGATTGATTGGAAAAGACGGAAAGTCGTTCGATTCTAGTTCCATTTTGTTGTGCTTGGGCTATTTCCGCCTTTGCCACGCCCCCTTTCTCAACAATAGAGAGGGTCTGCCCCCTGGTCTAACTGGATGATCTTACGATAGACGAGAACTGCAATGGCTATTCCCACTCGGTAGTTTTGTTTTGTTTGGTTCTTACGTAGCCACGGAAATAGTTGCACCAAAAATACTGGATGAACTGTTTGACTCCGCTTGTAGGACGGGCTTTCTGTTTATTTCAACAGCAAAAAATTTCCTTTTGATTACAAAAATTCAACAGCACTGTAGGGGGCAGGTGTTGCATACGGTTTTTTAGTGGAGGGCACTGAAGCCGCAAGTCAATCATGCCTGCAAGATGGCAAGACGCCAAGATCAGATTGGGTTGGGAGAATATATATCTTTATCAATATTTCGTCTGTCACTGCGTAGGTCTCGATTATTGCTTCATAATCCAATGACGAATGCCCTACGTGATCTTTTCAAGGGCAATAGAGGATAGTAAAGCATTAAATGTGATGCATTCATGAGCCAAATACAGCGTGCATCACCTGACATGGGCCCCCTTACAATTGGCTCTATAAGTGGGAATTATTTCTCCCTTTTCAAGGAAGATGCTTTATCAACTTATCGCATAGCATCAAGAAAAACGAAAGCAAAGCGAAAATTTCGTCATTAAATGTCCAATTCTCTGTGTTCTTAACATCTAATTTATTTTTCAACACAAACCTCAAATATACAGTTGGTGATCAAAATCTATTTTCTTTCGCTTCATTTTGTCGGTGAGCTCCTAACATGACCCATGTAGACACGTGTTTTCGTACCAGCCTGAAGGGAATATCCTTCGATTTCTTTTCTTCTTGTAACGGGGATGACCCTAACGGAACTTTCATTTCACTGACGCAATCTAGTACCCGCCCACCACAGCAGCGGGGCCATGCAATCTTTATTGTCATCGCAGACAAAAGTTCTCTTACAATAGCCACATCTGCCGGTAGGACGAACGCATGTTTGTTGCGTTTTATTTTCCTGTTTCCATCAGATTTGTGATGCCGTGCCAATGGAAGGAAGAGTCTTCACTTTTTAAGCTTCGGAATAGCGAAAAATTAATGGATGAAAGTTATTTCAACACATAGTTGTTAGGATCGTGAAGAAGGACTGTTCAAGCAATTCAAAGGACAAGATAAAAGTTTTTTACCGTGTCGCCCTGAGTTTCTACGATATCGACGAAAGAGATCCTAATTACTGTTTCTGGATTCGTGAACACTTGTTGGATAAAGTTGTTGACTTGTCTAAGAAGTAGTGGTGTGGTTTAAAGACGTGGAATTCACGAATTTTCGGTAGAGAGGCACAGGTGAATTTTAACTAAATTGATTCGTCGTGGTTTAAAACCGGCTTTGTTGTTTGTTGTGATCAGGCCCTGCCTATCGCGTTTTTAGATAACAACATGTCGTCAATTGATTTCATAAGGAAAGGAGGGGATATGGATGTAGATACAGCAGCTCAGTGCTTACTGGCTATGTCTAAGTCAGCATTTACCACGAAGGCCGGCCATGAGGCACAAGCCCACGATAAAGGTGCTCGCCAAAGCCAGGCGTCGTCTCTCCTACTAGTGGCGGATATTCTTGCTAACTTAAAGGAAGGCCGAGAAAAGACCCAAAAAGCTCCAGAAAACTACGAGAGTCCATGGTTAACACCCCCGAGAAGCCGCACAGCGTCTCCAACCGAAATGGACGAAGATGTGTCGAAGCAGTTTGTCAGCTTGGATGGTCTGAATGAAAATAAAAGAGGCCGCTCGAAAGGTAGGATACCGGGACCGGTCAGAGCCACTGCCAAGACGAACAATGGCAGAAAGCGAGCTGGCAACACGAAACAGAATAACATTGAGGATACCGATGAAGGAACGCAAGCGTGGAAGAAAAAAATACATATTTGCTCGTACGACGGGTGCCGGAAGGTGTACGGGAAAAGCTCCCATCTGAAAGCCCACTTGCGCACACACACTGGGGAGCGGCCGTTTCACTGCACTTGGACGGCATGCGGTAAAAAGTTTGCACGATCCGACGAGTTAGCACGCCATTACCGCACGCATACCGGTGAAAAGAAGTATGTTTGTCCAATCTGTGAAAAGCGGTTCATGAGGAGCGATCATTTAACCAAACATGCACGCAGGCACCCCAACTATGATCCTGTAACGCGCGGCATCCGAGCACCAAAAGAGTAGACGGCTGTACTGCACGGTGACGGCGATTTTTTCGCTCCCGTTCGCTTCTAGGTACGTAAAGTTTCGTACTGTTTATTCGTTTGAAACGTTCACGTGAACTCGATTAAGATCTATTTTGCATCGGTTGTAATGATTTGACGTTTTACGAGGATATGAGCCTTTCGAAAACGCGTCGAACGCGGCGATTGTGGGTCTAAACTCAATCAGAAATTTATACAATTCACGGAAACTTATTTTTGCATTAAGTTTTTAGCTCCACCCACTTTCTTGGGCGTGAACCTCGCGCCGCTTTCCCGGGCGTCGAATGCGTGAATTCGGCGAGGGGCGTCTCCCTCACCGGACAGAGCCTCACATAATGTTGCTATTGTCTTCGTTTGCTATTCTTTCCCTTAGCATTCAAATCTCCTTGTCTGTTTGTAAACAAGGGGTTTGCGAACCTATGTGAATGCAATTCAACGAAAACACGGCGGCCTAGTCTCTGTCTGGATTAACCATCATCGAAATTTCTGTCTCCTATTGAACACTGATGGCTTGTTTCCATGTTAGTGGTTTTCCGTCCTAGGCGTTTGTTTGCTTGAAAATTGATATTTCGCCGCGCGGAATGGACATTGAAGCCTTTCACTTTCCAATTTTATTTTTTACGTGTATTTCGTTGCTTCATACTGTAAGGTTTTCATTTCTTCTTCACTCAACGTTTTAAAAATAGCATCAAAAGTTTAATCTGCCATGTTTGTTAGCGGAAAATATTCAGTAGGAAGACAAACGCTATGCACAACTGAAAAAGTTCAGCCTGTTCATAACTGCGGAAGGGGCGGTAACGATTGGCTAGGCATTTACCGTAGGAAATATGGCGTCGATTCTTCGGCGAGAAGTTTTTACCGTTAAACTCCACACGAAAAATGCACTATTCGTGCGTGCCATCTCAATTTTTATTTTCGCGTGAACGCAATGTTTACTTCGAAACTTTGTTGACTGTAGTTTTCGTGCGACACGAAGCCCAGAGGATTTAATCAAGGATTCCCTGGTCTGTTGGCTTAGCTTGCGAGAGGCGTGGTAGCGGTAAATAGATATGCCAATGCTGAACATGTCACGAAAAAATCCTACTGGCTTACATACGAACAGGTGCTCAAATAACTGTTTTAATATTCTCTCACCTTTTCAAAACAATGCCATCCAAATCAAATTCCAGCCCGAAAATATCGAATCAGTTGTTTGATATTTTGCGCCACCATCGCCCGCCAAACAATTGGGGAATTTTTGCAGAAGAGGAAGTTTAAATGGCATTATTTTCCCACTTTGAATGGACAAATCCCCGTATTTGCTCAGACGAGAAGTTTCAACTTTTTGAAGGCATTAGTAACGAATAGTTTCTTTGCTCGAATTACAAATGTGGGGTTTTCTTCCTTCTTCCACACTGATTGGCGCTATCGTTTTCCAAGAGGCCGTCTTGGTATTGTTTCTTCGGTGTCTGGTTCCCTTCTTCTGTGGCAAGAGCTCAGAGCAAGGGCAAGAGTGTTTCCCATCAATCCTCTAAATCATGCCCCACCTGTTTGCGGAAAATCAATCAAAACTAAACGACCGGAACCGATTTCAAATGATGGTGGACGAGAATGAGACTTATTTAATTCACTGCGCTAAGAATGAATTGTTTTTAAAGTCTTATCATCCTTTTAAACCTTGTTGGCAATTGTCACATTCATTCTGTCCTACATTCATCACTCATCCCCAGTCCCCAGCTCGAGTCTCATGGCATGGCAGCGAAACTCTGGGTGGTGCATTCCCACAATTTTGGACCGAGTTAGGCCCATAATCATCGCTGTTACTGTTTTATTTGAATCGAGTTTTTATTGCATTGGAAGTTTTTTATCTATATGTAATGATTCCTCAGTTGCTATTGCATTTATCTTGAGTAGTAGGACATTTGCATGGAAGGGCGTGTTGTCGTTTGTACTTTGCGTAGTAGTGTTCTCAGATTTCTATGGCCATCAGAATTTCTCCTGCGAGAAATCTTTTAAAAAATCTCGAGCAGGCTTAGTCGAGCCCTCGCCACGAAATTGTATGCAATAAATAGCTTTTGTCTGTATCTGCCGGTAAGTTGTGAGTTTGAGGGACGATTCTGAATGGTCAGAAGAACTGTTTTATATGGGTGTGAGAAGCTGTTGGCCTGTTATCCTTGCAGTCCTCTTACAAAGCGTTGTTATTCTCGATTTTAGAATAAGGAGCGTATTTATCGCGGTTGAATTAGAGTAAAGTTGTAATTGATTTATCGAGACCGTTGCAAGCGGTGTCTTATTCTTAGATGGACAGTTTTAGTGGCCATAAGAAAACGTCCTGGGTTCAAATCAGGTCTAAGAGCGATCATTGAAAGCCGTGTCCAGAAGTTGTGTCTCGTCCGTTGCACGTTCCATTTTGAATGCCATGTTATGCTGGCATAACAAGTCCACTGATGGTGATTTGAGTTCACATGCGCCCAAAGATCAAGCCTATCTGGCCACATTCAAAATTTCTTTGTTACCTAACAACGTCTTGTTTCTTTTGTTGGCCTCCCTATTGCTGGTCAATAAGCTTAGGCCAATCAGACCAACGTTGTGATTTTATTCGCTATCCTTCCTTGTGATGATTTTCCTAAAATCAAACATCCACCGATAAAAGACAAGGGATATTCAATTCTGTCCCGCTTATTTTGATAGAAGAATCTGTTATTTTGTTTGTGATACAGCAGAGATACGCTTAGGCCGAAACAATAACCACCATTTTGATTTCACGTGCAACAATCTCCGCCATTTTGATTCTCCATCCATTCAGTGTACCTAGGAATTCAAAACAAGAACAATTCAGTGCAATGGAACTACATAGGTACTGAAGACCAGGACACAAATTTGGCTAGAATGATCGTTTTGCCTTGCTTTGCTCAGTACCTATTGTTCATATCGTTGTATGTAAAGAATTTTTTTCTGGTTTTTGTATGAAAGATTTGGCTAAACTAGGAAGGTCTAACCTCTAACCATGTTGTTAGAAATTATTGAAGTTTACCTCGGAAGCATGCGAATTTCTTAGCGAAGGGACATTGGGAAAATTTGCAAAGTAGGCGTGGGTTTCTCAAAGAATTGTTAACTTTTTGAATATACCCTCCGTTCCTATAGGTAGTTCTCGGTCATTCTTTAATTGTAATTTGAACCTTACTTTTACATTTAGTTTTCATGATTTGATGAGATTTCGTTTGTTTTTATTCGTTTTGCTATTTTGATCTGTATTTTGCAAACAGAGCGTTGATTATCCCAGTAATTTTTCATGTAAATTGTTATTATCGTTTCAAATATATATAAATATATATATATACATAGATGCGAAATTGTTTTAGCGTTCATGTAGGTCGTTTTGGTATGTATGCGACGCATCAAAAGGTCTCACTGTCACTGTTTGGATTTGGAGAAACTTTAGCGCCTTCTCCTTTACCCGAACTAGCCTAGGGTGCCTCAATGTTCCACATACCGTTGTGCAAGTTGCGAAGACCCCCACTCCAAGTCTATTTTTCACGTTCCCAAAGTTTCACAAAAGCTTCCGCTCTGATTTGCGCAGATATTGCTGGATTTCGTAAACAAGTTCAGGAAGTCGATTCCTGCCTGAGCAATTCGCCACTCTAAGCTTTCCCTTTTCATAATTGCAATGCACCGCGGTATGTGTAGTGCTAGACCAATCAGTGCAGTTGTAAATAGTCTAAATTATTGTTAGTTAGTGCCCGCATGTTATTGGTATTAAAATATGGAAAATATATGCGTATCGATTAACTTATCGTTAAATATTGTACGAACTTGTGAGAAATTTTCAAAGAGATTTGTTCTTATCAATTGCCTCTGTGTTTGTGTTCTCGTCCTCGTAAGGCTTGCAATCTTGACTTCAACTTTATAGGCGTTTTGGAACTAACGAATATGGAAAGGTTAGGATGGAAATGATTTAAAATGGTTACTTTTAAAAGGTATCTTGCGTATTGATCCTGTGTGAAGTGGTTGGAGTCCTACCTTCAGCTAAACTTAACTTTCACTTAGCGTGAGGGGAGTCGCCAGCTCTGTAATTACAGGCGTAGGAATCACAAGGTGTGGTCAAATGGAGAGGAAGGACCTGGAAACTGCTCGATATGCAAAATGCTCCTCAGCATCCAAATGTCTACCCTTGACATCTAGGTAGAATCATATTGGTAGAATCATATAAAAGAATGATTTCATAGATTTCTTCCCATCCAGCAACCGAAAACTGAACGGAAACGTCAAGTGAAGACAAGTTGTGAAGTATCGAAAGGCCTATCGAGTATCTCGTCAAGAAGGACTCGTCTAGAGCACTGTATTCCCTTTCGACTCTCAATTCAGATTCAGTGCCTGAAGTGCTACTCCCATTGATAGTGTATAGACTGCGAGAAGCACAATCTATTTTCCATATCACATTGTTTTGAGGAATTCATCGTCCAGAAGTGTTTCCATTCAAAATTCTCCTGCTACTTTACGGTATCAAAATTCAACATCGTCCGCCCTAGAGTTAAAGTAGGGTTAACCTCAGTATGTTTTGCATCACGTGAGATAAGTAGCCTTTTCCCGAAAAATTTACCTCAGCAGTGTTTATGTTTTAAGACTTCAGTTCAGCAGTCACTCTCATTTAAAGTGCCATGTTTCATCTTTCCTTCCACTTTCCCTTGCATCCACACCTGCATTTTGGTGTTACTTACAGTTTTTCTTTAATTCGTATTCATTGAAATATCAAACGTATAATCGAAAACGTGCTATATCTTATTATTCCTCAAATATATGTAAAATCATAAGTGTTTTAGGAGCAATTTCTTCAAAAATTTACTAATCATATATACATAGTAATGAATATGATAGAAAAATTATATATTTATTTATTCACATATATATATATATATATATATATATATATATATATATATATATATATATATATATATATATATATATATATATATATATATATATATATATATATATATATATATATATATGTATGTATGTATGCATAAATATAAATATATATATATATATATACAGTATATATAAATATATATATTTGTATATATGTGTATTTTATACGTATACATGTATGTATGTATATGAATATATCCAAGAGACAAGTGATAGAATCGCTGCAAGAGTGCCCATTAGTTGATGTAGATTGATTATACGGGTATTGCGTGAGCGAATAATTGTTTATCTGACTAAGAAATTTGTTAACTGTACATAAGCTATATCAACAAATGACATAGTTGAAGACTATTTCATTTAAGTACGTACGGAAAAGTACACTAATGGTGAGGGGTAATAGGGGTGTCCCGAGTGGCTGTTTTTGAGTAGTTAAGCGGGATACTCTCCATTAGTTGTGTTTGCTCGACTTCATGGGATAATTCAGCCACATTATGTCTCTTTCTTGTTCCCAACACGGGATTATGGTAGCGTGGTTTGCAACATTTCGTGTCACCTTGTCTATATTGATTTTGCTTGAGCCGCATCAGGGTGTCAGGTAAATGCTTGTATCTGCAAATGTTAAAACGGTGCCCTTGTGAGGTGCTTTGGCCGATTTAATCTACATGAAACCCGTAAACAAAGCAAGCAATAGGTCAAAGCAGCACGCTACCGAATCAGCTTATTCGCATGTAAGCAAAAAGGCTTTGGTTTGTTAAAAGACATTACGCAATGCAAGACCTAGTCAATAAGATTATCAGTTTTGAACTAGAATTACAGTGTTTTTTTTAGGGAATCATTGAATTTTTTTATTCCAACAGTTAGACAATTGCTTTCTTTCCATTGTCATTATTGCTTGTTATACTGCTGGTCAAAGTCAAGTGTTGCATCTTTATGTTCCAAGCTCTAAATTGCATTATTGCGGTCATTTGGAAAAGCCAACATTTCCTTGTATCTGTCGGTCGGATTTGCCTCATGTCGCTACCAGCCTAACATCATCATCATCATAGGTCAGGTTCCTTCGTTGATCCTGCCCGAATTTGCATAGCTACACCAAGCCCTCCAGATTTTCCGGTCTCTCATGGTATTCGGGAGATCCCCGACAGCCAAGTTCGTGTCTTCGACAAGTAAGTCGATGTATGATTTGCGAGGCCGACCTTGACGAGCTCTCCCATGGGTTGGCCTCTACAGAACCAGCTTGCTGCATGGTTGTTGTTCAGCGCGAACACCATGGCCAGCGAACTTCAAGCGTCTCTGGCTACTTCGCTCAAGCGAGGAAGGTCTTGATATAGCACCTCGTTGGTCATACCCTGTTGGTAGTCAGCTTTCAGGGCTCTTCGTAGCATTCTTGTGTATGCGCCGTCCAACCTTCAGGTTTGCTCCTCCGTTAGCGTCCAGGTTTCTGATCCGCACATGAGAATGGGTATTACTGTAGCTTGGAACAGATGGATCTTGGTTTTCCTGGTCAAATTCGCTTTCCACACTCTGTTCAGATGTGTAATAGCGTGAAATGCAAGTGCCTTTCGAACCTCGATGTCATTGGCAGATGACATTATCCAAGCACCGAGGTACTTGTAGTCCTCGGTTAGACCGAGTTCCTCGTTGTCAAGGTGGATGGCGTTTACTGCGTCTTCGTTTAAAGCAATGAACTTGGTCTTCTGTTCGTTCACCGTGAGGCCTACTTCACGCGCGCTGGTGGAAATGCGATTCAGAACTCCTTCCGCTGCTGTTTTGCTGTCTTTTAGCGCAACTATGTCGTCTGCGAACGCTAGGTCGGATATCCTCTGGGCTGGTCGTCTTGATCCGGCTCGTCTCTGAAGGGTAAAGCCGTCTTCGGGTTGGATTGAAAAATTTGCATGACTACCAGCCTAACAGCAAAGGGAAATGGTGCCATGGTGCAGTTGGTGAGCATGCGAACTCATTACACAGCGGTTTTGAGTTCGAATCCTGCACGTGTCACAATAAAAGCACCATTGGTGTTTCTTGTGGAATCTTCTGTCATGAGATTTGTGTTTCTGTGCCCTTTAAACATTTGCACCTAGAAGCCTGATTCAATATGGGAGTCGGACGAGGCACTCATGCCTAAAGCTATGCACTACTCATGAGTATCCAAGCATATGATAATTCCTTACTTACTCTGTTTCGCCTAACACCCAATTTTAAACTGAACTCAAGTTAATTGTTTTTTAGTGGGTTATGTCGAGGAAAGGCCATGGTGGCCTATACAAACCCCCAACAAGGGAAGAAAGAAGGGAGCGGAAGGCTAGGAGTTGAGAGAGATAAGATCGAGTTTATTGATTTTAGATTTGAAGGATGGCAAGTTGCAAGATCCAGGAAAGCAAGAAGAAGGCAAGACGTTCCATAAATTGCATGCTGTTGGGATGAATAATGATTTGTGATATAGAGTTCGTGAAGTAGGCAGTGAAACTTGGAAAGGTTGTTTATTATACAGAGTTGAAAGTTGGAAGAAACAGAGGTTAACTAAGTGCCCAAGTGCTCAAGAAATATATGTGAGTGACTAATATCGATTTTGCCGCATGGTTGGTAAGTAGCTCCATGTTCTGTTTTCTGTGCTCTAATTGTTTTATAAGAGTATAAAGAAAACAAATACGCTATTGGTCCAAAGCCATTTGTCTCATCAGCAATCCCAACGTCGTGAAATCTCTCCAGCCTCCTTCCCATCGTCACTTAGTTGGAGATCTTTCCATCTTTTACAGATACTTTCATGGAAATTGGTCTCAGGATATCAGGGACATTATTCCTGTTCCTCTGAGGCGTGTCAGAGCCACCAGAAGCTCAACTCATTCACACCCTCTCCAAGTTGCACTGCCTCATTCACGAACACTATCTCACAAATCATCATTCCTCCTAAGAACATGCAATTCATGGAACGTATTGCCTTCTTCTTCCTTTCCTGACTCTTACAACTTGCCATGTTTCAATTCTGAGATGAATAAACTTGATCTTGTATCTCTCTACTGTTAACTCTCCCCTTCTTTTTCCTTTCGATGGGGCTTTGTACATATAGTCATATAGGGGTGTCCAAAGTCCTGCCCGCGGGCAAATGTGACCCTTGGTCAAATTTCATCCGACCCGCAGCCTCTGTCATAACAATTTATAAGTAAAGAGCTTGAAATAAAAAGCAAATGTAAAAACAAAATGGCTAGTTGAAATTTTGTTGAATATATTGTTGCTCTATGTAAAGCAATTCAGCCAAGGTTGGCCCCGACACGTTTTACCATATAAAATCTGGCCCCCTCTCCAGAAAGTTTGGAAACCCCTGGTATAGGCCAACATGGCCTTTCGTCGACATAATTCACCAAAGAAAAAGAAACGACCACCTCTTAAAGTCCACTCCCTAAAAAAGCTCAGAGCCCTGTCTCTGGTTTCTGCAACACTCGAAATGGAATATGCGGCTCTACAGCGAAGAAGACTGCCCTCTTTCGCTTGCGTTAGACCAGGGGAATTCTTCTCTGTTGAGTTGGAGCTCCACACCTGCCATTGCCTCTCATCACAAGAGGAGCGGAGAGGGTAGAAAAAACGCTTTAAGGCAGGGGTTTCATACTCAATGTACCCTGGGGGCCGCTGGAGGCAGAGTCTGGGTGAGGCTGGGCCACATCAAGTTTTCCACAAGAAAGGCTCTGATAAAGACATCCCAATGCTCTCAAACATCTTCATTTTTATTCTAAGTCGCGGCCCAAAAATTTTAATCATCCTGCGAGCCGCAGTTGGCCCACGGGTGACTTCGCTTTCAAATATGAATCATAGGATACTATCCTAATCCATTGCACGACACTGTTCCAGGACACGTTGAAGTACATGGCGTCGTTGTTTCTCTGTCAAGAGATTTTTCATACATGCCATTAAATTTGCATTGGTAATTTTTCTGTGTTTTGTGCATAGGCATAAAACTTTTCATAAGAAACTTTGCAAACCCTTCGTACGCCAGTTTCTTAACTTTTCTCCACAAAAAAAGTTTCTTAAAAGGGCCTATCCAGTGAAAATTTTTTGTTTTATAGTGTGATTTAATCAAGTGTCCTGATCTCGAATCTGCGGTTATCTTTCGAATATGTTTTACCGATTCCAAGTTACAAGCGTTCTCCACAAAAACTTTTCTTCAAAAAATGTTTTTTAGCGAGTTTCTTGACATGATAACCTAATTTTATCAACTTTGCCAAACACCAGCCCCCATGAAAAATCTTTTCTACAGTTTTTCATTTGTACAAATATTTCCGGCAAAAGTTCAAAGGCACGGAAGCTAGTTTTAGAAAGAAAGACGAAAGTTAAAAAACTTGATAGCATAACAGGAAAAGTTTCTTAATTTTTTCAACCCAAACAATATCCTGTGCCAAAGTCTCTTTAGTTCTAGAAATATGTCTGTACCGTGTCTTATCGAGGTTACCTTAGAACAAAGTTTATGTCGTTTAGTTGGAGATCTTTCCATCGATTACAGATACTTTAACGGACATTGTTCTCAGGAGATCAGGGATATTATTCCAGTTCCTCTGAGGCGTGTCAGGACCACCAGAAGCTCAACTCATTCACACCCTTTCCAAGTTTCACTGCCTAATCCACGAACTCTATCTCACAAATCATCATTCATCCCAAGAACATGCAACTTATGGAACGTCTTACCTTCTTCTTGCTTTCCTGAGTCCTACAACTTGCCATATTTCAAATCTAAGATCAATAAACTTGATCTTATCTCTCTATCCTCTTAGCTGCTCGCTTCCTTCTTTCTTCCTTTGTTGGGGCTTTGTATAGGTCACCATGGCCTTTCCTCAACATAACCCACTAAAAAAAAAAAAAAAAAAAAAAGGTGGGGGATAGTGGTCAGAGCAAATTTCTACTATTGTGAAATTCCCTCTTAATTAGACAAACAGTACTGCCGTATGGCCAGCTCCCAACTGTAGCATTCAATTCGTAGTGAGGAGTATAAGGCTTGAAGTATTTAGGAACAACATTCAGTACCAAAGGGCCTGGCTTTTAACAAATCGCCGAACGAACTAAAAGCTGAACATTCCTTACTACGTTTTAAAGTAAAGCTAGGCGAGCATTTCAACTAGACGAGTTTTAGCGTATCTTTTAAATTCTCCTTATATTTTTACTCTTGCTTTAGCAGGTCCCAGACTGATAGCAACTTTATTAACCTGAACCTGGTGACCTTTATAAATTTAGCATTACTTTTATCATTACTATTATAATAATTATTTTTTTTAATTATAATGGCAATAATAATTATAATTATAATAATTTCAATTATTTTAGGATGGTAACCCATGCAGCAGTGCTGGTTTACAAGGGGCCGTCCATCTACAAACAAACTAATTTACTAACTAACTAATCCAACAAAATGGCAATATTTAAAAATCAATATACAAATGTTCAATACTAATGGAAATCCAAAGCAAGGGAACGCAACATTGCTATTAGGTGAACAAATTATTATTTTACATACTACTGTACGTATTCTGTAGAAGGAATAAAACGTGGCCTGATTCGGAGTCATTAGACTTTTAACTATTTTATTCGTTTTTTCTTTCTATTATCTTGTATTTCTGCTAACTATTTTTCGCTATTAATTTTCTTTGTTATTGTATCGAAGCAGATAGCCAGTTGCACACTACCTGTTACTAGCGAGGTGTATAATTGTAGATTTAACTATGCTTAATGAATTGAAGGTTCAAAAGAATTGTCATTATCAGCCCCCAGGCTTGCTAGTTCAGAGAGGTTGGAAGTTTAGTCAGACTGGACTCAAGAAAACGACAATTTCCCTTCATCACTTGTTCATTTATCATGTCTGTCTTCGATTCCCTTTTACCCTTTACTTCTACACCGTCATTAATTACCAATAAAGGTGATTTTGTAGCATGACTAATGAAGGGCTATTTATATAAGTATTTAAAAAGTAGGATTATGATTAATTTGATGTTTCCGTTAATTTTGCAGCAACGACAGTCACGAATCGACAGTGCAGCATGCTCCTTCGCAGCGTATGTGCATTGTGCTCGCATTGTTTGGCCTAAAAGCTAAAGGAACAGGGAGTGCTGCCGCCCTATTCATAATAATGATGGCAAGCAATCTGCGAAAGATTAAATGCATGCGACACAACGCAGAGCTCAGCTGCCAGTTACTGGGGGGTCAGTCGAGTTCTTCTCTCTGCCAGTTTCTGCAGCCTTTTCCAAGCTGGCCTGTCTTCAGCGAGCATTTCCCATTCACACCGAGGGCCACAAGATGCCGTTTTGCTACATCTTTGAAATGCAACATTGGCCGACCACGAGGTCTGGATCCGGCGCACAGTTCGCACCAAAACGCAAAATTAAGGAGCTTCGACGGTTTTGGTTCATCCTCGGATTCGATGGATGCTTGCAAATTTTGGTGGATCCTTTATCTGTCTTCCCAGCAGTAGATGGATACCTGGTGTCAAGCTGAGGGGTAAAGTTTGAGAAGGTAAGGAAGTGACCACGCTACGTCACAATGCCACAACTCAAGATGGTGCCTCCCTCTCTCTCTCCCTCTCTCTCAGGCTTTGGCAGACTTTTCAGCACAAGGTCCGCAGTCACAAATTTAAGTTTGAAAGGGCCTCACAGTATGTTGCCAAGGCCGTTTCAAAATTAGATTGGCACGCAGTAGAAATGAAAAATATGCTTAAATCTTTTAAAAACATAACCCATCCTCAGTTTGGTAACGCTTTATATGTTTATAATACGTTTATACGGTATCAAACAAACTGTGTTGCATGCTCGATTCTGAGCTTAGCAAAAACCAGAGACAGGGCTCTGAGTTTTTTCTAGGGAAGTGGAACTCATGAGGTGGTTTCCCGTTACCTTCCTCAACAATGGCGTTTTAAAAGTGACACATGGAGGAATCGAACTGACAACCCCTGTGTTATGAGTCCGCATGCTCAACCACTAGGCCACGACAAGCGATTAAAAACGAGCATAACAGGAGAGTTGTATTGCTTGATACAGGTTATTGGCGGGCCACAAAAAAGCACTAGGCCGCGGGCCGTAGTTTGTCCACCCCTGCTCCAACAAGTTGCTTCCAGATGCTCATTTTGAGTGTGAAATCAATATGTACACTTCTATTTACAGCATCATTTTGTAAGAATTATGCATTGAGTTTTTTGCATGTAACCTTCCTCTGTTTTAGCCATGCAGAAATGACAACACCTCATATTCTACCATGAAAGCGTTGGTTGGAGAATTTAGTGTTTGATTGTTGCATCCAGCTCAGTTATGTAATCCCCCGAATGGTCTAAAGTCATAGCAGCTGCTTAACTGCACAGTAAAGCACTTGTTTCTTTTTAGACATTTTACTACTACAACTTGGTCAGAACCACCAGGAGCTCGACCCATCCCCATTAAACTCCTTCCTCAACTGGCCTCTCCTCGACGTAATTTACTAAAAAAAAAGACTATGAGAAAAGCGAAGTTTAAATAGATAGACCGTTGCCGCTGAGTAACACAAACAAAGTGAAAAAATGTTCAAAATCTTGAAAACTGAACTGTGGAAGACATTTTAGCCAAATTATCTAACGTCCACATGGTATCAGGCTACGCTGTGAATGTAACCACGTTGTATGAGGCCCATTTTGAAACTCGCTTTGAATCGTGAGTGCTTTCGAACAGGAGGCGAATGGGCCCTACATGTTGAAGAAGGGAAGTTCCAGCAAAGAGAATCTTGTAGCTCATTTCACGTATTTAATTTTGTCAACTAGTTGGCCTAATTAGCGATCATAGTTATATTTTGAAGAAGGGAAGTTCCAGCAAAGATAATCTTGTAGCTCATTTCACGTATTCAATTTTGTCAACTAGTTGGCCTAATTAGCGATCATAGTTATGATTGTTTTTGCAAACTTTAAACGAAAGTGTTAACGATCATTAAGAACACGGCCAGGTTTCCAAAACTTAAGAAATTTCAGCACCAGGCTGCTTTCTGGGTTGCGTCAATTCATGTGCATCTGGTATCATGTTGCATAACGTTTTAACTTTAACTTGCTTTTTCAGATTTATTGCAGACTGAGCTATATAAGCCGTTAACAGCATTAAAGCCCTCAAATCTTGAGTTATGAAACCTGCAAGGGAATACTCCATAAGGGGAGATTGTGTCGGCAAAGTTAGGGAACTCGCTAAGAAAAACTTCATGGTCAGATATTGCCGAAAAAGTGAAGAAATTTGCTCTTTTCAAGAAATTTCTCTTAACAAGATCGAGTTCACCCCCAAAAAGATGGACCCATTTCATCAGTATGCAATTTCAATTCTTTAAATTCAATTTTCACCAAGAGTCACGAATTGCCAGGACAATGTCCAGAAGGGAGGACAAACAAGCAAATTGTCTTATTCAGAAACTGTAAGAAGTAAATAGCTTCAGATGACATGGGAAGAGAAGCAGATAAAATCCTTTGCCTGTTGTGGCTTGAACGTAGCAAAATATTCTACTTGGATTAAAGAGTGGCTGCAATAAATGGAGGATAGGATATATCGCTATTGTAATTGGCATTGTTCCTGGGTTTAAATTAGGTCAATACTAGGATGGGTGACCGCGTGGGTGCACCTGCTGTTATAGGTTTCTGATGTCTTAGCAACATTACCTCTTTAACGAAGGCCATGTATTTCACTTTCATAAGTTGAAGTCGCTCGTTGACAAATGGAATACACTTCACTCATTCTGTCTCATTCTTAGTATCGTTTGGAAAGATAAAATCAAGAATGAAGGAATAAGACGGGAATGTTTGCATAGCATTTTAAAGGGATTTTCACTTCGGAGCCAGAATCACGAAGGGGCGCCAATTTCCAACAAAAATTTCTTTCGGGTACCACACAGTAGTTCCTTTGCGAAATAAATTGCAGTTAAATAATGATTTAAACCGGATAAACAGTTCATTTTCTTCATCCTCTTCCTCCGGTAAGTCGAAATTTTACATATCAAAGACGTAAGGCGGGCCCTCAACTACGGGGGCATTTTCACCTCTCTACGGGGGAAAGCATTGGGACTGCAGGGGCGACTTCTCCCGAATTCAAAATGTTAAAAAAGGCTCTCAACGGTGGATATCGTAAGAGAGACCTCAGCAATAGAACAGGAAAAGTAGCAAGGATAGATGGGAAAAGATTGGGAAACACGGTGAAAGAAAGCATACTCAGAGGATTCAAGAGAGCAACGGAGAGACCAAAAGTAAGATGGAGAACGGAATTCTACAACAGTGTGGCTCTGATTGGATGCAAAAAACAGAGCAATATGAAAACCACTGTAGAGGCTACTTACCATCAATGGCACGATCAGCTGATGACGATTGCAATAGATTGGGTACCAGACCCCTAATACAGAGTTGTGATGAAGCAGAGTAGTTTTCATCATCATCATCATCAATCGGGCGCACCCGAATCCACGTAATTTCTCCACAACTCTTTATCTGACATAGCTGTGCGAAGTTCTTCGTAAGTAAGGCCGGTATCTTGCGTGAGGAGGGCGACATAGTCAAGTTTAGGTCTACTGGGTCTCCTGTAACCATGTTTCGGTTTCCATAGTATTAGGTTTGCTACAGATTCGTCACTTCAATAGCAGTGGTCGGCTAGACGTAATCGTCGTTGCTGTATAACGGAGGAGAACGTAGGAAGATCACCATATAAGTCTACATTTGTTACGTGTTGTCTCCAGTTGATGTTAAGAGCATGGCGAAGTAGGCGAGTGTATGTGCCGTCGATTTCACTATTCATTGTTTTGGTCATGGTCCATGTTTCAGCTCCGTATAGGTGGATAAAAAAACACGCCGATCCAATCCTTTTAAGAAGACCTGATCGGTGATCGCGTGAGTGCAATGTAAGCATGCTACGGTATTGATAGTACGGTTCCGTGATGCAAGGCTGGTCTTTGGCACATCTACGAAAGGTCGTCATCATCTGTTAACCCCTTGCATGACAACATTCCATGAAACAGGAGAACACACCCGGACGTTTGAGCATTCGGTTTACCCAAAAAGTCAACTGTTTGTTACCAGAGGATAGACTGCGTCCATGGCCCAGAGTGACAGTTCAAGCAACAGAAGTATTTGCAACTGCAGATTGCGGGAGGTTTCATACAAGGCGTATAATTCCTTTAGATAACAAAATCCATTTGTTACAGTTGTAGTTGGGGTTTTCCAGCGTGCGGTATTGTTTTTTCTTTCTTTTACAAGTAACTTGATATTAAGTAACTAGCAATAACTAAGTAACTAAGTAACTAACAATTAAGCAGCTAACACATTAGCATCAGTTTGCTATGCCAACTTTTGAAAACTGACCATATCACATGATGATCGCTTTGTGAACGGTAAGTCAGGGTTCGATACTCGGTCTGGTCGTAACAAGACTCGAAAAATGGCCCTTCTTCTTTCTTTGCCAACCATTGCCACTTTTAGAACCAAAAATCTCCCACATCTGCTTCAAAATTGGCGCCATTTCAAATTTGTACCTTAAAAAATCTTTACAATTAGATTATGCATATTATATCATATAAATATATATACATATATATTTATATTTATGTATATTGATATGTGTATGTATATCTATATATTCATATTAGTTACCATCCTGTATGGTATTCAACATTTCTGACCTTTTTCTTAGCGAGTTATGTCGAGAAAGGGCCGTGTTGGCCTATACAAAGCCCCAACAAAGGGAGAAAGAAGAAAGCAAAAGGCTAAGAGGAGAGAGAGATCAGATCAAGTTTATTGATCTTAGATTTGAACGATGGCAAGCTGTAAGATTCTGGAAAGCAAGAAGAAGGCAAGACGTTCCATAAATTGCATTTCTAGGGATGAATGATGATTTGTGGGATAAAGTTCGTGGATTGGCATCAGGGTTACTACCCAACCACACAGCCAACAGCGATCAGCTTAATGGAACTGAATGAATAAATTGGGTTGATGGAAGAACGTCATCAATTAGTTCCTAAACGAGAAGCCGGAGGAAAAGAAGAGAAACCTTTGGTAGAGGCATTCCCTCAGCGGTTGCTTCACAAGCATGCGCACTATTTGCAAAGCCTAAGGAGAAGGGGCGGAGTGGGCAACATGTCATGGCTCTCGAGGTTATTAACTTTGGGCCTATAGAACTTGGCTATCTTTTTCAGGCGTTTCCAAGTGAATGCATTCTCTCTGATTTGAATTTTCCCTAATATCTCTATTATTAATGACTCATTGAATCAAACGAACTGAAAATTTCATCTCAGTATCCCGGGACGAAAGCTTCCAAAAATGACTGCAGTGGGAGGATGCTAAACTAGCTGTCTAGTATATGAAATAAAAAATGCCTGAAAATACCTTTTGGCTTCAATTCCTGGAAGAGTGTAACTAAAGCTGTTCATTATTTGAATGCTAGGGGGAGAAAGTGCTCTGAAGTTGATCATAAAATTCAGGAGTCCAGGTTCTTGAGGCGTATGACTGGGAAGAAACATTTGTAGGGTTTCTTGTTGCAGATGTGCGTCTGGACTGGGAGGAAATGAGTCATTTAAATATATCATGGGCTCGATTTCGACCGGAATAGAGAGTTTTGCAGACCATTTTCTCTATATTCTTCTCAATTTGCTGTAAAAAAGTACTCGAATCAAGTAGAAATTTGTGATTTTACGCTCTAACTGGCAAACATGTCTCAAGGAGGAGCTAATGCGAGGAAGAACAAGCTTGGCCTAAAGATTATGCCGCCAGTCGAGGAAAATAGCGTATCTGGGCCACCATAGTAAGTTTAATTGATCGTGATTTAATTTTTATCGGACCTTGGAAGATAGATTCTTGTATGATTTTCAGTTTTAGGCTCTTGCTTAACTAGCGTGTCGCTTCTTGAGCACATTAATGGACGTGAGTTCCGTTCCTAGGCCGAGAAAGAGTTTCTTGGAGTAGAACAAGAAGTTGAATGTTTAACATGACATCCGTAGTTATAATTGGTATGATCGCATTCAACGAAGAAGCGATTTCTCCCATTTACCAACCGCTTAATTGTGCGACTCAAATTTTTTGGCATTTTCTACGTATGGATATATATGGGTAATAGACGAACTTGCTACACAGTCAATCATTCCAGTGATTACCACCGACCGCTTTCTTCGCTCAGAAAAGTGCGACAGGAAAATGTCTAACTACCACCGATAACAGGTGCATGCAAAATATGTTTATTTTGAAGAGTGGTGCTGCAGATGCAAATTCCCTTTTCATTCAAACTCAGAATGGTATCTGCTGCAGTCGTATGCTTTAATGACTACCAAGAATTTTGTTTCCCATTCTCGTGCAACTGTAAAAGATTGCTTGTTTGGTAGAGTCAAGCGATTCTGGTCATTTTGCTAGAAACACACATTGAAATAGGTACCAGATGTGTCCAGAAATGTGGGACAAACGGGGAAGGTGCAGCATTTTTGAACTTGTGCCAACAGGTTTTGACAAAATCTGATACGCTTTGCATAAGGGAATGTTAAGCTCTCCACAAACAAAGATTGCAACTCAACCAAGCTTCATCATTGCCCCATACTTTTGCAGAAATGGTCCATCAATATATTTTCATAATTAACTTATGCAAAATATTCCACAGTTAACATATAAAGCTACACAGCACACTTAATACAGAGCTTAGCTAAAACTAGAGGCATTTCTCCTAAGTTTTTTCTAGGGAAGGGAAATATTTACATGAGGTTCCATGCTGTCTTTCTCACCGATAATATTTTTGTTGTGCACTATGTAGAAGTGGAACCCATGACCCTGTGTTTGAGTCCACTTTCCCCCTCACCATCTGCAGAGGAAGAATGGGCAATTTGCAGCTGGTCACATGCTTAGATACTGCATGAAAACGCCATGCTGGAGAGCAAGCGTTCCAGTGATTCAGCATAACTATAGGATATCACATTGTTTTTGTAAACAATTTGCCAGCACCTTTTCATTATTTCCATTAATTTCAAGAGTTGTAGATAATTTTTCAAGCTTAGTTTTTCATTATTATACAAGATTCTAGCAGAGTTTACGTTTCTTGAGCTGCTTTAGTGAAGAAAAATAGTTTTATCATTTGAAAGTTGTGGCCTAGGCATGGAACCATCTACCCGTAAGTACTGCTTGCTTGCTGATCTTTTGATTTTGGAAGTTCCCGAACGACCAATACTTTTAAAATGAACTAATTTCTTTGATCAAAGAACTATATAGATGAATATCTGCCAACTTATTTCTATATTCCATTTCTAGAGAACAAGACTATCAATAATAGTACATTCCTCATTTTCATTCAATCCAAATGACCATGCTTCCACCGATATCCAACTCCATAGAAACATTTCAGCCTCGCTTCTCTCCAATGATCTGACAGTTATTGAGAAGTGGGGTAAAGACAACCTAGTTTCGTTCAACCAAAGCAAGACGAAACAGGCTGTCATTTCACGCAAACGTAATCAAAACTTTCCAGCTGTCTTCATGAATGGTGATGAACTGGACGCTTCAGCTTCTTTCACACAACTTGGTCTTTCTCTTTCATCTAATCTCACTTGGAAAACTCACATCCATTCCCTTGCTAAACATGCATCTCAAAAGCTCGGTTTCCTCGCCAGAGCCCGTGGGTTTTTCTCATCTTCTAACCTTCTATCTATATACAAGTCCCAAATCCGTCCTTCTTTAGAGTACTGCTCCCACGTCTGGGGTGGTGCTCCAAAATCTACTCTCTGTCTTCTCGACAAAGTCCAGTCCAAAGCCATTCGTCTCATCAATAATCCTAACCTCACCAACTCGCTCCAACCTCTTTCCCATCGTCGTTTAGTTGGAGATCTTTCCATCTTTTACAGATACTTTAACGGACATTGTTCTCAGGAGATCAGGGATATTATTCCAGTTCCTCTGAGGCGTGTCAGGACCACCAGAAGCTCAACTCATTCACACCCTTTCCAAGTTTCACTGCCTAATCCACGAACTCTATCTCACAAATCATCATTCATCCCAAGAACATGCAACTTATGGAACGTCTTGCCCTCTTCTTGCTTTCCTGAGTCCTACAACTTGCCATCTTTCAAATCTAAGATAAATAAACTTGATCTTATCTCTCTATCCTCTTAGCTGCTCGCTTTCTTCTTTCTTCCTTTGTTGGGGCTTTGTATAGGTCACCATGGCCTTTCCTCAACATAACCCACTAAAAAAAAAAAAAAAAAAAAAAAATGGGGCATGTCTTACTGACTTATATAGGCCTGACAGTTCAAATTACGCAGTCTGACAATTCACACCGAAACAGCGCTTCAATGTAGCTCTGATAACTTTTTCACAGATGTATTTCAAACGGTTTAAGATCTTGACTTTTCAGCAGGGCTGAATTGGCTAACAAAAAGGGATGGTGGCAAAAATGATAGCAAATAATAAATAAGAACAAAAATAATTCCATAAATTGCAAGTTGTTGGGATGAATGATGATTTGTAGGATAAAGTTTATGGATTAGGCAGTGAAACTTGGAAAGGGTGAGAATGAGTTGAGCCTCTGGTGGTCCTGACACAACTCAGAGGAATAGGAATAATCTCCCTGACCTAAAAGCAAACTAATGTAAGATATGGCCAGAAGCCTTGCCATACAATAAGAAGACACGCTACTACTACACGAAGCCATGCCGCATGTACCATTATGGATAGCCTTGTTCTCTAGAAATGGAATATAGAAATAAGTTGGCAGATATTCATCTATATAGTTCTTTGATCAAAGAAATTAGTTCATTTTAAAAGTATTGTTCATTCGGGAACTTCCAAAATCAAAAGATCAGCAAGCAAGCAGTACTTACGGGTAGATGGTTCCATGCCTAGGCCACAACTTTCAAATGATAAAACTATTTTTCTTCACTAAAAGCAGCCCAAGAAACGTAAACTCTGCTAGAATCTTGTATAATAATGAAAAACTAAGCTTGAAAAATTATCTACAACTCTTGAAATTAATGGAAATAATGAAAAGGTGCTGGCAAATTGTTTACAAAAACAATGTGATGTCCTATAGTTATGCTGAATCACTGGAACGCTTGCTCTCCAGCATGGCGTTTTCATGCAGTATCTAAGCATGTGACCTCCAGCTGCAAATCGCGTATTCTGAAGCTCATATGTTACCCGTGAACAGATATCTTGAATAAATACGTCCAATTTGAAAAATTTAGACTTCACGCCCAAACGTTTCTTGGCTTTTTGTGCCTTTGAAGGTTATTGAGCTGAATAAGTGGGTATGGAGTTATCTGTTGAATGATGTAATGTATAATTGATCAATTTCAAGGTGTCATAATTGCATCTTCAAAGCAAGAATTGATCAACAGCAATGTTTGCTCAAATGTTAAGCATGTTGCATTCAGAATCCTTCTGGGTGCCCTACTCCATTCAGACGGTGGTCACGATCCATCATAGGTCCCTGTTTGTGGTAGATCAAATTACACCGACTCACTTGTCCCATGCACATCACTAATATATATCCTGTTAAGTTTGCCCTCACTTTCCCAACTCTTTCTTCTCATTCAAGATTAATCAACTTAATCTTTATCATCTTGTAATCTTTTGTATGTTAACGGTATGTATATCATAGGGGTATGTATGCAAAATGCAGAGGGGGGTTGGCAAATTGTTATTTTTATCATTATTATCAACTTTAGTTCAGTGTCAAAATATTTAGCAACAAGGTACTAATTGAGGACAGATTGGTTAGAGCACATGACAAGTGTACAGACAGTACGTGTATGAAAGATAATTATTTTGAATCTGCATTGAGTCACCGGATTTGCCCCGCTTATTACTTTCACTTAGAAGTCTGAATGCTTCAAATAGCCTTTCGCCTTGTGTTTTGTCTTTTAGTGCTAAGCCAATAAGCACGCAAGAAGATAAGCTAGCACAGCAGCTCAGTGAATTAGACCTTGGAGACATAAGTGGAGAGCAAGCAAACAGGCTGCGAGAATTCTTCAGCAAAAAGGCAAAAATCGGGGAGATGAAAAATGAAGATTTTGAGAAGATTTGCGAACTTGGTGCTGGGAATGGAGGTGTTGTGACACAAGTCTTACACAAGCCGTCTGGCATCATAATGGCTAGAAAGGTAGGCTAGATTATAGATGTCGCACATACCTTATTAAGGGCAAGAGAATCAATGAATATTTATTCTAATGGTAAAAAAACAAAAATTGACTTCTGCATAAATACAATCAAATTTATTCCAAAATCCAATGTTTAGAAAATGCAATGAAACAAGTTACAACTAGCAAAGATGGATTCCAAGGGTATGTTCTGAAGTGCCTAACTTGTGAAACTATGCACACTACAGCATTCATCACAAATGAGCCGCCAAATCATCTTGGCAACAGCAAATGCCGTGAGGAAGCCACAGAAATATTGAGTTTTATTCTACTGAAATAGCAACCAGCCCTCCTAACTGGGACTACGTCCATGCATTGTATATAAGGAACCATTGAGCATTCCCCATCATGGAGTTTTACCTTTTTCTATCTCTTTTGTATGTTAAACTATTTATTTGGAAAGCAAATTGAAGCAAGTTTCACTCCCTTGCTCATTGAATTTCTTTTAGATGATACATTTAGAAATAAAGCCAGCAATTCGTAACCAGATCATGCGAGAGCTGAAAGTGTTACACGAGTGCATCTCACCGCATATAGTTGGCTTTTATGGATATTTTTACACTGATGGGGAAATATCTTTATGCATGGAATATATGGTTAGTTGATTTACGCTGGTATTGCATCTATACCTTCAATGTTGAGATCCCTTATGTTGCTCATAGATGTAGTTGGCATAATGGTCAGCGCACATGCCTTCTGCTCTTAAGATTCTAATTGCCAGATTCCCTCTATCAGTCCACCCTGCAGTAAACGGGTAGGTAAAGTTAGGGGTGAAGTGCAGCAAGGAGAGTAATTGGCCACCCTACCTCCCAGCCATGGGGGTCAGGACGATACCTCTTTATCAAGTTGCTCAAGTTTTATGTTATCCAGGGAAGGCATAGCCTAAATCTAGGGCAGAGAAGGGGCCCATTCCAGGGATGATGATGCATGAACAGCTGCCCGTCCCAGCATTAGAGATGGTTCAAAGTTATACAAATGGAACTCCTACTGTTTATTGAGTCACATGGGTAATCTATTGCGCTACTGCCTACTTTTTTTGTTGGCACTATCTTCATGGTATTATTTTTCATTCCTTTTACTCTGGTATCAAACATACCGCAAAGATAAATTTTGCGTTGGAAAGGAAATGAACTGTTGTTGAAAAACAAACTGTAATGAGAGTTATCTTCTTGATGGTCATTAGAGGTTAAATTTCTGAAATTGCAACAAAAGCCATTGAAAGAGGAATTTACTTGAATTTTAGAAAAACCCTTCCTATCATCATGTCCAGGGTAGTTTTCCATGCCTTTCTTATTTGTGTTTTCTATCAAGAAATATTTTTCTTGCCACATAGAATTTGTGAAGCATGCTAGGTTTCTTTTTGTCCAATACCTCTGAGATTTTAATTCTGATGAGGGGGAGTTGGAAGTATGAATAAAGACAGAAGTCTTGTTTCTCCAAAAGAATGGACTATTTATTGATGATTACTTAGTTTTCTTCTAGTGATTATTTTTTAAGTGTTAGGTGATATTGGATGAGCTAACTCAAAACGGATGGGTGGGAGTCTTTCCAAAGAGCCTTCGTGGCTATAGTTTGAGTTATTGCAAGCATAGAACAAGGCTGTTTATCAGTCTATTGCCATACTACCTAGCCAGCAAAGCCCTTGAAAACCTTTTGCAAGACCACAAGAGATTGGTGAGAAAAATTGGCTTGATTGTTAGATGACTCGTGGACAAAACACGCTTGCTATCCAACTAGCATTGCGGTGCTCTCGACCCCTCAGAATTCCTTTGAATGCACTTGTAGCGCTGATACATATCATCAGTAGTAGTATGTACCAGAAAGGAATTTTTCATGAATTTCTATGTTTATCAGCAACTTTTCTATTGGTTGTCTTGCAAAAAGCATTTGCATTTAGCATATTCACTAATTGGAAGTGAGATTACTGATTTAAATTGACTTCATTTTAGGATGGTGGATCTCTTGATCTCATGCTCAAGAAGACCAATCGATTATCAGAAGAAATTCTAGGAAAAATTAGTGTAGCAGTAAGTATTCTTAATGAGGTCAACACATGTGTTTTCTGCTGTTTTTTCTTACTTGGTTGCCATTGGTTTGGTCAATCTTATTGGTGTTGATGGATATTTCATCATCCTTCTTAATGCAATATGATTTATGAAATGTTTGATAAACAGTCAGTTAAATTAAATGAAAGTGTCTCTTATCATGATCAAGTCCTTAGGATTAGGCGATTTGCAAATTTTAATTCAAAGTATTTTGCATGCAGGCAGTTTCTGGTTCATTCAATTATGAATTTTTTTTATTTTACACATTAATTGAACCCTATATCACAATGAAATAGTTGAATGTGGTTTTATGCTTGGGCAGACTATATTATGCTGTGGTCAGGTATGTTATGAAAGGGTTTGAATTGATGCAAGTCATTGCTTTACCCAAATAGTTGGTGAGGATATTTTTCCCAATCTGTCTATTATTGCTTTCAATAGGTGATTCGTGGCCTAAGCTATCTTAGAGAGAAACATGACATCATTCACCGAGGTATGTTTTGATTTCTTCAACATTAACCCTCCATCTTCAAACGTAGAGCACAAGTTTTCAAAACTAGCCTAAGATTTGATACGGCTCTGTCAACTTAAATGGGAAAATTTCTCATGCTAGTGGATAATTGTTAAAAGCAAAGGAAATTAATTCAGTGCTGTATTCTGGCAGATTAGAATACCTAGGAGTACGCCATAGGGGTTTTGTTTAACCAGATGGTCTATACCTACGACCCCATTGAAGTGGGAATAAAGCCAGTAGAAGAATCAGTTGGATATGCAGAGAATTAACCTCGATTCAATGTCACTCCTAACTTTCACACTAGTCGTCATACTGTCAGACTGGTTGTTGCCAATTAACACGTGGGTTTATCGAAGGGTCTTTGTGTTGCACTCAGTCCAACGTAATACATTTAGCCCTAGATACATAAAATTAAGCTTTATATCGTATGTGTCATCTTGATACTGTACATAAATATTACGGCTTCTCATAAGGTGCCTGGCGTGTGACTTATTATCTATGGCATTTGGTACAAATATATGATGTAGGGCTTACGAAATGTGACATTTGATTTGTGATATGTGACTTGTGACGTATTAAATATCGTATTGAATTTCGACCACGGCAATAAACCATTAGCGATGACACTGAGATGATTAAAAAAACCTGAATTCATTGTAATTTTAAACGTTTCGATTAACTTGAGTCGTCATTAGTAAAAGAGGAGACGCAGCTAAGGAGCTCCTCAACTCCAACAAAGGTCTTTGTACCAGATGGAGCATGCGCCAGATTCTTTTAGAGAAGAACACCGGCTCTTTCTTTAGCTGTTTAGCAGTATTCATTTGCGTTCATTTTGTATGCTTTTCTTCTTACCACTGCGCGTTTAATACGTTGCCCTTAGAATCTCATACAACTTTTTTATCGTTCTTAGGTTGAGATTGTAATTAGGCTTTTAGACTTTTTTCTGGGTTTTATGTTTCTAAGTGGAGGGCCCCTTAAAAGAAGGCTATGGTTGAAGGGCCACCTCCTTAAGCATTTTTGATATGGTACATATAATATTGTGTATAATATAATATAAGATAATGTAGTATAATATAATACAGTATAAAATAATATAGTATAATTCAATGCAGTATAATGTAATGACGTGTAATGTAATATAGTATGAAATGATAGATTATAATATAGTACAGTATAATATATAGTACAGTATAATATGATATAGTATAACATGATAAAATATAATATGATATAATATGATATATGTTATAAGATATAGTATAGTAGAATATCATATTATATGATGCAAATTTTTTTTTCTTGATGATTGACATTATGAAGCCATGTATGCATACTTGAATTCCGAATCATCATTAGTCAATAGTACTAAACTCATCTTATCTCTTCTTCTTACAGACGTGAAATCGTCAAACATTTTGGTTAACAGTAAAGGGGAACTGAAACTATGTGATTTTGGTGTCAGCGGTCAATTGATCGATTCTGTAGCGATCTCGTTTGTCGGCACCAGGTCATACATGTCGGTAAGTCGACCACGTTCTCGAAGTTTAAGCAACTCACCCTATAGCGTTCCCTACGCAATGCTTGATTGCATTCCAGTTCCTCTGAGGCGTGTCAGGACCACCAGAAGCTCAACTCATTCACGCCCTTTCCAAGTTTCACTGCCTACTTCACGAACTCTATCTCACAAATCATGATTCATCCCAAGAGCATGCAATTTATGGAACGTCTTGCCTTCTTCTTGCTTTCCTGAGTCCTACAACTTGCTATCTTTCAAATCTAAGATCGATTAACTTGATCTTATCTCTCTATCCTCTTAGCTGCTCGCTTTTTTCTTTCTTCCTATGTTGGGGCTTTTTATGGGCCACCATAGCCTTTCCTCAACATAATCCACTAAAAAGAAAAAATTCCAGTTGAATGTATTCGCATGCTTTTTTCCAATGGAATTTATCAATTGCTGTTTTTTTTGTATTTTTTACTAGATTGAGTTGAAGGTTTGCACTTTCCCCAGGGAAATTCCATGATGTTTTGAGTCGGGGGCCTTGATCAGACCCGCGGCGTGTCCCGTTTAATCGAAATAAATTGGCATTGTAAAACTTTGAATAAACTAACTTTTTAGCGAAGTTTTCTTGTGCAATAACCATGTCATGTTTAACCTAAACCACCCAGACTCTCCGCCTCTTGCAACCCACTGGGTGATTGGATTTTGAGATTCATGTTCTGAAGGACCCACGGTTTTTGTCGAAATGCTTAATGCTACTTATCGAGAGAAAATGTATGGCATCTGAATTGGATAGAGCACGCGGAAAGATTTTGAAGGCAACGTGCTTAATTTTTGAACAAAAATTTGACGTATGACTACATGTAGCATTGAAGTCTTACAAGATAGTGGTAACCAAAAGTCGTTCAGGATTGCATGCCCTTTACGGTAGATGCTACTCGTACGTGTTTACGTTAAGAGATATTTTTTATATATTTCTCACTGCAATCCGTTGTTTGCGATTAACAATAAAACCTCTGTTGGTGCCACTGTTGCGACTGCAATTTGATAACTTGTGTCACTAGGGCCTGGGTTCGAATCTTAGATGGTTCTAATTCATCGTATCCCAAAGTGGGCAGTACCGCTTTGATATGGGGGGCGGTAACGCAAAGAGTCTTTTCCAGAAGCCAAGGGGGCGCCAGCCAGAAAAAGTTTGGGCAACCCTGTTCTAATTGTAAAAAGCTAGCAGTGAGTAAGGGAATGAAACCAAACTCATAAGAAATTCGCGTCCCGTTGATACCTCTCAGTCCTTTACGGATGTCTGCTTCGCTCTTGATGTATTATGTTGTTTGCTTCGTGGGAAAGCCTTAGATTTGATCATTTATATTCAATTTATTTCAATCAATTCAATTATTTGTGATTAGGCTGTCGCTTTACATATACTTTAATTTGGTGTTGAGTCAATTTTGAGCTTTGACGAATGAATGGTGATTAAATATTGATGTCCCGAATGTGGCTATAGACTAATTTTTGACATCACTGAAGTATTTTGCCTGTAACGTTTAACGAACTTCTTGCTTGAATCTAGACGGGAAAGCACGTTTAACAGGCCACCTTTCCAGTGGTTTCCAGTGCATATCCCTTGGTACAGAAATCATTAAAACTATCAAAACCTTTTTGCGTCCTCCGCTTTCTGTGCCATAGTTCCTAGTAGGACAAGATTTATACTTTTTACATTCAATGTACCTGTGTACCTTTTAATGTGGCGAAAGTTGATTTGTGTTGCATGCACGTCATGCGCTTTGAGGTGCACCTTCGTAGCGATGCACCATCCTTAGCTAGGAGGTGTCTGTATATCTACATCTTATTCTTTAATAGCCGGAGCGTCTTCAAGGAAGCAGATACACAGTGCGATCAGATGTTTGGAGCATGGGTCTCTCCTTAGTTGAATTAGCCATCGGTAGATACCCCATTCCTGGCCCAAGACAAGAAGATTTAGACGCGATATTCAAGCTTCCACCAGATGGACCACCCGTCTCATTGCCCAACGCTGCTGTCCCCCCAGGGGCAAGATCGCCCCCCGCCTGCTCCGGAGGAGCTGGAGGGGAAACGAAGTCAATGGCCATATTTGAATTGCTGGATTATATTGTGAACGAGGTGAGTGAAGTCGTCACTATATTGTGAACGAGGGCAGTGGAGTTGTGTCTACTGAAATCGTTTGTGCATGAAAAGGTCAATTCTGCTCCGTTCGATGTGAAGCGATGGCTCATCTGAGTTGCAATGCAACGCTGTTTCCACGGAAATCAGCAGTTTCTAGATTTGCTGAAGTGATTGATATTGGCGAAGTTGCTATCTGTCAGCTGTGCCTCTTAATCCTCGTTGACGATTTTTGTCGCGAACGACATCGGTTTCTGTCGCCGCCGACTGATTTTCGTTGGCCACTCACTGGCGTCGTTGCACGACGACGGACAAATCAGACGACGTCACTCCACATCCAGCTTCCAGTTGTGAGAGAATGGCCCCTGTAAATGGCAAATGAACCTCACATATGTCTTAGCCAGCCATTCTTATCCTCGATACTTTTATAGGCCAATATAAAACGATTTGGAAAAAAATCAATGTTTTCTACACTTGCCATTCTCTGTTTTCTTTCACTATTGGCAATAATCGCACTTGATAGCTGCGACATCGCTAATGGATTTAGGACTGGATTTCAGTGGATTTAAAAAGGTTTTGATTTCTACTGCAGCCTCCACCCAAACTGCCATCAAACTACTTCTCAGAAGAGTTCTGCGATTTTACAAATAAATGGTCAGTGTTTTATCCTCTTAAGAATTTGCAAACAGTATTTCATTTGATTTGATAACCTTGAGAATACTGTTCACTTATTACTTATTAAATTGTTTTACTTAGTCTCTGCAGTTTGTCAATGTACCAACTTAAGTGTCCGTTTTTATTTTCTGAATACGTATTCAGCTTGTAAATCATTAGTTGCGTTGTTGTACGATTTAAGTTTCCGCAATCGAATTGAAGGTAGAAACGCACGCGACACGAACTTACAGCCACCTTGAGGCGTCTTGCCACCTTTATTTAAGCTGTATTCATTAATTTTGTCATGCATGATAAATCAATAATGTGTCGTATTGTAAGCACCACTTACAGTTGGGACGAGATGTCGGAATGTCTTTTCCCCCTTTAATTGGTCCTTGCAAGGTATCGTATTTGTTGGTCATTTATTTTCATAAATTATCTCGAGGCACAAAATTATAGGTTGGGATGGTTTATCCCTTTCCTCGTTTCACTCCCCCCTGCTTCAATCCAGATACCCACTCGCTGCCGGTTGGATAGGCAAACAGGGCGTTCCGAGAGACCTGCAAGAACGTGCGACCGAAGCCAGGACTTTCGGCACCGACGGCTCTGGCCGCTATTCAAAATGCCGTTTTTGATGAGCACAAGTGATCAAATCATCCTTACGAAGATCTCCCTCTCTCTTTTTCCCTCTAGCTTGTTCAAGAACCCAAACGAGAGACCAGACTTGAAGACGTTAAAGGTTAGCATTGCTATTTGTTTTACGATAGCCACCAGTTACTATCTGCTCGTTTCTCCCTTTCCTCCATCTTTCCTTCTTTCCTTCTTTCTTCACTTCCTTCCTTTCTGCCATCCATCCTCCGTACCTTATAATTTCCTTCATTCATTCTTTCTTCCCTCTTCCTTCCTTCATTATCCTTCTTGTGTTCATTCGTTTCTCGTGTCCTTTCATCCTATTCGTACTGATGTCATTGCTTTCTACTCCTTGTACTATTCATTCGCTCCCAGAGACAAGTCCATTAAATCATTCTGTCGGACGTTTCGAGTTCTTGATACACATCTTGCCCAAGAGCTTATCACCTCGAAAACGAGGTGTTTTTCCATGCAAATGAGGTTTCAGGTACAATCCACAAAGATCGAAATGAAACCATTTTGCGTCTGACTCATTGACAGCAAACAATGATCTTTATCCAACCCTTTGAGTCTTTGAGTAAGATCGAAGTTCTCTGTTCCATTCAGTATAGTAAATATTTTCAAATTTCTGGAGGGGCTCATTGAAGAGGAGGTCCACACATATGACCAGAAAGATGTTTTGGTGCATTTGACCCACTCAGGCAAGAACTAAATGAGTCAAATTTTGACTGTCAATGCACGAAATTAAAAGCAACCTTCATTGTTACTAGCATGTACATTCAGATGTCAAAATATGTACTCAGTATAATGAAAATGTGTGGAAGTGTCGTGGTCAAGAGTGCGAACTTATATGCAGAGGTTCTCAATTGGAATTCTGCACGTATCGGCGAGGAAGGAAACGCGGAAGCCCCTCGCAAAGCATACTCCCTATAAAGGACTCAGAGCCCTACCGCTGGCTTCTACCAAGGTCGAAATCGAGTATGCTACTCGGTACAGTCTCTAAAAATGTCCAATAAGCGGGTAGAACTCAACCAAAGGTAAGGCTCACATTTTTCGATAATGTGACTGCGACGGAAGAGTTTTTTCTAACACAAGATGAAGGACTGAAGTGATTTTGATCCTTGCTGATCAATGGGCTTGCTTGCTCATATGAATTTCTGCGTTTACTGACACTGCCACCTTAACCAGGAGCGAGGCGTGAGATCAGAGCAGGCAGGGAGGTGGATTTATTTTTGAGTGACACCTTCGATGAGTCTTTTATGAATTTGGAAATGAAAACGTCATTCAAGGAGGAAGAACTCTACCCCTTTAAGCGATTCATAGCGACATTTCGTTGGCTTTTTACGCCCTTGTCCGCCAACTAGAGTAAGAATGTTCAGCGCAAGATTGCAGTCAAATCAGCGTGTTGGTTTCCTTGACACTGTGAACCATTCGAAGAATTTCACCAGTCTCGCCCTTCAGACCGTTGTCGGGTTTATAATCCCTACCACCGTCATCCGCATTACAGTCATGACAATCATGACAATCATGACAATCATGATCGTCGTAATCGTCGTAATCGTAATCATAATTGTTGAAACTTCAATTCATGAAGTATAGTTAAAATCTACAATTATACACCTCTCTAGTAACAGGTAGTGTATAACTGGCTATCTGCTTCGATACACTGATAAAGAAAATTAATAGCGAAGAACGGTTAACAGGAATATACGATAATAGAAAGGTCATCATGATAATGATAATAATAATCATCATAGTTATTATTATGACCCTCATCATCATCATCATCATCATCATTGTCACCATTATCATCATCGTCATCATCATCATCATCGTCATCATCATCGTCATCATCATCGTCATCATCATCGTCATCATCATCGTCATCATCATCGTCATCATCATCGTCATCATCATCGTCATCATCATCGTCATTATCATCCATATCAGTTCACTCAGATGGGCTCTTGGTTCCTGACCATCCTTCGCTGTCATTCTGACTATCGTCACGATGTTGCCCTCCATCAGCTAGTGCGCATTGATAAGATTGGATCTCAAGGGCCTCTTGTGCTTTTGACCTTGAGCTCGCAGCTTTGACCAAAGATTTCAAGTACTCTTCGTATCTTCTGTCGACGTAACCAAAGCATTGATTTGACGTCGCCGGTCTTCCTATGAACCAGATCACTCAAGTAGGAAGACGATGGTGTCATCAGGCCATCAAGATGTCGCTTTAATTTGTTCAATGAAAATAGTGATTTCTCCTTGAAATGAAGTTTTCATTTCCGCCCTCCTTGTGGACACGCAACTGGCAAATTTCTGTTCGTCTTTAGGTGCATCCTTTCATCGAACGCTGGGTGAGGGAGCCAGTCGACATCGCCGGATGGGTGAAGAAGATAGACAAGAATTCCGTCATTTCTACACATTAAGATAACCTCATTCGTATTCTTAGTAACTTAACATTCCAATAAGCCCGTCTTGTTTGCTTTCATATTAACGTGTGCTGCACTAGCTCTGCCAAAAAGGTCTTCGGTCTTCTCCGACCTGTCGCAAACATCATCAACTAACTGGGGAGAAGTGTAGGCAATTTAGATAAGAAGAATCGCCCGTTTAGCATGGCTGCAAGTCTAGCCATTATACGGGTCAGTCGGTATACTACTGCTCTACTATAAGCTAGCATGTGTATAGATGTTTAATATTGAATACCTTTTGGAGAACGTTTGCAAAGAGTGGTGAGTTTTTTGTATCATTTCAATCGCTTGGAGCTGAGGTCAGTGACCTGATAGCTGTTACCTATGAAATTGTATTTACAGTGCCTATCTTGCACCAACACAGGCGCAGCAATCACGAATAATGCGATATATTGAAACATTATAAGGGACTATGGAGTATTGGCTGTATTCTGCGCTGAATTTCAGCGATTTGAAATTCTCTCCATGTACTTCAGTTGAGCGCCCCTTCTATCTGGCTGCACCTATCCTAGGAACGAAGTCCGATTTCAAAACCGCTGAAAACGAATTTGAACGGGGAAGTTCCTTCGGTACCGAAACGGGGACAGTAACGTACTTTGATTTATTTATTTTTGTATTTTCACGACCCCTTCTTAGATGGTAACCTTCCATCAAATTTTGTGTGTTCTTTTCTTTATACATCCCCACACCCCCCCCCCCCCCGTTTATTAATTTGATAAACAACTTGACTGGCAGAGTTGTCGAAGTTGTTGGACGACTTCCATTCACTTTGCGAACGTCCGAACAATTTCGAACGATGACAGTTGCCGCATCACAGGTGCTACGACTTTCGTCGTGTCCTGTCAAGTCATCACGACTAGACTTGAATCGAAGCGACTTTCAATGACCACAAAGTGAAAAAATGCCTCGAGTCACAACTTTTTACAAAACACTCCTTTTGCGAGCTGACCTAACGTTGACCAGCCGTGTGCAAATAGTCTTAATGACACGGTGGGAAATCTTACGAGTTATCAGTTTTTGCTTCTCACCAACAGTAACGTGCGTGCCCGTCTTATTATCAGGTCTGTCGTACATATGTTAGGGAATCCAGATCACCACTTCATCAGCTAAATAGGGTAGTATTGAATTAAAAGTTATCATCACTAGTAACAGTATTACCAAAAACTGTATAATTCGTCAGCCTCCTCAATTATTTTGTTGCTTTCTTCCTAGTCGTGTTTTGCAGAAGGGCCCGTGGTAGACCTGGTGGTGGGAGGAATAGTCAACGGTCAGTAAAGACTTGTACGGTCACAAGTGGTTCCGATGTAAAATTCGAATTTAATGGTACCGTGATGTAGTGGTTCAGCGTGCAGACGCGTAGTGCATGGGTTGTGGGTGCGAATCCTGCAATGGTTACAATGAAAACACCATTGGCGAGAAGCCATTTCATAAGAATCCACTTCCCTTGGAAACTCCGAGCCCTATTTCTGGTTTCTGAACTGAACCGAGTATGCTTTGCAGCATCGGTCTAATGGCGGCACGGGCCGAACAGCAAGGGGACCCTATGTCGTTCAAGTGAAGCTAGACGTCACTTTGTATTTTGCGTGAGGCAAGGGGCCTTCTTTTTGCTGCGGGGGAGGGCTGCAGCTTCCATCTGCTCCCAGGGGCTTACCACACAATTCAATTCAACCCAACTGTGCAGTGCGACGAGCAAGGTGACTGGGGAGCACTGGTGTCGAGCTCAAAAATATTACTACTATTACTATAATCTTGATCTTATCTCTCTCTCTTAGCTGTTCGCTTTCTTCTTTCTTCCTATGTTGGGGCTTTGTATAGGCCACCATAGCCTTTCCTCAACGTAACCCACTAAAAATAAAATTATTGTCATTTAGCCTGGAACAACTGTTGTTGCTATTATTTTGCGTGTCATTTTCTGATCCCACTGTCCTCATAGCCTTTCATTTTTTTCTTCCGTTGTTGGAGCTTTGTATAATTCGCCATGACCTGTCCTCAACATAATTTACGAAGCAAAAATCATAATGTGTTAATTTACAGTCAGCTTTTGTAAGTGAATAGTTGCCCAAAGCTAATTAAGACCAACCACAGCAGTCCCCCCGTTTTTTTATAGTGGGTTATGTTGAGGAAAGGCTATGGCGGCCTATACAGAGCCTCTGCCGATATTATACCAATGGAGGCACCTTTCCAGTTACAGATAGGGCTACTTCTTGCTGAACTAACATCCAAATACATAGCAGGTACGAACTCCTTTCCCTGAATCCCGCAACTTGTCTTCTTTCAAATTTGAAGTCAGTATACTTGTTGTTATCGTTACATCATGTTGGGGGCATACCAATTCGGTTGCCTAGCCAGAGCCTGCGGGTTTTTGTCATCTTCTCACCTACTAACTATATACAAGTCCCAAATCCGTCCGTCTTTAGAGCACTGCTTCCATGTCTGGGGTGGTGCTCCAAATTCCACTCTCCGTCTTCTCGACAAAGTCTACCTCACAAAATCTCTCGAAGCCCTTCAAAAAAGGAAGAAGAAAGCAAGACGTTTCATGAATGGCACGTTCTTGGGATGGATGATGATTTGTTGGATAAAGTTCGTGGATTAGGTCGTGAAACTTGGAAAGGGTGTGAGTGAATCGAGCTTCTTAAGTTCCTAACCTAACACGCCTCAGATGAACAGGGACCTCTGATCTCTAATATCCCTGATCTCCTGAGAGCCATGCCCGTGAAAGTATCTGTAATAGATGGAAAGGTCTCCAACTAAACGACAATGAGAAAGAGGCTGGAACGATTAGTTCGGGTTTGGATTGTTGATCAGACGAAAGGCTTTGGACTGGACTTTGTCGAGAGGACAGAAAGTGGTTTTTGGTCATCATTACTATCATCGTTGTTATTAAAAAGCGCACTTTGTGTCGACCTCCCATAACATCTGTCCCCTCTGTTAGCACTTGTCATGACCTATGTCCTGATATGCTAATCTCCACTTATTGCACTACGCCTTATGTTGTTCTCATTGATCTTTCGTCCAAATACCGTCATGTCAAATTTGTTACCTTGTCCATAGAATCTCTTGAAATCTTTGGACAGTCTTGCAACACATTAATTCCTATGTGTAAGCTGTCGAGCAAAACCACAAGCCACCAAACTAGCCTCGGGCAAACCAAGAACTTGTATTTTTCTAAGAGCTTCACTTCCTCCCTGTTTATATACCTTCCTCTCTTCATTTGTTTGATTTCCTTGGAAAAAAGATAGATACACACACAAATATATGCAATGGTGGTAAAATTTTATTAGCCACAGGATAAACGACAGAATCTTGCAAAATCTTGAAAGTATGATGACTATAACAGTCATGAACAAAATTTTAAGGCAATAATTTCATTAACATGCATCTCCTATGCATGAAAACAGTTTTTTGAAAAAAGGAAAGTTGCAAATAATGTTTTCCAATTTAATATTTCGTTGCTCCACCCTTTGCCTTAATTGTGGCCTCAATGCGCTATGGCATACTGTGTATCAATTTTTCAGACAAGGCAGTAGAATCTTCTCCCATTCTACTTTTAATTCGTCCAGCAGCTCTTGTCCATTCCTGAACTTCTCTTTGGTGAGTTGCCTAGCAAGGTGGTCCCAAATTGTTTCAGTAGGGCTCAAATCTGGACTGTTGCCTGTCGGCCATGACAGAATTATGATGTCATTTGCCTGTGTCAACTATTTTACAACTTTTGCTGTATGGCGCTGAGCATTGCCCTGCTGGAACATGATATGCTGATCCCTTAAAAGATACTGCATGGATGGTACAGCGCAATACTTTAATATCTTTAAGTAGTGCTGTGCATTAACATTTCCATCAATTTTAGGAGATGCCCAACGCCACTTTTTGCAAAACATCCCCAAACCATGATCTCACCCCTCCACGCTTCATAGCGGTGTTAAGGCATTCAGGCAGGTATTCCTCTTCTGGCTTTCTCCTCAAAATGAGAGGTCCATAAATTTCATCGCTAAACATAACATTGTTCCAGTTAACATTGCGATGTTCCAAGGCCCATTGTAGGCGCTTCTGTTTTGCTTTTTCAGAAAGAAGACGTTTCTTCTCTGCTCTGCAGGATTTTAGTCCAGCATCAAGCGGTCTCCTCCTGATTTTTCTTGGACTCATTTAAAGTCCAATGTCTTCTTTAATCTCATTTGAAATTTATCTTGAGGATTTCCCCAGGTCCTTTAGATGATCTAGATGATCTTTCGACCTTCTCTTGAACTTCTCTTCTTCTTTCTCCCCTTTCCAGTCTATCCTACACATCCCCAGTTTCTGCATACTTCTAAACTATTTTATTCGACAGTTCTCCTTCCAATGCCTGGCCTTTTTGCATTTGAATTTAAGCTGTATCCCTCTTCATTAAGAACATCAACTCTCATTCTCTCGTAAACAGCAAGTCTTGTTCTAGTTGGCATGACTAAAAGATGGAAAAATTTCAATATTTTTTTACGCCCTACAGATAGAATAGCGCTTCCTTCGCTTAAATAGTAGGTTTAATTTCCTTAAAACGGAGGAAGGCATTGCAGAACAGAAAGATAGTATGATTTCACAAATTTTCCAGCTGACCTAGCAGTCTTGAGCTGTAAATGTCCAATAACCAAAGGTAACTTGCTTTGAAGTACAGATGATCGTCTTTCACGGAGCGCAGAAATGCAACAATATCATATTAAGGCACATGCACTAGCTATTTGATGTAAATTTCCACATTTGAGGGGGATGAATATTTAGGCCCTAGATCATCTGTAGCCCCAAATTTCTGACTGCTCACAAAAAAAGTCTTGGAAAATTAGGAAAATGATGTAAGTTGCTAAAATGACGGTCTTTTTTATTCCTTTAGTAATGAGATACCTATCAAAAATATTTACTTCACTTTTTCCCTCGTCGTTTTTGGAAGAGAAGCAAAGATCTAAAGAAACTGGAGAAAATTTCAAGTGGCTCAAATTCTGTCCGCCAGTGTATATATAGTTGTTGGGATACACACACACATATAAATATATATTGTATATATATGAATATATATTGTATATATATAAATATATATATATATATATATTTATCCATATAATTATATATATATATATATATATATATATATATATATATATATATATATATATATATATATAACTATATATATATAAATATATCACATAGAGGGTGCTGTCTTCACCACCATATGGTGCTCTATTTACAAAGTACAGAGCGTTGATAGCAGACTATCTGCTATACATAAATATATATATATATTTATGTATATAGAATAACGTGAGGGAAAAGCAGTATATAGATATATATATATATATTTATATTTTCCAACAGCTATATATATATGTGTATATATATGTTTACATATTTATATTCATGTATATCTTTGTATATTTTTTCAAACCGGAACTTGGCAAACGTTTGCTTTTTGTTTCTGCGGGAGAAGATGAATATTTGCATCAGGTAATCTTGCAAAGTTTGTTGCTGATGGCACGCAGACTATTATGTATCTGTTGAGATCTTTGAGCATATTAATGGTTGGGTTAGAGGAAAGGCAAGCGTATCAAGACAGCTGTCTGATAGATAAACAAAATCGACATTAGTACATTTCATTTTTAAGAGTGGCTACGACAATGGTAATGACGCGTTGAATGCTGTGGAATTAGATGTCGGGATATCAGCAGTCAGATTTAGAATAAATTGTATCGGGACGAGTGACATTGCAACGCATCGATTAGTAACACAAGTACTTTAATCCTGGGAGCAAAGTTGGGATTTTCCGAAGATAGCGTTACAAGGCCGGATGGCACCATCTCTATGACATTTTGAATTAGCACGCTTATTTATGTCCATCGGTGACATTATGCTTTCTTAGTATTCCATGAATTCTGTCCTGCTCAAATGTTGCTGTTAAGTTCTCCGTTTTCTTTGCTGTGTCATTTCTCAGGAATGCTCCTCAAGTAATATCATCGTGCAGAGTCGAGAGGCCATATAGTCCATGAGAAAAACGATCTTTTAACAACTCAGAGATTCTTAGCCCTCGTCATCTGAGTGTTGGCATTGCGGTTGTCGCCATAACATTTAAGCGAATTCGTACGTTAAAGCTTCACCTTATTAATTCCGTTTGTTAATGAATCACTGGGTTTAGTTACGACCACACTCATTTTTTAAGCAGTCATCCGTCCGAATTTAAGAAACGTTCGCACTGCCCAAGGTATCACCTGTTTCGAAAATATATTAACAAGTTTTCGCTGATTTAATCAGAATCTTTCACTTTGATTTGCCTTTCAGAACTGTATCTCTCATACCTTTTGATTTCTTTCCAGAAGTAGCAACGGCCCTCCAACTTCTTAATGATGCCGTGGTGTAGTGGCCAAGTGTGAGGACTCATAACGCAGGGGTTGCAGGTTCGAATCCTGCATGTGCTGCAGTAAGAGACACCTTAGGGGAGGAAGGCAACGGGGACCCACCTTATCAGAGCCTACTTCCCTACCCTGTCTATGGTTTCTACTACGTTCAAAATCGAGCATGCGACGCAGTTTTAGAAATCGTAACAGTTTTCATACTGTCTCAAAAATTAGGTTTTCATGTTAAGAAACTCGGTAGCAATATCTTGGCAGAAATTAGAAGAGAAAAGCTAAAAGATACTCGTGTAAGAAGATTTCCAAAGCCCCCAAAGGAGATTCTGTAAAACGCAAAAGACACGTGGCACCATCAGATGCAAGGTTTTGCTCGTTGAACCACGCGATCCCCGCCCGCATCTCCTATTGAGTTGCAAATCGCATTGCATGCAGTATCACACATCTGCTCGTAATTGTACCCCTTCCACAACGACATTCTGCTGACAGATGAATGGATGTCTGTGAGCGAGGCAAAGCCTTCTATGGGCTCCATGGGAATAGTCCATTCTCAAAATTCTTCCCAAAACCGCCGCTATGACCTGGCCATGTGATCAGGCGAGCTGTAGCACTTATGGCACGAGGAGGACGCAAAGATAACAATTCGCGCGCCCACAAAGCCATTCGTGTATTCCTTGGCATTCTAATATTGTTGCCAAGCGGCCAAGCGTGGTATATTTAGGTAACCGCCCGGCCCAGTTGTCAGTGAGGGCAAGGTAGAGAGACAGGAGGAGTTGGAAGAAGAAGAGATCGACCGAAACCTGGTTCGCACTGAAACAGTTGATTGCAATGGGAAGAACTGCAGCTGCAGCGATTCTTCTAATTCTCGGATGCGCCTTCATTCAGCTGGAAGCCAGATTCAACGACCGTGAGCTTTTTATTTAGTATATTTTACGTATATTTATTTAGTATATCTCAGACAATTCAGTTGTTAAAATGTTCAGTTCCTGGATTGCTAGTTACTCCACAATTATCACTTCTCAATGTTCTCGTAAGTGTTAGCCCATTTCATGCCGGGGTTCCAGTGCTCGGAAAGTTGTCCTCGAAACTGTGAAGCGGTTTTGGATACTTGGAACCTGCCCCCCTCTCACGTTCAGATTCAATGCAGTTAGCAATTTTCTAACAGTACATCGATACGTTCAACTGTAGATATAAATTTAGATTAGCGTTGAAAGTAGAGACAAGAGTTGTAATATGAGGCGGAGTCGCGCGATCAATTATTTCACTTCGTTAATGGTGACTGCATCATTCACGATGCCTGCATTAGCAGCTGATCAGTACTCAATTGGAGGATACTGCTAGACTGTACAGTAGGCGCAACGTTAACTAGCTGGCACTAAAGCTGTCTACAGCGTTGCAATTTAGATGTCGTTACACCATGACCCATTGATGGAAACTCGTCTGATTGAATTATTTTAGAAGCGCCAACTTTGAAATGATTTCTGCGAAAAAGATTATGTTTAAGGCCTCGTTTACACTGTACTGGATCGCTTTTGATCCGATACAAACGTGTTGCGTTTCCCTCGCGTTTACACTGTACCGGTACAGTGCAGTGCAGGTACAAAACTGCACCCGATAGCAGGTACAAAGTTGTACCGGATCACTTTATCTAGTGTACACGCATGGCTGATCCGTAACACTTTGTATCGGATCAAAAAGGGATCTGGTACAGTTTAAACGCAGCCTAAGACATCAGCAGCTACAGTCGAGTTCATCGAGTTCATTAGCATGCTAGATTGATACTGCACTTATCCAGAAATTTCAAGTCATTTCATTCCACGTGCATATGATTTTCCAAGGTGCCTTCGCCAAGAAATTGCATTGTCATGTGGCCAAAAGTTCAGAAATTTTATCAAGAGAAACTTTTAGTGTTGAAAATATAGAAACTGCCTCTGCTATATTATCGATATATTAGGCGTCGATTTCTAAACGTGTAAATCCCGCGCCTCAAACATCTCTCTCGAAACGTTCATATCTACTAAAAATCATCGAAATTATTTATGAATTTTCGCACATGGAATGGAATGCATCCTTCACGGTTTAGGAAAATTAGGTTTTTATGATATGAAACTGGCTGGTAAACTTTTTGCCCAGAAATTTGACAAAGTGCTAAGCAACTCGTGTGCCAATGAATTGCGAAGTTTCTCATTACAAAATTAAGCGTGCATCACTGGGCATTGAAATCCTGGCATTGCTGAAAGAATTAATGTTGTGGATATCATGTCGAATCCAGAATCACAATTCTTGGTCTTTTCGTACTGCTACTGCCGTTGAATTTCGACGATGTTTTTCGTCGAATGTACCGCAAACCGTAACGCGATGTATGCAGCGCGTCAGTTTCTGGTACTTGGCTTGTCCGGCGTGCTTCTTTGGCGCACAGAAACAGCCCCATTTCGCATGATTCATTGGTCTGTCCCACTTACCACGTTATCTCGAGTTAACCATTGGCCGAAATGTTCTTTTAGACCCTTCGTGATCGCACCTAGCATGTCAAGCGGGGCCCTCCCATTGGCATCCTTCAGCTCCAAGAGGTGATGGAAATTGAGATGGACCTCGGCTAATTGCAGCCATTGGGCGAGGCATAAATGACATTCATCCTCTTCATCCTGATTGCAGTCATCCTCCTTGCTTTATTCTTACATTCATATCTTTCACTTACGACTTGCTGGCCACCATTTTCTTCAAAACCATGTTCTCAAGCTTCGATTGAAACTTGATTTCCCAATGTTTGGACGGGGGAAAGTCCACAGTAAACTGCTCTTAGTTTGTGTGCGATGGTATGATCCGGGCAAATAATAAGGCATTAAAAACCAGGATCCTTTGAGGTATTCTGATCTGGGTTTGACGCTCAACGACCAGAGGCTGATTTTTAATTAAAGCCGATTGACGTACGGAAGACTACCTCAACATTCATATCGAGCTAGGCTACACCCTAAGCCACAAGGCCGGCAAGACATTCATATCTTTCACTTACGACTGGCTGGCCACCATTTTCTCCAAAACCATGTTCTCAAGCTTCGATTGAAACTTGATTTCCCAATGTTTGGACGGCAAAAGTCCACTGTAAACTGCTCTTAGTTGGTATGCGATGGTATGATCCGGGCAAATAATAAGGCATTAAAAACCAATATCCTTTGAGGTTTTCTGATCTGGATTTGCAGCTCAACGACCAGAGGCTGATTTTTAATTTAAAGCCGATTGACGTACGGACGACTGCCTCAACATTCATATCGAGCTAGGCTACACCCTAAGCCACAATGCCGACAAGACAATAAAATGTTCAAATCATTATTTGGTAGGATAATCCTGAGTTTCAACTGACAGATCGTGGTTGCTTCCATCTCCTCTACGCGAAAAGCATTTAATTGTTTGTAAACACGATTACTACGGCACTAGACGTCAACGGTAGAAATTTGGACCATGGAAGGCTTTTTGCTTATCGAGCCGTGTCTACTAGGTCCTTCCTCTCAACGTGACCACACCTCGTGATTCATTCGCCGGGAATTACAGAGAGCTGGCGACTCTCCTCACTCTAAGTGAAAGTTCAGCTGAGGTGAGACTCGAACCACTGAACATAGGATCAGTTTGTTGATACCCATAATTCTACCTAGATGCCAAAGGTAGACATTTGGACATTCAGAAGGTTTTTGCGTATCGATCAGTGTCCAGGTCCTTCCCTTCCATGTGACCACACCTCGCGACTACAATACCTGGAATAACAGAGAGCTGGCGACTCTCCTTGCTCTAAGTGAAAGTTTAGCTGAAGCTGGATTCGAACCACTGACCATAAGATAAATGTGCACGAATCTTACCACTGAGCTATCCTCCATTCATTTGCAAGGGCTTGAAAGCATCCTTTGTTTAGTAATACAATGCTTGCTATGTATTCGGTAGAGGAGGGATAGGTCCCGATTAGGTTGCGCCCAAGATTTCAAAGAGGGTAACATTCCCCTCCCTCCTTCGTATTCAGCCCTTTCGGAAAGACTATTGAGGTCGGAGGCAGACCTACCAAGCGGCCAACTCCTTACTGTAGCAGTGACAGTGCGTGTACAGGTTTGTGGCCCATAAGCTGAACAAGCGGAGATGGGTCTCGCTGTGTCCGCTTAAGATGGCGAGGGAAGGATCATCTGATTACCTGAACGTAGGAATAGGAGTAGTTGATTTCTTTTCTACTGGCACTGGCATGATACTTCAAAAGCGTGGAAAGTCTTTCGCAAACTAAAAATAAAAACAGATAAAAACAAATAGAAATAAATAAAGATAAATAAAGATAAATAAAGATAAATAAAAAGAGCGAATTCAAACGCTCTAAAACAGCTTCTCTTCAACCGATCTGCTTTATTTTTAATCTTCTAGAACCATTCCTATTCTTATGCAGCTGTGTATAGAATAGATTTAAGAATATTAAGCAAAGGAACGAATGAATGAATCTCTCTAATAAGTGAAGTTGTGAAATAACCTTTAGGGCAAAACCCTCAGACGCAGATTATCTTTCTAGCGTAGCTATTAATTTGAAATCCTCCGCTGTCACAGAAGAATTTCCAGCGTGTTATATTCACGAAGAAAGGCATTTAAATTCCGTCGTGAATTTGTTCTTTGCATTCGATCGGATACCACAGGACAAATCGAAGGCTATCAGCATAATTTACGTCTCTTCCAGTATCAAGTATATGCATTAGCTGCATTAGCCGCATTAGCCACATAGAATCAACTTAGCCCTTAATTCGGTTTATCATTGGATCTCCATCTGCGTCCAGTCTTGCTATGATGGGATTCATACACAATTGCTGCCACCTGTGATAATCTTCCATGCCTCCTTTAGCCAACGGCAAACATTTGGTGGTCTTACGAGCAGACCTATTCTTTATTCCATCCAGTGGTAGCTTTGCCCGCCGAACAGCGTTATATTACCGGGTGGTTATGCGGGCCTGCAAAACGACAACAAGCTTATGTAATAGGAATAGCTCTCAATGGACTTTCAGGGATTTAACTTAGTTAAACATGTAAGAAAAGGTCTTTGCAATGATCTGTAACGTTTTTCATAGTCGTAATAGTTTCTATGGATCTCTTCTAGATGCAAGGTTGAATGATCTGGTTGATGACGAAATTGACGCTGAACTCTACAGGAGAAGCCCCGCGAATGCTCCAGAGAAGAGTTTTTTAAGCAAAGATAAGACCGATGGCCGTGGAGGTGTCGAGGAACGGATAAGGGAAGACATGGAAAGAGAGGAAACGCCGATTGAAGAGGCAGCCAGAGAAGTAGCTGTGTACAAAGATCAATCGGGAAATGAAGAGAAAGAAAAGGATGAAGAAGATAAGAAGGAAGACGAAAGAGGAGACACGTTGAATAGACATAGACACCGTCACAGAGGAGATTTTGGTGACGAAGACAGTGGGAGACATGACAATAAATTAAGTGATGAAGAAGATAAGAAGGAAGACGAAAGAGGAGACATGTTGAATAGACATAGACACCGTCACAGAGGAGATTTTGGTGACGAAGACGGTGGGAGACCTGACAATAAATTAAGTGATGAAGAAGATAAGAAGGAAGACGAAAGAGGAGACATGTTGAATAGACATAGACACCGTCACAGAGGAGATTTTGGTGACGAAGATGGTGGGAGACCTGACAATAAATTAAGTGATGAAGAAGACGATGATAGTGATGACGATGGTAGTGATGATGATGATAGTGATGACGATGATAGTGATGATGATGAAGCTGGCATTAAGAGTCGAAACTATATATATTCGGATGGAGAGCGAAGTCAAATGAAATCTTCAACTAAACGTCATCATCAGTCATGCGAAAAAGGTAACGAACTTGTGTTTTCTTTGTTCCTAACTTCGAAAGTTCGTGACGAAGAAGCATTCTTGAAAGTACTTCTAATGTAGCTGATGCAGTTCTTGTTGAATGAGTTTGACTCAAATTTTTATAGAAACACGGAACCTCGACTTATTCCAGTTGAAGACCTTCTCATGTGACACTAAGCGTACAGCAAACGTGGGGTAGCGACCAGTTTAAGACCATAAAATTATCTTACATCGGACGCACCCAAGATCATTACGTTTCATCTTTTCTGTGCAATATGAATATTTGTGGCCCTTGAAACACTTACTGTATCGAGTCAACTCGTTCGATCATTTCAGATTTATTATGACTTGACTGTCTTCCTGGTTGATTCTTCATTCATCCTCGTGCGATTACGAATCCACGGTAGTAGAGGCATGAAGTCCGTCGACATAAGAACGGAATCAAGCGTCTGAGATGTCATCGCCAGTTGTCACTAACGCATCTTTTAAACGAAATCCAATAATTAGATGCGATTTCGGTTACTCATTCTGCTGTTGTACTTCTCTCAGGGCTGTGCGAGCTGAACATCACACCACTCGGATGCTTCAAAGACAAGCACCTTAAAACTAGGCCGCTACCTTTGCTGGTCGATTCTCACCGGGACCCATCCAGCAAGGCCCACCATGGATCTCTCATCGTATGGGAGAAGTTTGACTCTTCAATGAAAAAGTAAGCGCTGAAACTGTACTTATTTACTTTCACCGTCCTTTCCTTTCGACCTCTATCTATCTATCTATCTATCTATCTATCTATCTATCTATCTATCTATCTATCTATCTATCTATCTATCTATCTATCTATCTATCTATCTATCTATCTATCTATGGCTATCTATGGCTATCTATCTATCTATCTATCTATCTATCTATCTATCTATGGCTATCTATCTATCTATGGCTATCTATCTATCTATGGCTATCTATGGCTATCTATCTATGGCTATCTATCTATCTATGGCTATCTATCTATCTATGGCTATCTATGGCTATCTATCTATGGCTATCTATCTATGGCTATCTATCTATCGATCTATCTATCTATCTATCTATCTATCTATCTATCTATCTATCTATCTATCTATCTATCTATCTATCTATCTATCTATCTATCTATCTATCTATCTATCTATCTATCTATGGCTATCTATCTATCTATCTATGGCTATCTATCTATCTATCTATCTATCTATCTATCTATCTATCTATCTATCTATCTATCTATCTATCTATCTATCTATCTATCTATCTATCTATCTATCTATCTATCTATCTATCTATCTATCTATCTATCTATCTATCTATCTATCTATCTATCTATCTATCTATCTATCTATCTATCTATCTATGGCTATCTATCTATCTATCTATCTATCTATGGCTATCTATCTATCTATGGCTATCTATCTATCTATGGCTATCTATCTATCTATGGCTATCTATCTATCTATGGCTATCTATCTATCTATGGCTATCTATGGCTATCTATCTATGGCTATCTATCTATGGCTATCTATCTATCGATCTATCTATCTATCTATCTATCTATCTATCTATCTATCTATCTATCTATCTATCTATCTATCTATCTATCTATCTATCTATCTATCTATCTATCTATCTATCTATCTATCTATCTATCTATCTATCTATCTATCTATGGCTATCTATCTATGGCTATCTATCTATCTATCCATCTATCTATCTATCTATCTATCTATCTATCTATCTATCTATCCATCTATCTATCTATCTATGGCTATCTATCTATGGCTATCTATCTATGGCTATCTATCTATCTATGGCTATCTATCTATCTATGGCTATCTATGGCTATCTATCTATGGCTATCTATCTATGGCTATCTATCTATCGATCTATCTATCTATCTATCTATCTATCTATCTATCTATCTATCTATCTATCTATCTATCTATCTATCTATCTATCTATCTATCTATCTATCTATCTATCTATCTATCTATCTATCTATCTATGGCTATCTATCTATGGCTATCTATCTATCTATCTATCTATCTATCTATCTATCTATCTATCTATCTATCTATCTATCTATCTATCTATCTATCTATCTATCTATCTATCTATCTATCTATCTATCTATCTAGCTAGCTAGCTAGCTACATTGATCGTTACCTATCTATGCCGATATTTACCGACCATACCTATTAACACCTATCAATACCTATCAACACCTATCAATACCTATCAATACCTATCAATACCTATCAATACCTATCCATGTATCAGGTATCTCTATTGTAGAGCATTGATGCAGGTAAATGTTTCTTTCTTCTCCTTCTCCTTTTTGACCAATTTCTTTCGAATAAATTCACCAACAATTTTTATTCCCTTACGTTTTTTGACTTCAGTAAAAAGGCTCTTTCCCAGTCTAACGTGTTTGCAGAGCAGTAGGATCTCCAGATGTTACCTAGAATGCCCAGGAATCATACTTGAAAGCTATCGTCATTTCTCGTTTCAGACTGATTTGCGAATGCGTGAAAATTGCAAGGAAGAAAGGTTTTAAGCACATTGGGGTACAGTACTTTGGTGAATGCTGGTCTGGTAATATTACCAATGACCAGTACGCAATCGATGGAAAATCAACTGAATGTGTTGACGGGAAATTCAAGCCGTGCAAGGATGGGAAACTTTGTATCGGCAAGGCTTACACCAACTTTGTCTACAAAATTGGTATGTATTGAATTTGTGGTTGAGAATTTCATGTCGATTCATGTGTCGCAATTTGATATCTTTTACTTAAATGTTTCTTTTTATGATTTTTACACAGCATCCGAAGGCACAATCTGCTAAGTAGCAGTTTCCAAGTCCTTCCTCTCGATTTGACTACACTTCATGTTCCCTACGCGTGAAATTACCGAGGGCTAGCGAATAACCCCACTCTAAGTGGAAGTTTGGCTGGAGATGAATTTGACCTACTGACCGTAGGATTTATTCATCATAATAACGTGCAATTTATGGAGAGTCTTGCCCTTTCCCTCCTTTTCCCGAATCTTCAAATTTGCCCTCTTTCAAATCTAACATCGATAAACTTGATCTCTTTTCTGCCTCCTGTTAGCCTGTCACCTTCTTTCTTCCTTTGTTGGCGCTTTGCTTAGGCCACCATGGCCTTCCCCCAACATAAATGACTAGAAAAAGAAAAAGAATTAGCATGAAACTCACCACTAAGCTTTTCTGTAACCTTAAACTCATTGTAAATGTTTGATTCAGGCTTGCACGAGTTGAACAAGACTAGGCTATGTGAGAGAGCCTTATTGGGGCTTGCTTACAGAGAGAGTATTTACAGGTTTTTAATTTATAACAATTACCTTAGTGTCTAAAACGGCGTCGCATGCTCGATTTCGAGCGCAGCAGAAACTAGAGACAGCGCTGGGTCCTTTCTAGGGAGGTGGTGCCTTCCTCACTAATGGTGTTTTTATCATGGCACGTGCAGGGTTCGAACTCACAACCTCTGCGTAATGAGTCTGCACGCTTAACCACTACACTACGGCACCACATCTTCGTGATTCATCTCTCTTCATTATCTTAATGCTAATAACCTAATTAAGTTGTATGAATATAAAGGTTTTTAATTGTTATCATTATTATCGCTAAGTTTGCAGTAGCTGTCAGTGTTCTTGCTATGATGATCATTATTGATCACAACTAAGATTTATAATTGACAACATTGCATATTGCAAAGATTTCGATCCAGTCCACGGTTGTTCGGACATAATCTAGATTTTATGTGAACCGCGATTGCTTTAGATGCTACGTCATCCTTCTAACATTCGGTTAAGCTATTGTATGCACTAATAATAGTAATGATAATATCATATTTTTACGGGTTCAATTTGTTCGGCAGGTGCTGTTATCAGTGAAGTACCTTTTTAAGACATAAGACAGAATTTTCGTTTTGACCAACAGAGAATTACAAGGAATTGTAATCAACGATAAGTAAGATTAATTAAAACTGAGTAGGTAAACTAGAATGAAACTAATGAACGAAAGAGCAAGAAATAAGTTGAATTGCAGCATAAAGCCAAAATTGAACGGAAGAAGTGATTACATTGAATTTTTATAAATAGCAGAATGGTTGGAAAAGGATCTTGTAGCAGAGCCAATTCAGACCTGTTTAGAAAGGAATCAAAGAAGCAAGAACGGATGCCTCTTCCTTGTTGACCCTTTTGGGCACAAAAATGCGTATCTTCCATTGCTTTGCCATAGTTTAAGGTTTTGTCAGACAGAGTATGTCTGCGGCACTTTCCCTAAAATCAGATATGGCATTTACCAGCATCTTCATCAGTCAGTTTAGAACTTTAGGAGTCACCAGTTTGTAGATGTGAATAAGAAAGTGGTCCTAAAAAGCTGCTGCTCGATTCAACCCTCGTGGACAATTCTTGCTTGCGGTCTTATTTGATGTGCAGTGAAGACGGAGTCAGAGAGACGACGATTATCGCTGTAGTGTCTGACTGACTGACTGACTGACTGACTGACTGACTGACTGACTGACTGACTGACTGACTGACTGACTGACTGACTGACTGACTGACTCACTGACTGACTCACTGACTCACTGACTCACTGACTGACTGACTGACTGACTGACTGACTGACTGACTGTCTGACTGACTGACTGACTGACTGACTGACTGACTGACTGACTGACTGACTGTCTGACTGACTGACTGACTGACTCACTGACTCACTGACTCACTCACTGACTCACTCACTGACTCACTGACTCACTCACTGACTCACTGACTGACTGACTGACTGACTGACTCACTGACTGACTGACTGACTGACTCACTGACTGTTTGAAATAAAATACATATTTCTATAGGGAAATCTCAAAGAGCTCAAATCACCAAATTCATCAATTAAGGATAAGAGCGGAAAGGGTTATTTGAGAATGACGAAATTAGATAAATAGGTTATGAGTTGATGATGTAAGGTATGGCAGGAAATAATATAGGACAGAATGAATAGAAGCCTTCTTGCTTTCCTGAGTCCTACAGCTTGCCATCTTTCAAATCTACGATCAATAAACTTGATCTTATCTCTCTATCCTCTTAGCTGCTCGCTTTCTTCTTTCCTCCATGTTGGGGCTTCGTATAGGCCACCATAGCCTTTCCTCAACATAATAACCCACAAAAAAAAGAAGTGCGCAGTTACTCTAAGCGGCAATGACTGCATAGATAGAAGATATGAAGGTAAGAAAGCTGAGGTCACTACAGAACTTCTCTCTTTAGGCTGCGTCACTTTGCGAATGATGAATGGGAGCGCGGCGGTCAGAACAGACGTGGCCACCGTTAACTGCCCCAGCTAAATCAACTCATCCAGTATCTCACTTTTTTTTTTTAGTGGGTTACGTTGAGGAAAGGCTATGGTGGCCTATACAAAGCCCCAACAAAGGAAGAAAGAAGAAAGCGAGCAGCTAAGAGGAGAGAGAGATAAGATCAAGTTTATTGATCTTAGACTTGAATGATGGCAAGTTGTAGGATTGGGTGAGTTGTGTTGAGGAAAGGCTATGGTGGCCTATACAAAGCCCCAACATAGGAAGAAAGAAGAAAGCGAGCAGCTAAGAGGATGGAGAGATAAGATCAAGTTTATTGATCTTAGATTTGAAAGATGGCAAGTTGTAGGACTCAGGAAAGCAAGAAGAAGGCAAGACGTTCCATAAGTTGCATGTTCTCGAGATGAATGGTGATTTGTGAGGTAGAGTTCTTCAAGTAGGCAGTGAAACTTGGAAAGGGTGTGAATGAGTTGAGCTTCTGGTGGTCCTGACACGCCTCAGAGGAACTGGAATAATATCCCTGATCTCCTGAGGACAATGTCCGTTAAAGTATCTGTAATAGATGGAGTCTCCAGCATTGCAAGCCATCCAACATTGATTCATTCGTCAAGCTTTTTTGGTGTCTTTTTCAGAGCCGGAAGTTCCAGCCTGTAAACTTGGATACAAGAAAGTTGGTTGTTTCTACGATCCGGTTAAAGTGAAAGATAGACCGATGCCAGTGCTACTGGAAACACAGCGGGACGTCACAAGCAAGGTGTACCACGGTATCACTTTGAGCTGGAAGGAATACCACAAGTCGCTAAAAGTGTAAGATGATTAGCAACCTGTTGCTCGACTTCGCTAGAAATTATCCAAGACCACGTGGATCTTATGCAAATCTAATTCAATTCGATTTCAATTCAACTGAATTCAAAAGGCCTCTCCAGTGGCATATTTTCTTTTCGACTTAGATTCAGATTATTCCAAAATAACAATTTTCACTTGAGAGGCCCTTTCGCTTCTACTTCAACTCATTCAACGCTCTCGTACTGTGGATTTTTTTAGGGAGACATTCTTGTGCTCTATACACAGCGACGAGGTAGAAGCATTTGCAACAAGAATATCTGCCAAACATTAACCGACCTTCCACAGCAATAATGAGCAAAATACTCTTCGGTATATTTACAACTTAGCAGAGAGCAGAAACAGGGCTTCGATAAAATATTCTACCAAGTGGGTCTTATAAGGTGGCTCCAGTTACTTTCTTTCTTGAATTGTGGCAGATAAAGGTATTAGGCATCCATCTCACGATTTCGCGTTCAAGGCTTATCAACACTTTTGTTGAACATAAGACACAATTTTCCCCACCCTTCTCACCTAATGATTTAGCTTCCACGTTAAGTTTTCGCTTTCTTCTTTCTTCCTATGTTGGGGCTTTGTATAGGCCACCATAGCCTTTCCTCAACATAACCCAATAAAAAAAAAGAAAAAAAAAGATGGCCTTCTGAATTTGAGCGTGGTAGGAGTCAGAGAAAGACCTTACAGCTTTTTCTAGGGAAATGGATTTCTATTGAGTGGCGTACCCTACTACGGTATTGCTATTCCGAACTGTGCAGAACTCTTGACGGACGATCCCACGATCCTTTGTGCTACGAGTTCGTGTGTATTGCGTCGTGCCCACTTGGCATGCATTAGACTTTCGTTGCATTAGAGTTATTCTCGTTGGGACAACTGACATATTATAATTCATAAATAACTGACGGAATGAGTCAACCGACGTGTTAACGTGATCTAAATCAGCAAACACTTAAAACAAAGCTTGATCGTACCATCTAGCATATTGAGTCAATAGAGGATTCTTACGAGATAGCATCTGGGGAGAACTTTGTGTGCTTCATCCATCGTACATTCTAGGTGTCATCGTAGCATCTGAGGTGGATTTTGAGGGCTCTTAAAAGCACGCTTTTCGAGCAGTGCTTTGGTCTCCTTGATGCGATCACACCTCGTAATTCCCACGGTTGAAGTTGCAGAGAACTGGCAGCCATAGGCGCTGAATTTTGATCTTCCTAGGGGAGGCTCAGACATGAGAATTTGATTGATTTGATCCTTTCTTTCCTTTGCTCAACAATTAATGAAAATGACACACCTACTAAATAAGCAAGTTAAAAACAATAAGGAAAACTTACTTAAAGCAATAAAGGTAGTTTTTCAGAGAGGCTGAGCCCCCCGTAGCATTTCCCAGAGGAGGCTAGAGCCCCCAATCCCCCATGTAGTCTGCGCCTATGCTAGCAGCTCTCCTCACTGAAGCCCAGTTTACGCAACACATTTTTAATCCAGGTTAACGCTAACCCGGGTAGCATGTTGTCGTGTAATGTGAGCCAACCCGGGTTGAACCTGGGTTAAGAAATTCCTTCTCAAGAGGTGGGTTGAACCTGGGTTAAGTGCCGTGTACAGTGAACTTGAGTGAAACTATTCCTGCGACTGTAATCACAGAGACCCCGCAACTCTCCGCACTCTTAAACCAGAGTTGAACTCCAGTTGAGGCTTGAATCACTGAGTGTAAGATCAACGAGCAATTGTAGTGTGCTAGGGTTCGCGAATTAGTAGACATTACCACCATATTAAGGTATTCTCGTTCGCCGTGTTGCGTGTCTGGTCACCTGTTGTTTGCTGCATTTATGCGACGATGGCTGCCTTTCAAGATACCAATGCCATCGTTGGCTTTCCCTAGACTTCTTCAATTTTCATTTTTTGTATCTTATAAGATATGTGTTTGTCAAATGCGGAGTTAGTCAGAGTCGATTGAGTCGGCCGTTCGTCGAGGATTGTGTTAAGAAGAGGACAACGGACCGCCATACATAAGGCTTTAGCTGTTGCTTCTCCATGCTAGAATGAAAGCCCCAACGAAGGCCATTCTCCATTCAGTTTCATGCTTACAATGAACGTGGCATCCGCTTCGGAAGAGCACGACAAACAAACCCATGCATCAAAAGTATTGCCTGAGTGTTGTGGCCGGAGGACAGATACAGGACCTTTCACAACTCGGTTTACCATGTGTAACTTTGCATCAATGCCGGGATAATTCGACTCTGATTACTTCGTAAATATCATCTTTTCAATGCAAACTCTCTCTTTTTTTAGATTGATAGACCGTTGTGCGAAAAGAGCCAGGGCCAAAGGTTATTCATTCTTTGGGATCCAGTACTACGGAGAATGTTGGAGTGGGCCAAGTGCGCACAAAACGTATTCAAAATACGGCGTCTCTTCTCATTGCGTCAATGCAGATTTTCAGAAATGCAATCCCAAATATGGTTGCCCGTGCACTGGAAAGCAGCATGCCAACTTCGTTTATAAACTGTTGTAAAACTCATATTACCTTGTTGGTCTTTTTATCTTATAAGATTCATGCTCTAAAGACAGAAATCATGCGAATCTGTTTTAACCTAACACGATAAAGTAATTATTTTCTATCATATTGCGCACATTCTTTTTCTAAGTCAGTCCGTGTTCACTTTCGGGAATTCGCCATGTTTTTAAAGTTCTGTTTTTGTGCGTGATTCATCCAACGCTTCGCTTGCATGCAGAATGCGAAATCAATGGCATCCATTTCTCGCCACTGTTCTGTCAGCGAACGTTTCATCGATTTAACTAACGGATGTGCGAAGGCTTTGCGTGAAAGAACAGTCTTATTGCACAGAATACTAAGGTTCCTCGTTCCTCTGGGTTCCTCGCTCATTTTTATTTCTCCCTGAAGAGTAAGATGCATCCCTTTTAAAATCCAGATGCAATTGCTTCCCCTTCTCCTTGGCCCAATTCTCTCTTCTTAGTAGTTCCTTACTATTTAAACTGTCTTTGCGACGTTGTTGGAGTAAGATTCAAAAGATAAGGGGACAAAGTCATCACCTTATGACCAGCCCTGCTCATTTTGGAAACCATTGCTTGCCACATTGAAGCAATGGGTGTTTCCACCAACTTCATCTAGTGGAAACAGTTGTTTTTCATATCATTTCGTGATTCACGCAAGCATGCATCCCTGCAGCACGTAGCGATTCTCAAGGCGGCAAGACCTGGTCATGGCCGTCATAAGAGATGGTTTTGACTTGATTCATCGGAATTAAAAGTAGCTCTTGCTTTCCTGAATCTTACAACTTGCCATCTTTCAAATCAAAGATCAATAAACTTGATCTGATCTCTCTCTCCTCTTAGCCTTTCGCTTTTTTCTTTCTTCCTTTGTTGAGGCATTGTATAGGCCACCATGGCCTTTCCCCAACATGACTCACTAAAAAAAGCTCTGCCAGTCACCCTGACGAATGGCATAAAGTCCTTCCTTGTGGACAAAAATGCATCTTGCTATGGCTGATGAAGAACGTGAATGTTTCAGTTATAATCGGATTATATCGGACCTCATGGTATGAGAGCCGAACGAACTACGCAGTGCAAGCAGTCTTGTAAACTGACCGTGTGGGGGCGAGATGAAGCACATTCTCCCCGCTGTCCCTTTTCCTGTCAACCCCACTCAATAGTCTGCTAGTATTAGTTCCTTAATTTTTCGAAAATACGCTGCAAAGAGCAAACTTGAATCTGGAAAAATAGTAAATAAACCAGGTATCCCTATGAGGCATTTATTACTAGTTCATAAAAGTCTGATTCAAATAACCCAGTCATGGGAAAGCTGTCAAAAGTTGTGTGGTCTCGGACCCCAATGTCAGCTCACTTCACTCGCACCCCCCCCCCAATATCCAATTTGTTCCAAGGAGACTATCTCTAAAACATGAAACTTGAAAACGAGTGACACATAAACTGACCCCTGGTTTGTAATTAATGTCTTGCAAAAGCTGTAGTTGCATTTGTCTGTAACTCAACGTTCAAAGTGCGAGGAATTTGAGTTTCCAAAGTCAACAACCAACGCATCGTATGACTTCTGCATGCACAGTTGCAGTAGCCATTGGTACCAGAGACCATAATTAATTCTACGGTGGTATTTGTTCCTTTTCTATAACGGCACCTTCTATGAAATGTGCTTTCGAACTGTTTTGGTTTTATTTATTTCAGTAACTACAAACTATAATTGCCTGTGGTGAAATTATGCCAGGTCACTGTAGCTTTTTACTAAAAGTTCACCTAAGAAGGATAAAGGATCTCTGTATACAATTTGCAAGATCATAGCTCGTGAATTCCATTAATTCCATCGTCCATGGCTAAACTATTGGTCAATATTTATCTTTTCATACCTCGTGCATGGTGCCACTTTCACTATGTAGCCTTTTTGTGGTGCCGAGGCATATTCCACCGCACTGGAAAAAGTGATACAGTAACGAGAAAAAGGCGGAAGCGTCTAAAATACATGACAACAGAAAAATGAATCCCGGAGAATCGACACAACATTTGCCAAGTGCAGAAATAACCGAGGCCTACCTCAGTGATGAATCATTCGATGTTAGAGATACGAAAAGGATGCAAATATCAATTGATTATGGTTCTTCAGAAGCGTAAGTTGTCTGAGCTGATCCACGATTGGTGGCACGAGACCAGCAGATATTTCGTCCCTCTTGCTTTACTCAAATGACCAAAAATGCTCTTGAAATTATCAGTTTCTTTTTAAAAGCATTTTTTGTCATTTGAGTAGAGAGGGAGGTCTGGTCTCATGCCACCAAACGTGGATCAGTTCGAACGCTTGATTTGATTTTCGATGTTGCTGCTATTCTCCTACTTACTTATACTGGGTTCTTCCAGTGCTGGTTTGCGCCTCAGGCAGCTAACATCCTGCACCGGCGTGGGTCAGCTACGATTCTCTTGCAATGGTAGATGGGTACTCATTTTTACGCCCCAAAGACCCTATAAGGTTTAATTATAAGTGTATCAATGGCATTTAGCTTTGTAACTTTTTATTGGGAAAGGCCATGGTGGCCTTTACAAAGCCCCAACTCCACAGAAACATTTCAGCCTCTTCTCTCCAATGATCTGACAGTTATTGAGAAGTGGAGCAAAGATAGCCTAGTTTTGTTCAACCAAAGCAAGACGAAACAGGCTGTAATTTCACGCAGTGTAATCAAAACTTTCCACCTTTCTTTATGAATGGCAATGAACTGGACACTTCAGCTTCTTTCACACAACTTGATCTTTCTCTTTCATCTAATCTAACTTGGAAAACCCACATCCATTCCCCTGCTAAACATGCACCTCAAAAGCTAGGTTTCCTTGCCAGAGTCCGCTGGTCTTCGTCATCTTCCCACTTTCTAACTATATGCAAGTCCCAAATCCGTCCTTCTTTAGAGTACTGCTTTTGCGTCTGGGGTGGTACTTCAAAATCCACTCTCTGTCTTCTTGACAAAGTCCAGTCCAAAGCATTTTGTGTCATCAACAATCCAAACCTCACCAAATCTCTCCAACCTCTTTCCCATTGTCAATTAGTTAGAGATCTTTCCATCTTTTACGGGCATTGCTCTCAGGAGATCAGGGAGATTATTCCTGTTCCTCTGAGGCGTGTCAGAACCACCAGAAGCTCAACTCATTCACACCCTTTCCAAGTTTCACTGCCTAATCCACGAACTCTGTCCCACAAATCATCATTCATCCCTAGAACATGCAACTTATGGAACTTCCTCCCTTCCTCTTGATGTGTTAAAGTTAAGTCCCATACTTCAAAATGAGCATTAGGATGCATTTTGTTAGAAAGGCACTATCGCAAGCAACATAATTCTAAGGTGGGGTGGCAAGTTTTCACGCTGTCCCACTTTACACCCAAGTGTGACGGGTACACATTTGCTGAAGTATAGTTTGTCTCAAGTCAGGGGCTTTCAACGCTGTGGTTGTGTGCTCTAAGTACAAAGCTATCTGCCATATGCATCCAGTGATAATATGAAATGCTATTCAAGACTAGATGACTGATAACACAATTGTTTTCTATTTCCTAGTGGATCAATAGCTTCTGTAAGGCAGAAAATCCGAGATCTCCTTCATCGTCAAACATACCAAATTGTTGTCGTTGCTTTGGTTCTGCTTGATGCTGCTATTGTCATAACAACTATAATGGTTGATGACTCTGCTGGAAAAGGTGCCATATTGTATATTTTGTAATTTGGTTCATAAAACGTTCAATATTGTTATTTTTCCTTGTGAAATTGTATGATAATATTTTATGGCTGATAATTCATACCCTAATATAAATGAATGACAAGGAAGACAGGCATCATTTCCTAATCTTATTTTTCTTCTTTTGCAGTTTTTAAGTTGCATCAGATTTCTAGGTACGAAAAATACAAAGAGAAATAACCCAAAATATCTGGTCACGTACAAAATATGTGGGCACATTGAAAGCAACCTGTTTGTGTTACTTCCTTACTAGCATGCCGTTAGCCCTAAGCAAGGTTCTAATAAGCACATTTGCAATAGTAACTTGAAAGTCAAGTTCTGCTTTAAGGCGCTTATACCTAAACCAATCATAATAAATGTTGTCATAGTTGAAGGCAGTTGGTTTAATAGATTTAGAAAAATCTTAAAGGGGAATGGAATTGAAATATATATGGTGAACACAGCCATACAAGTTTAGTTTTACCACTCCTGCTAACTTAACTTAGCTAGCATAGTAACTGTTCTGAAATAGAGATACGGTAACTGCTTCGGAAATGAATTGTAGAGCCTTCCCATTCATACACAGACCATAAATCACACACCGTTGAAATTCTGGAGACAGTTCTTCACGACGCAAGCCTGGTCATTCTCTCGTTGTTCATGATTGAGGTAATATTATAGTATATGTAATATGTTATAATATCAAACCAGCCTATACTCCTAGCCAATCAGTTCTACTACAAGTTGGCCCAATGATTTTAACCTTTTTCAACAAGCCAGCCTGTTTCCAGCTAGACTCTCTTGCCTTTTTCTTTTATAGTTCTGCTCATTTTTATTCCAATTCTATAAGGAACTAGCAACTCATTGAACTAATGACTCAGGCACTCATTCTCTGGATCTGCTATGTCAGTAAGAATATAAGAACATAATAATTTTCATTTCAACCCAAAGAAGAATTACAAGGAATTGTAATCAACAATACGTACGATTAATGAAAACTGACGTAAACTAGAATGAAACTATTGAATGAAAAAAAAACAGCAACAATTGAATGCCAAAATTGAACGAAGAGAGAGAGATTACATCAAATTTGAATAAATAAATCGTTGGGAAGGGATCTTATAGCAGAGCTAATTCGTAGACCCCCGCCTATCCGGCCGATTCAGACGTACTAATTAGAAGTTTAGTTGTCAGTCTTTATGGCATGCAGTTGAAACGGCATGTTTTTCTTTTGCTTTTGTTAACATATGCTGGGTATATAGGCAGCTATCTAGCCGATATGGATCTGTGGCATCCCCGTTTGAGCCCTAGCCTGCAATGGGAATTTCTGCGATTGATACAAATGAAAACTGTTAATAGCCATATTCATAAATTCTTTAGTTGAAAGATTGTTTAGACCATGGACACAATATTGCGGTAACATCTTTCCAGAGTATCAACCCTGTCCCGTCTGCAGCCCTCTTTAGTGCACTGTTCGTGGCCTTTCTGTGCAACTATACGAGAGTACGTAATTTACAAAGTACACATATCTTTATAGATAAAGACAAACTTTTATACTGGATTAAACACCTAAACTCTAGATTAGCTGTTATCAGTTTGTGCCCAGTGCTTGTGCCCTCAGAGTTACCTCTCAGTACTCATGTACCGATCTCGGAAGGATGGACAGCTGAGTGCAATGTGAGGGAATTTCCAGGGGTGAACCAGGAGGGTGCAATGCTGGACAATGGCATGAGGTGTGCTCACATTAGTGATGTTTGTTATGAGATGAAGTATGAAGATAAATATTTGGACAGACAAGCAAGCACCAAAGCAAAGTAAAGGAAGCAAGAAATGAAGTGGAAGGAAATTCGAGATCATGTCACTAAATTTATATCACTTAAGTCAAAGATTCATTTATCATCTGTTCTCCAGTAACAAGCACTTCTCCTTTGACATTTCTGTATTTCATTGCAGATTATTGTCAAGTTGTTTGCCCTAGGACTGACATTTTTCAAGCACAAATTTGAGGTTGGTCTGCAGTTCTCCTTCCTTAGGTTGTTGTATTTTGTGATTATACTTCATTTTTAAGAATCTGAGATGTGTTTTCCATCTTTACATTGTTCAGGTCTTTGATGCCTTCGTTGTTATCGTCTCATTCACACTGGACATCGTCATTCTGTAAGTAACTCATTTTGATCAATTCAAACATTTTTCGATTTCCTGGCAATCTTTCCACTCATACTCACGTGATTCAGAATAAAAAAATCGAGGCAACGGATCAAGTCATTCGATTTTGAGACAATTGCAATATTCTTAGGTTCAATATGTTTGTTGATGTACTTCAGAAGATTTGGATTCTTCCTTCTTCTTCAAAATTTCATCTCCTTTAAACATACGTGACTATTCTACAATGGTGATCTGATCCTCTCTCTCTCATGGTCTCTCTCTCTCTCATCTCATGGTCTCTCTCTCTCTCTCTCTCTCTCTCTCTCTCTCTCTCTCTCTCTCTCTCTCTCTCTCTCTCTCTCTCTCTCTCTCTCTCTCTCTCTCTCTCTCTCTCTCTCTCTCTCTCTCTCTCTCTCTCTCTCTCTCTCTCTCTCTCTCTCTCTCTCTCTCTCTCTCTCATTCCCATCTTAGCATTTCCCCTACTTCCTTTTGTTAGGGCTTTGGCGTAGAAAACCCGGAAACCTTCTTCACGATGCAAAAGATCGGCATGTGCTTTATCAACAACCTGCTTAACACATCGGCTAATTTATTCCGTGGTCTTCCTCTCCATCTATTTCCTGTTAACTCTCCAGCTATTACTTCATGCTCTTGCTTTTTTATCTCACATTTGACTGTAGAATCTTGCTTGTATGCTTCTGATTTCCTTGAGCGATGAACTCTCCTGTTGACTTGTATGATAATAATTGATATGTTGATACATGTTAAGCCTTATCAGTGCCAAGAGGCACTGTTATCACTAAAGGACCTGTTTCAGAAATCAACTCTTCATATTTCGAGGCACTGCATATGTAGAAGATATTCGTTTTTCCGAAAGTGCCTTTCGCTTTCCGATATCCCTCTATATACTATCATTACTCATTATTCTCATAGCTAAGATGTGAGAAAAGCTCTATCCCAGCTCACTTTTATTTAGAGCGAGGAGACTTGCTACCTCTGTATTTCTAGGCGTCAAAACCACGAGGTGTTGTTACATCGTGATAAAATACCAGGGCACTGCTTGATAAGCAATGCGTCTTCTTCCACCTCTTTTTCTTCTTTTTCCATAGCCGTCAATGCCTTGGACGCACCCAGTCCTGCACCAGGTTTCAGCACCGCTGCCTGTCCCTCGCTGCTCTTCTTAACTTCTCCAGTGTCCATCCTCCGCCCCATTCCTTCAGATCGTCTTCCCATTGCCTCTTTGGTCCTCCCTCCCTCTGTCGCCTACTCGTCCTTCAATCAACACCTGTGCCATCTCTCCTTTCCTAGTCTGATGCCCGTAGTATTGCAACTTCCTTCTCTTGGTGACGCCTTCCACTGGTTCTGGTCTCTCTCCCAATATCTCGGTCTTTTTCTCCTTCCATGTGACGTTTAAGGTTCTTCTATAGCACTACATTTTGAAGGCTTTGATCTTATCCACTCAATATGCGTCTTAATTTCCTGAAAATCTTCTTCCTGATGCTAGGTGGAAGTCTTTTTCACATCTATCATATTCTTTTGTACGTAGGCAAAGAAATACCAATGGTGCTCTTGGCGGTATTGAATTCATTATACTTCTCAGGCTTTGGCGTATATCCAGGATCGTAAATGGTAATCAATTTCTTTCTACGACTCTTTTTAACTTTTAACTAAATACAGTTACGTCACATACTCGATAAAATGTTTGGGAGTGCCTTGTTTGCGAGGTTTTTTTTCATCGAGTCTTTCCCTCAAATGCGCTTTGAGGGAAATTGGTTGCAGAATCGGTTACAAGCCGACAAAAGTGAGGCGAGATCACTCTTGGCGGTCGATATCCAGGGAAACCAACGCGGAGGTCTCTGCATTCGGGAGGTGAGGTGGCTTATTTCTTTCCTTGTCGCACTTTTCTCCCAGTCTTGCGCCATGCACCCATTTTCTGCACGGTGGACGGGCAAAGGGGATCAAGAGACGGAAGCAACTCGAAGACAGGAGGATAAATTATACGCTGTTGCCCCCGGGACCTTTAGCAGTATACCAGATATCTCCACATGTTTATTACCTTTTCCACAATGTACAGTTGCCAGAGTGTGCTGTTTCTGGGTGAGATCTTCTCTCAATCCTTCAGAGGAGCTCCTATCGAATGACGGTGACTGTAGATCCCGTGGGAAAAGTAACCAAAGTAGATGGGGGAGTTCGTTATTCATTGAAATATTTCAACACGGGAGAAATTTGCTGTTGCCAATATACAAACCATAAACCTCCATTGTCATGGCTTGCTTCTTGATGAGAATCACCTAGCAGAATACCTGATCGTTGTGTATTGATTTTCTAAGGGATAATCATGTCTGTGAAGAAGAAATCGAAAGAAGCGATCGAAGTCCTCTCTGTGCAAAACAACACTCTTCAAGACCAAGTGAGCCAGTTAGGATTAAAGGCGACCGCCCAGAAGGTGATTTGAATTCTTAGCCTCTTCATTCCAAGACATATTCTACACTTATCGTTGCTACGATGCATGACGTGGTGAAGATCTACCCTCAAGAGCTCGGTACAGCGGTACAGCACATTGGAAATTGCGTCGCATACTCGATTTTGAGCTAAGCAGGTGGCGTAGTGGCTCAGCATGCGGACTCAAAACACAGGGGTGTCAGACGCCATTGGTGAGGAACGTAACTCGGCAAATATGCAATGCAGCAGTTTAGAAACCAGAGACAGGGCCTTCAGTTTTTTGTAAGGAAACAGATTTTGAGAAATGGTTTTCCGTTGCCTGCCTCACCAATGGCATTTCTATTGTGACAAGTGTAGGATTCGAACTCAAAGCCCCTGTGTTGTGTGTGTATGCGCTGAACCATTATAATAGCAAAAAATGGAGCGTTTGAGACAAGACTCCGAGAGAGTATGCCAAAACCTGTTTGCCCATTTGTCTGACATTGGTTTATCTTTTATTCTAGAAAGAAATTCAACATTTAAGAGAGAAGTTAAAATCACTTGGAATCTCGCCTGATGATCAGCCTGTAATTTAGTGAATCTCACACTAAATGCCAAGTATAAATTGCCTTTCGATTGCTTTGACAGCACTTTTAAGGTGCTCAAGCAAGCAGGTTTTTTAAACGAATTTTTTTATGTGAGCTGTTGCAATGGGACTTTTCTAGCTAAGTTTCAAATCACCAAGACATTGAAAATATGTCAGACTTGCAACTTGAAATGTGTTGACGCTGGTTTTTATGGTTGTATCACTACAGCGCAGAACAGTAATGCTGTTTCTTCAACCTAAACATGAATTTGTAATAGAAAACGGCATGAAGTGCTTGGGAAGACCTAACAGTCGGTAACAGTTGATCAGCGAGGAAATCTGCCCAAATTTGTCTACGTAGCGAAGAAATGTTTCGCTTGCACAAGACCAGGGACGTTCTTTCGCTGAGTTTGAGCTCCCAACCAACCACCAGCTGCCCCGCGATCTGTCCTGCAGGGGAAATTGCCATGACTGTGACACCCATGCCATTAGTTAGTGGATAGACGAGTGGCAAAGCACTTCCGAACATATGATACATGCTCCATCTGGAGGATTTCCAGACTCAATAGCTCTCTGTGACGTCAGACGTAGGAAGGAACAGTTTTGGTCCCAGTCATATACATATACATATATACATATATACATATATACATATATACATATATACATATATACATATATACATATATACATATATACATATATACATATATACATATATACATATATATATATATATAAATATATATATATATATATAGATATATATATATATATACATATATATATATATATATATATATATATATATATATATATATATATATATAGATATATATATATATATATATACATATATATATATATATATATATATATATATATATATATATATATATATATATATATATATATATGTAAATATATGTATTTATATAGATATCTACGAGTAAAGTCAATATCTATCAATGTATACACATATAAATATATATAAATATATAAATATATTCATATCACATAGAGGGTGCTGTCTTCACCACCATACGGTGCTCTATGTACAAAGTACAGAGCGTTGATAGCAGACTGACGAGTGCCTTCGCACGAAACTCAGAGTAACAGAGAATCGGTCTTTTCCTTTTCTGCATTTCTGCTAAATATATTCATATTTATTTTCAATAAACTTGATCTTATCTCTCTCTCCTCTTAGCTGTTCGCTTTCTTCTTTCTTCCTTTGTTGGGGCTTTGTATAAGCCACATCTTGATTGCCGTTTTTGTCACTATAAAACATTTTAAAATTCTCCCCGATAGGAAGGTGACCAACACGTAAACCCTATGGGACACATGTTTTCGTAACTTCAAATGTTCCACCGTGTATGTATATCTTGATCAAGTTTTAGCTGAGATTTAATGTCGTGTTCTTTCGGTGAATGGCTGTCGGTCTGCCACAATCGTTTGCTACCGTTGGAATAGTCCCTGTCATAATGTACCGTCATTCCTATGTCAGAGATAAATAGCTTCTGTCATAGATAGTTTTTTGCTGCAAAGCTTTTGGTTAGAAATAAAAGAGAAAGTTAAAATTTTTGCGAAAATTTTTCATTCGTTTGTAACCAATAGCTAATATATTTTGTCGATTAGGATTGTTGATAAGATTAATTGAAATTGAGATAACCATTAGAATTACTTATGAATTGAATGAATGCATTAAAAATGAACTTTCTATTTTGGAACACTCTGCAGTTCACATAGTGGAAGTGTTGGAGTTGAGAGCTTAACTAAGAACGAGCAGGGAGCTCCTCTCAGAGTCTCTCTCTCTCTCTCTCTCTCTCTCTCTCTCTCTCTCTCTCTCTCTCTCTCTCTCTCTCTCTCTCTCTCTCTCTCTCTCTCTCTCTCTCTCTCTCTCTCTCTCTCTCTCTCTCTCTCTCTCTCTCTCTCTCTCTCTCTCTCTCTCTCTCTCTCTCTCTCTCTCTCTCTCTCTCTCTCTCTCTCTCTCTCTCTCTCTCTCTCTCACAATTTCTGACGAATGAGTCGTTCCATCTCTAAGTTTGATTAATTGCATCGTCGACAAAAACAGATGCATACTGTACAGTCGAGCAAGGAGCAAAGCTTGTATGATGCAATCAAAGCTTGGATAGGTCCATCAACGATCCTCCTAAATTATTGTTTATGTCAAGTCTTGATGGTCAATCTTCAATCGGACGTATCAAAACGTGTTTTTGTCCTTCGATTCTTACTTTTCACGTATGTCTAAGTTGACATTTCTATGCCACTTTGGGGTGGGGATCTGTTTTCAGATGCCCCTCCTGTCACCAAGCTCTTTAATTAGCCGTTTACAGTTCAGTTCTTTGATTTGAAAATTCCACTAATGGACACGTTTGTCTTATTCGACCCCCTGGGAACCATACGTGCTAAGGCATTTTAGGTTTTAAAAAGTTATTTCAACCGGGCAAACGTTATTTCTGCAGTTCGATTCTGATCTCGCTTGTCCACAGGGAAGAAAAATACCCCTTGGCATCCTCCTGGGACATTCTGATGGTTTGCATTCAAACTGCCTTCCATTATCACTCGAGATGCAAGCTAGGTCTTCAAACCTGCAGTTTCTGCTATGATTTGATGTTGAGGATATCTAAGTGTGGCGTTACCTGGTAAGACTGATATTTGCTTAGGCTATGAGTTCTAACCAAGTCTTTCATGCTGGCCGTCAAAGACAATTTTCCCTGAACACAGAGGATCGCTAATTCACTCTTTCATTCATCAATAGGCTTGCTTCACTTCAAAAAGTTAATCAAACCGCCTTCGTTTAATTGTAACTTAAGACTTCCTAGAACTTCTATTTCGGGGGTAGGTTTTTGATTTATCAAGACGTCTTCGTAAATGGCTTGTTTTTCTACTTAAGTCTTCAAATGCACTTGTAGCCTTTGTAAAATTTTTATTTCGGGGGTAGGCTGTTTACATAATTAGGATGGCATTCATAACAAAATCTTGAATATTTGGCTTTGATTAGTATCTAGCTATGTTGCGTAACCCTTAGCCAAATTAATATCATCACCATTTTAATCAATGTCGTCATTGGTTTCCATGCTGCAACAGCTATCAAAAAGGGACTTTGTCTAGATGTGTATGCACGATCACTGTCCTTTAGGATATACGATCGAGCTTGGCTGACAATTATCTGCTGTTGCTGTCATGCGTAAATCATTATTGAGAATCATACGCCTTGCATGCATCCACTACTGATTCGAACTATTGTTTATTATCTATTGTTGTTATAACTATTGTTTATTATCTATTGTTGTTATAACTATTGTTTATCTATCCTTGTTTCTGACAGCCTAAAAGTCATCTGACGAAGAAAGAAACCGAGATTGGAAAAGGCTTGTAAATCCCAATATTATTTTCAATGCGAACATGCCCCACAGAGAATCAAAGTTGGAAATGGAAATCAATCTTTCGAAGCATCGAACTCGCTGTCATTTAGTGGGTAAACAAGCCGATCACTAAGGATTCCGGCACCAGGGAATTATTACTTGGCAAAGGTAAGCCAATATTTTGAGAATTATGCGAAGGAAAGGGGCAGTTGACAAGGCATCGGGTTCGAAGCACTCTCATGCTCACTTCTTGGTGACCTCTAACTGTTCCCACCCAACATTAAGCTATTTTTCCCTCATGCTTTCAAAGCTAGAGCCCAATTAAATCCCTTTTGTCTACAATATCAATTTTCATATGTTTTGGTCTTAAGTTTGAGGTCTTTGAAATGGCTTAAGAATGAGTTTCATTTAAATGTTCCCAGCATCCACACTCTCCCAGTACATTTAAGTTTCTTCTATTTTCTCTACCTAGTATCCCGAGAGAGGATTTAGAACTGCAAAAAGCTACGCTTATCAATCAGTGTCCTGGTACTTTCTCCCTAGGGGACCAGACCTTACGATTCTTACACGTCTGGAAATGCAAAGCTAGTGATGCCTCTAGCTCCTAACTGGGTTTGAACCATTGACCATAAGCTCAATGAGTAAGTGCCTTACCACTAGTTTATCCTTAAAATGCATTTTGTATCTGCGGTGCCTCTAAAAATGCGTTTCTTCAGCCCCTAGCTGTGTCAAGCTCTACACAATTTCCAAAACGTTCAAACCTTTTGTAAAGCAATGTCTCTCCATCAACACAAAGCAAACTAACTTGCATAGAGTGACAAGAGGCACAGAGTTTGCACATGTGAGAATAAGCATGTCCCGAATTTATCGTTTGCCAATTGATATAAAAACTATAAAAACTGCTCTGGAAGAGGAAAATAGATTCCAAAGCATAATGAAGAGGGCAAAAACACAATGATTTGCTAGCAAAAAATTTGATGATAAAAGACTGGAATGCATAAAGTTTTGACTAAGCTAATCTATAAACGAAGTTGCTATTCGCAACTCCTGTGCAGCCACAGGTTGATCCTTTTCTGCATTTTTGAAGGGCGGCACTCTTGCAAGTAGACGACGGGCCAAATTTGTTGTAGGACGACCCTCCTGGTCCACTCCAACACTCGCCATAATACTGAATGCCAAAATATTTGTAACCCTTTGCCCTTGCCTTCTGGGCGCACGAGCAAACAGTGCTGTAAAGGGTATTGAAAAATTGAATCAGAAAATGACAAACGAAACAAGGTACTTAATCATTGACAATGGATATTTAGGCTGGAGGCCTGGAAGGAGTAAGGAGGGAGACAGTGCTCGAGGGGAAAGGAAGGGAAATGTGATGTGAGCAAACATGGATGCGCAGATTGTATAGATTTGACTTGTCGTTTTCGTAAACAGGTTGATATTGATATATCTAGTTCTTTGAGACATGACCTTCCGGAAGGCCATAGCTATAAGTTGGAAACGCATGAAATTTGAAATAATGAGACTCAGTGATGTTCCAAGAGACAAAATCTAAGCTTAAGGTTCTAGGGTGGAGTATTGATACGAAGAGGAACAGACATGTCATACGAGTGTACATACAAGGATCGGCAGTGCCGATGTGTAGTGGTTCAACGTATGACGCATGGGTTGAGAGTTTGAATCATTCATGGCTTACAACAAAGACGCCATTGGTGTGGGAAGCAACAGAAAATAGCATCATAGAATTTCCTTTCCTTGAAGAAAACCCGCGCTGTCTCTGGTTTCTGCTACGCTCAAAGTAGAGACGATTAAAAACTGTTGGGGAAGACAACGTAAACAAGTGAATAGCATCTACTTTCCTAGAAGAAACTGAGAACTCTCTGGCTTCTGCATAGCTAGGAGTAGGTCGTGCAGCCTATTTCATTCTTACAATTTCTCCTCATTGGGAAAGAGCTCTTTTTGGGACTGTAGAAATTAACGTACCTTGCAAGGAATTTCCTGTAATCGGACCATTGGATTGAAAGTCCACTAAACGCATGACTTGTCCTGTCTCTGTCGGTTTCGAGTAGGTATGGCAACGGACGCTTAGGAAAGACAGGGTCATAGTAGCATCCAACCTGCTCATATTCGATGTTGCAAGACACAGGGTTCAAAGCATCTAAAACAAACACGTCGTATCGTTCAAGTATCGAATACATTGCATGTATGACGTGCCATTTTCAATTCAAGCTAAGTAAATGCCTGTGAGTACATCAGTATTATAAGCAGGATCACGTTCATCATGAATCATTAATGAGCACCAATGGTTATTGCTGATCATCAATGGCTATCCCTGATCATCAATCATTATCCATGATCATCAGTCACTATCCCTGGTCATCTGATTATCAGTCATAATCACTGATCACCAAATCAATATCACTGATCATCAGTTATTTCTGATCATCAATCAATATGTCTGATTATCAGTCATAATCACTGATCACCAAATCAGTATCACTGATCACCAAATCAGTATCACTGATCACCAAATCAGTATCACTGATCATCAGTTATGTCTGATCATCAATCAATATGTCTGATTATTAATCACTATCATTGATCATCAAATTAGTATAACTGATAACCAATCACCAGTTATCATGAGTGATCACCAAGAATTAGGTCCGATCGAAGGTCATTACCATTGATCATCAATGAGTATCACTGGATGATCATCAATCAATCGGTAACTGCAGTCACCGTGCAAACCACTTTGACCTGACTCTATAAGAGATATTACGACCAGGCGAGATTGTGTCAACCACGACATGAAGATTCTAGGGTCGACGTGCAAGATGGCCCAAGACCGCATGGTTTGGGAGTCAGAACTGGCAACAGCGACCACTCATGAGAGAAGCTCGTAGAAGTGATGATTCTGAGTAGTGCGAACTTACTTATAGCATAAACATAGTTTGCATTCTTTTCGCCAACACACAGTTCTCCTTTCTTGCAACTTTCAAAACGACCATTTTTGCAAGCAGACGACTTCCCCTGACGCATGAAGTCTTTCTCTGCTGTTTTGCTGCTCCAACATTCGCCATAATGCTGTAGTCCGACGTGGGTCATTCCCTTTTTCTTTGCAATTTCGATGCAATCACAGAGCAACCTTGCATGCAACAAACAATACGTATCAGCTCATTTAAATGTCAATTGAATAAAAATTAATTAATTCGAAATTCTTTTTATGATTCTACAGTCTAATGTGGACAGGGACCCAACTCAAGCCGCGCTCATTCTGCAATGCTTTTTCGACCCCTTCATACCTTTTTGCTGCCTTAACGAAGCCCACAAGTACAAAGACTCTTGCAACAAAATGACATAATTTCTACTTCTCTCTTCTCCACTGTATTAGATCTCAACAACTACAGCTATTCTTAGTGGTAAAGCACTATTGTAATCGACGTTCCTTTCTCGCAACTCCCATTTTTACCTACCTCTTTCCTCCCTCTAATCCAGGGTTGTCGAAAATTTTTGAAAAGGGGGCCAGATTTTATACGGTAAAATTTGTAGGGGCCAATCTTGGCTGAAATTTATACATTGAGCAGCAATATATTCAAACAAATTTTAACAAGCCATTTTGTGCTTCATATTTGCTTGTTTATTTCAATCTTTTTACTTACATACTCCATGACAGAGGCTGCAGGCCGGATGAAATTTAACCAAGGCCACATTTGGCCCGCGGGCCGGACTTTTTGACACCCCTGCTCTAATCACAAACACAAAAACACTAACAATTATTTCCACACTACTGTCTCGTTTCAATCAAGCCTTCTTTCCATAATGTCATATAACTTTTCATTGCTTTGATACGCTGGGAAATCCAAGCTTAAGTCATTGACGTTGACAAAGAACTAAGTTTGTTGGAGCGATAACTGCAATGATTAGGTACTTGGTAATCAGTCAGTGATCATTCCTTAACAATAATCAGTAATCGGTTATAATGATTGGTGATCATTAGGTAATCATTTTGCGACAATGATTGATAGTCAGCTATAATGATTGATGATCGGTCATAATGATTGGTGCGCATTCAGTAATCATTTTGTGACAACGATTGATAGTCAGCTATAATGATTGATGATCGGTCATAATGATTGGCGATCATTCGGTAATCACTTTGTGACAATGATTGATAGTCAGTTGTAATGATTGGTGATCGGTCATAATGATTGGCGATCATTCGGTAATCATTTTGTGACAATGATTGATAGTCAGCTATAATGATTGATGATCGGTCATAATGATTGGCGATCATTCGGTAATAATTTGTGACAATGATTGATAGTCAGTTATAATTATTGATGATCGGTCATAATGATTGGCGATCATTCGGTAATCATTTTGTGACAATGATTGATAGTCAGTTGTAATGATTGGTGATCGGTCATAATGATTGGCGATCATTCGGTAATCATTTTGTGACAATGATTGATAGTCAGCTATAATGATTGATGATCGGTCATAATGATTGGCGATCATTCGGTAATCACTTTGTGACAATGATTGATAGTCAGCTATAATGATTGATGATCGGTCATAATGATTGGTGCGCATTCGGTAATCATTTTGTGACAATGATTGATGATCGGTCATAATGATTGGTGCGCATTCAGTAATCACTTTGTGACAACGATTGACGATTGCGCTCCTCACCTCTTGATCGAGCCAGCAATGTCATTCCAGTCAAATGTCCAGGTGTGGAGAGGACTGGCCTTGTCACGGGTGGTCATAAGAAGAATGGGCAATGGTCGATCATAGTAAACAGAATCGTAAAAGCAGCCGACGGGTTGAGCACCCATTTCGCACAAATCTAAAATGAAATAAAGAAATGAGGAATGGTTCACGACAATGGTGATCAATGCTATGTGGAAATGAAAATCAAATCATTCGGTTATGGGATTTGTTTATTTTTACTACATCTAATCTTAATTCACTGGTCTGTTTCCACTTGATGCACATCACAGATGCCTAACTTTGCACCTTCTCCATTTCCCGTGCTTCAATTTTGCGATTCCTCGACCCCCGAGAATCATTAAACCTCGTTGGGAATTGCCTCGAATACAGTTTTCCCTAGGAAGTGTAGCTACATCACATGGTCCTAGTTTGCCTTCCTCACCGAAAGATTTCGAGCTTTTTTGTGTTTGAGCCAACGATCCTTCAACTTGACATCGACTACTGACCGCATTTTGTTAAGACGGTTATTTCACAAATCAACCAAACTGGGACAAAGAGAAACTTCTACTTGCCATTTGAACATTTAGAACCAACGTTCTTTATGTCGTTATCATCGTCTTCTCCATGAGCAAAGTTACCTCCTCTGTCATCATTGTTGTTTTCTTTCAATTTATCGTCTTCTCGGTTTTCTTCTTCGTTGTCCTCTTTTTCATCGTCGCCTCGATTGTAGCCTGCATTATACTCGTTGTCATCGTCGTCTCGGTTTTCGCCTTCATTTTCCTCTTTCTCATCGTCATCTCCGTTTTCGCCTTCGCTGTCCTCCCTATTCTCATGACTTACTTCCTCAACTTCATTTTTCTCTTGGTCGCCAACAAAATAATCCTCGGGTGCTTCCTTGTCGCTTGATTCCCTTATATTCGTTGTCCCTAGTGCAAGAAGACAAAAACAATGATAATAATTCTAACAATGATAGCGCTATGTTGGATAGAGTGTTCGCGATAGGAGTACAAGGAAGATGACAGGGAGGGGGCCGAATGGGAGGCACCTGAATGCAACACGAGAGGATAGGGGGCAGTGGGTGTGAAGGAGTAGGATGCTGAGAACCGCGTGAAGTGGCATAAAATGACTGGCTGTCGTGACCCCTTAGCGGAAACTAGGCTGAGAGGTGATGACATTAATAGTGCTAATGATAGTGATGAAAATGATACTAGTCATTATTATTATTATTATCATTCAATTATATACATTATGCATACATAAGTAAACGTGTAGCTAATAACCAAGTTAATTAAGGCCTACTGTTTACAAAAACAATACTGCAGAAGCTACAAAGATAAAAATATATATACATAAAAAGAAGAAAAACAAAGCTAGTATACGTGAGGAGAATGAATGGACTATGTAGGGAACCGGAGCTGGCCAATTAATTTTCTACATAGCTTGCAGTTGCAGTTATTTTTCCGTTTTTTGATTTGCTTTTTAGACGATGCAAGAGTTTTCATTCTCTTAAATCCCTCGGGTAGGCTATTCCAGAGTTCACATCCTAAAATGACTTTGCATACAGGGTCATCTATCAGCATACAAACGGTCATCATTAGAATCCTCTGCTTAAAAAGATAAATAGAATAGGCAAAAAGAAATTGTTTGATATTAAAGGGTTCTTTAATACACAGAGACGCAGAATATGCTTTCCGTCTGGCACTTATCAATGCATGAAACGTCGCATTAAATATATCTATCATGTTACCAAGCAAGTGACCTTTTCAGCCATTGTTTAGTGGTTTCCATAGCAACCATTGTTCATTTTAATTTTTAAAATTTTTGGAATGCAAATACACATATACACCTTCACACCAAATTTGGACTTAATAGCTGGAAAACTAGGGACTTTCTATCTTGCACCAGTAGTCTACCTTAAAGCCACGAAAATGCCATGCGATATAAATCATAATGACATCACACACATCTTTTCGCCCGACACTCATCAGTGTATGGAAGGTATAATGGGAAAATCTTCACATCCTTAATCAGTTGAGCTTGGCGCTCTAAAGGACCCCCACCAAGTTGCATGGGGCGAAAGCAGAGCCTCTGTTGAAAGCCTGGTTTCCATAAAGTCGCAAGACGTCGCAGAGTGTCGCAATGTATCGCAATGTATCGCAATGTGATTTCTGCAATGCATGGAAACCATCAGTCCTAAATTTCGCAGCACCTTGCGACACTCTGCGACATCTTGCCATTTTATGGAAACCAGGCTTAAGACGGCAGCAAGCTCACCTGATAGCTCATGCATCCTCACAAACAATTTTAATGCTTTTATGCAAAAGTATGTAGACAGACAATTGCCATGATGGCAATAAATCGTATTGGAAATTGCAAAGCCGAGAAGTGATTCTCAAACATGGGTAGTGTATGGGTAGAAGCATTGAAGAGCCGAAATTATGCGATCAATCTGCAAATGGACCCAATATAAAATCTTGTGCTTCCCTTTTATTAACGGTGAAGCAATCATGCTGAATTATTCATTTGACGTAAATACCCGCACCATGTAATTACAGAGCCATCACAAAATGACAGTAGAGAAAACGCACAGCTTGGTTGTGCAAACGTTCTTCAATGGAGCGTCGCAGATGTATGTCAACAGGACGGCTCGTGGCGTTCCTACACGTGTCAGTCGGTAGCCGTCATCAAACACAGTCACCTCGCCTGGGAAGGTACGTATGTTTGAGGGGCGCGAACTAAGAGTGGATGTTTAGACAAAGTGACGTCTTCAATGAGAAGGTTAACCAAGTGCTTGCTTCATCTGTTGACTTTCAATGGCGGCGAAGGGTGTGGGCTAGAATTGGTTTATCATAGGGGATCCATAATGAAGTGATGAAAATTGAACAAAGCAATAAGCAGAATGGCATTGTTAGAATGCGATGACATTTCAGACGAGTGACGCAGCTACCGTGCATGGGGGTGGCAATGTGCGGGATCGCCCAGGGGGACGCCCCCACACCCAATTCGATCGGGCTCGAATGCTCCTGAGCAAACCCCTAGATAACGAGCAAAGAATGAGAAGAACTGGAATCTTAAAAAGATGGAAATATATAATTTTACAATAACTTGCAACAGCAACGAAATACGACGATTTATCAAAGGAGAAACGTAAAAGATTCGCGAATACATTTAACTACATCCAATATGAACAGAATAGAACCCAAGAAAGATATTGTCTCAGCAGACGCTTCTGCCTTAGTCGCATATTACACAAGCAACTTGCGACACAGACGGGAGATTGGCTCTGATTCAATGGCCTCTCCTGCTTTTGTCGATCAGGTCGGTTATTCAAATGTGAAAATCTGAGAGAATCATTTCTTGAACTTAAGCAGTAAAATAGTTAAACGTAGGGACCATTTACTATTCATGCCTCAGGCTGGGACTGAAAAGCAATGCTTATTTGGGTAAGTTTTCTGTTACCCTACCTTGTGCACTACAAAAGTAATAGCCACCCAACCAATAAAGAGCTACCAAAATATGATACACAGCACTTGAAAGACGAAAAAAATTATCGACCCAACCTGAAGGCTGGCCGAAAAATCGTATACCCAACCTATTTCTCTTCGGCCCCAACCCGAGGCATAAAATAACGAGCCAACGCTGAGATCGGTAATTCAAATGAAAAAGTCTTAGAGGACCATTTATTCAACTTAGACATTAAAATAGTTAAATTTAGTTAACCTTGCTTTGCACCTAATCATACATAGAAGAGCTGATAGCCGCTTTAAGCCGAATCAAAGACTTGAAAAAACGTGGCTCTAACAAGAAACATGCTTCGCTCTTATAAATCCTGAACGTGATAATTACGTTACTAAAAGAAAATGAAAGTCAAGTAACTTGCCTTCACTCATATCTAATGTTGCCAAAAACCCAAGCATGAACAACCCAAGGGCCTTTCTTGTCACCATTTCGAACAGAACTGATTTATGAAGGTATCGGGCTCCTAGATAAATAATCTTGTTTCTCATCAAAGGAATCGATCAAAATAAGCATGGCTGTTCCAGGTGCTTCGCTATGTTGTTCCGCAGCTGCGCTCGAGAATTCAGTCTCCTGAAGGTCCCCCGCGGTTTGGATTGTGTCAACGACTGCTTGTCAAACTGACAACTGCTTCTGATGCCTGGCTACCATATTAGATTTAGGGAAGGAAGCTTGAGAAAGGCACAAGACCGTAAATCAGGAGGGCTGCAGTCTCCTAAATATCGCCCAAGGCGAATTTTCCATGTCAGTAATAGGAACCCTGCTCCTTGGGATAATTCTATGATGTTTGTGTGTGCTGTTGCACACTGCTGTAGCCAGAGTGAAGCTCTAGTTGGAACTATGGCTGGTGGTAGTGGAGAAGACACTTCATATTCATGTGCTCTGCTAACCCCTCCTTATCATCATTGAAGACAGATTTACGGCTCCAGAAAGGGGTATGTTCTTACAAAGGAGATAGATGCATGTATTAACTGTCAACAGACATGACTTAAACAGCACCTCAGAAGGACGGGTAAAGCCACCCGGAAAATGGATGGGCTGTGAAGCCAGGGCGACGCATGAGTGGCTTGGCTCTAATTTCCCAAACGAAATTGAAATCTTTTGCTGCAAAAGTGATCCCTTTAACACAAGTTGCATTCATGGGAGGAATTCAATATACATATACAAAGCTACTACACTTAGATACCTAAGCTAGACCCTCGACGAAGAGGGCTCTTAAAGTTTCAAGTAAGGAAAAGGGCGACCACCAAATTGCTGGGGCAGAACGATTCAAAGCTTGCTTTGGAGAATGCCTTAACGATCACGGATGCAGAGAATCTAAGAAAAATAGTACCCGTTATCATGGGGTTAGGGAACAAGCCAGACACCGGTATCTCCTGCGTTCTGTGATGTTTGGATGATGACGATGACGATGACGATGACGATGACGATGACGATGACGATGACGATGACGATAATGATGACGATAATGATGATGATGACGATGGTGATAATGATAATGATGATAATGATGATGGTGGTATTGCTGATGATGATGATGATGATGATGATGGCGATGATGATAATGATGATGATGACAATGGTGATGATGATGATGTATATAGATAGATAGATAGATGATGATGATAATGATGATGATGATGATAATGGTGATGATGATGATGATGATAGTTGCTGATGATGATGATGGTAATGATGATGGTAATGATGATGGTAATGATGATGGTGGCGATGATAATGGTGATGATAATGGTGATGGTGATGATGATGATAGCTGCTGATGATGATAATGGGGATGATGATGATGATATTTATGATTATGATACTTGCGTTAGACCCGGGCATGTCTCGGGGAGAAAAATATTGGAAATAGTACCACCGGGGTACCATTTCGAGGGCAGAATGGGCGAGAGGACGTAACCCAAAGGTTAAAATTCACCCCAATGTCTATCTCTGAAGGATCTGTAACGTATCTGTAATCTGCAATAAATTCAAAGAAAAAGACGGCGAAATCTAACGTGCTTGCTGCATCAATAACGCGGAACTATAACGGAGTTTCAAAGTTTCACAAAATCAAAATTTACAATTAATCATTTCCTTTAACTAAAAATGAAAGACGAACCTGAATCAAGGGTATTTGTAGACATACGCTAATCTATTAAAAAATACGAGGAATTGCGCACTATGAATAAAGCTGATCCACAGACCTATGCACCAACGAACAGACAGAAGAGTTCCTAAATCAATCAAAAATTCTTCTAAATCACTTTCTCCTTTACAAATCATCCTTCATCTTTTGGTGGCGTGAACCAACCTGGAGAGATGAGAGATTCCAATGATGAGAATAAGTAATATATATCATATCACATCACATCATATCATGACATGTCAGGTCATGTCATGTCACATCACATCATATCATGTCATGTCACATCACATCATGTCATGTCACATCACATCATGTCATGTCATGTCACATCACATCATGTCATGTCATGTCATGTCATGTCATGTCATATAATATCATATAATATCACATATATCATATCATGTCATATCATATAATATCAGATCATACATATCATATCATATCATATCACATCATATCATATCATATCATATCATATCATATCATATCATATCACATATCATATATCATATCATATCATATCATATATCATATCATATCATACCATATCATATCATATCATATCATATCATATCATATTATAATCACATTATCTTGCAATGAATGAAGATGAAAAAAAATACAACGTGACTCCATAGACAGAAGTAATCGGCGCACACTTAACCAATTATTCCGAAAATTCCTTGATCAAAAAGGAGTAGGGTATCCAATTATAACGAATCCCTCAAATATGTCCACATTAAGGCTGACTGATGTCACATGTCTACAGTGCGGAAGCTTCCAGGCTCCCGCCACGTCCGCTTGCGCTTCTGGATGGCCTCTATCAGTAGCACTGATCTATCTATCTCTATCACCTGGCAGTAGATGGGTACCTGAAGCAAAGCTGAGGGGTGAAGTGCAGAGACGAAAGGAACTAGTCGTCCGCAGAATGCTTCGACTAAAGACGGTACCTCTCTAACAAGATGCTCCTCAATGCTCCTTTCGAGTATGGGGCATCACTATTTACAATTTATCATCATTTGAAATCAGCAGACGATATTCATGCAAAGTATATTCATCGGGTTTTCCCCTCAAATGTGCTTTGAGGGAAAGTGGTTGCAGAATCGGTTACGAGCCGAGGAAAATGAGTCGAGATCACTTTTGGCGGCCGATATCAGGGACATAAACTTGGAGGTTTATGCAAAATGAATTGATCTTATTCACCAAATCCTTTGTCGGGGCTTTGTATAGGCCACCATGGCCGTTCCTCAACATAACCAACTTAAAAAAAGAGAAAAGAAGATAGTCAGCAGAGAAGAACGATTGAGTTTTTATGAAATTGAGTTGAAAAATACCGCTTTTTTCGTGAATCTGTACCAAGGATTTGAACGATTGCTGTGCACGTTGTAGGGAGTATATGATATTGGCCTGCAATTGGGAAAGCATAGCAATAATCATCAACCTCACCTAAAACTTTGAATAAATGAGCATCTGGGTATTAATGCAATTCCGGCAATCATCCTATGCAATCATCTTATTATCAATGCTCTGAAAAGTGCTGAATAAAAGATCTCCTGTTAAAGCTTTTCGATGTAGCACTGGAAGACTGTATACCAACAACTGCTTCACTTGATACTACCTTGCATTTGTGGGCGTAAATTTTCAACGAAAAGCTGAAACACTGAAGAATATAAAACGCGAAATTTTGGCAATGCGTACCCGAGAATTTTCTTGGAAGTTGATTCTTGCATTTCCTTTGACAAGAGTAGCAGATATCTGCATAATGACAGCTTCAATTGAATACGCGCCGCTCCATCCCTGAAATGAGATTTAATTCTCAGCTTATGACGGCTTGTTGTTCACGTATAACATATAACTTTCAAATCTAAGATCAATAAACTCGATCTGATATCTCTCTCTTCTTAGCTGTTCGCTTTCTTCCTTCTTCCTTTGTTAGGGCTTTGTATAGGCAACCATAGCCTTTCCTCAACATAACCCACTAAAAAAAAACGACCGACAAGAAAGACGACTTTGCAATATTTCTCGTTAGTTGAAAAGCTACGAACTTCATGCGGGTTCTTTCGTCTGATAACAATAAGGAGTTCTTTTATACCCTCGCGTAAGAAGGTGGATCTTAGAGCCTTGAGAAGCTACACTCATCGAATTATCAAGATGTGCTACGGATCTACTTCTTGACGTGACTACACCTCATGATTCCTACGCCTGAAATTACAGAGATCTAACAGTCCTCCTCGTTCTATTATATCCTATGCAACAAAACCCGAAGCAATGCTTGTCTCATTTTCGTGTTAATTTTTTTTTTCAATTTTCTATTCATCGCCAAATCTTGTGACTTTCGCAGTAGGTGAATATGCCAAAATACGTGCAAACACTGCAACATATCGCAACCAAAGCGAATTTTGGCTTTGAAGGGACATCGGAACCTCACTTTTGGGTGGTATCTGTAGTGATTACGTAATTTTCTAAAGAGAATAATTACCATGACTGGAGGAAGTGAAAAGGAGTTGGCTTGGTAGCGCAATGCAAGTTGAGACTATAAAAAGTTTTATGTATTAAGTATTATGTATTATGTACTCCTCTCTGTCCAAAGAAGCTTTTAATATGGTGTTATTGATATGAAAGCAATAACACCATGTTAAAAGCTTCTTTGGACAGAGAGGAGTGGAGGCCATGATCTCCTAAGTCTCTGGACATGGCACTTGATGATGATGATTATTATGTATTAAGTATTATGTATTATGTATAAGTATTATGTATTATGTATTATGTATTATGTATAAGTATTATGTATTAAGTATTATGTTCTGTTGAGACTGAGTTACTTCTCTCTTACTCCACAAATTAAAGAACAGACTATTGCATTGGCGACGAGAATGATATCCTACCTGCCGAGTCAGCAGTTCCATACAGATTGCGCCTCCGTTGAGAACATATCTACAAAAGAGGCAAAAACTTGTTAATGCATCATAGCACTGCTAATAACCAATTGATGATGAGATGCTTTGTCATGGACACTGTCAAGTTTAGCAATGTCTCATCAGATCGACGTCATCGCTGGAAATCCTGCTTCTTAATAACGCTCGAAACTTTTGTGTACATCCTTCTCAGAATCAAAAAGTTGGTTGCGTTAGATCAAAAGATAAATTGCTTGCGCAGCCAGCTTTGCAGGTCAGTAATAAAGCTTTTCTTGAGACACTTATCACAGTATCGAACTCAGAAATGATGGAATGACGAATTCAAGAAACAATGCGAACGTGCTAAAACATCTGCTGTTCTCCTCTGCAACTTTAAGGCCAGAAAAAGCCTCATTTTATTATACCTGACCCCTATTTTTGTGCGAAATCATATTTCTCGTTGCATCACCAAAAAATCAGCAACCGACTGTTTATGAATACTGACGAGTACTCGACAAAACCTAAGTTGAGCGCTATCATTGATAACAACGACTATTGATTACTTTCTAACGCTGCAGTTCGCGCACGACCCTTCATCTTGATTTTTCTAAATTCTTCTCTCGAGACCGCTCCCGTTCCACGCTGTTCCACGCTGTTCCTGCTCACCATCAATAGCCATACGGCGGTATAGTATTCCTTGTATTCTTTCCGTGGTTGTCTCTACGATGTCAGCGCCTGATGGGGCACACCTTTTGATACTCTCAGTCAACTCGCGGCTATCAGTTACGTGAAAATACCGACGGTTGCGCCACGCTCAAATCTGATTTTAGTTTGTAAAACTCACCCTCCAGTAAGTACAGGATAGCAAACTCGAACAAAAGGTGGATGGAACGGGAAGCGGTCCTGTAATACAGAAGTGAGAATCAAACAGGTGCAGGAGTAGCATTCTATTGATAACAAGTTGTCCATCAGTCTGCAAGCCTAAAGTGAGCTGTAAAAATATTTTAGATCCCTTTAAGAAATTAGCATGGCAAATAAAGGCGTTGCAGGGGGAGTTCAATTAGGGAAAGCTTTTTTCACATAGGTTCTCCCAAAACATACAATCTAATAGCAAAAGATGAATATAAGATGACAAAAAACTATACCACGAAAGCGTAAAGCAAATTACAGCCCTGCCACTAACATGCTTAGCAGATAATAAAGTCAATATTCCGCTGGTCGCTACTGATGCTAAATGCATTTTATCATGAATGAAGGATTGAATGAATGAGTGAATGAATGAACTTACGGTGAATGTCATGCTTAGAAGAACGCCATCTGTTGTGCTATCCTGTTTTTTTAATGTTTGCAAATCTTTATATAGCTTGCTTTCTTTATCAAAACTGAAATAATCGATTAATATCTACTTTAAAAATCAAAGATGCAGCACCCATGGAAAATAATCCTTATACTGTATGTTCTGCATAGCATTCCAAGGCAGCTTTTAGGATACTGAGATGTCATGCGTATCGAGGAGGGCCCTGGTTATTTAATGTAATGTGACGTCGGTTCTTAACATCCATCCTTTGTCCCATGCATACAGAAAAGCTCAGAGGAAATGCCAGGGAAAAACCTTAAAAAGCCACCCAAGAATGATGGATGTACCACGTTGCGAAATGCATCATGTTCGCGGCACTTCAGCCATGTTGCGTACTTTAAATTCACGTGTCCGTTAGAGCCCAGTTTCTTTCGTACTGCCAATCAGAGGACTGGCAACGCCTTATATGGTCGGTGGTTCGAACACGTCGAAAGAATGGTCAGACTGACCACACAGTGCAAACGCATATACAAATAGCTTGGTTTCTTGTTCCGTTGATTAAAAAACAGTCGCTTATTGTCCAATAAGTGCATGAAAATGATAGGCAATATCAAAGGGTTTAATTGAATGATTTAATGGTTAACTCTGGGGAAAACCATAGCTTGAGAATTTTGCAAACATTTCCTACAACTACCAACAACCTAAAAGTGTGAGCTCATGCCACGAGCATCGTGTTTCCAGGTCTAGCTGTTGCTATGACAAAAATACCATTGGTGCAGAAGGTAATGAGATACCAACTCTGGTGGAGCTCAAATTTCCTACAAAACATTGATAAGCCTGCCTCTGACTTCGGCGTAACTCGGAACTAAGCAAACCTAGCTGTTTCATTTACTCATTTCTGCTATCTAGAAAACCTGAAGTAAAATAGAGTGAAGCAGCTGCTACGAGCGGCGTCTGGGAGCGCCTTGTTAGAGAGGCACAATCCTGAGCAACGGCGTTGCGTCAGGGTGATGACCAATTCCTTTCTCGTCGCATATTGCCCCCAGCTTAACGCCAGCAGGTATTGTTCACTGCCGTGTGGATATGAAGAGCATACAGAAGCGGGAAAACGTGCCGATCTATTAGAGATCTTCCGTGCTCAGCCGCAATGCCAAACACCGCTGTCTACAAACTGCTAGCCTCAGTTCATAGACAAAGGCGATTCGCGATTGATCAGACGCGTTCTTGCTCTTCGCAGCACGTTACTTCGACTTAAAAGTTGTTTACAAGTTGATGCGATGGGGTGCTTAGAATCCCACTATCATATCATAGGATTCAGGTGACAGTTACAACTGAAGCATTAGAAAAGAACCAATGCCCACCTTTTGAGCCGAATCCTCCAATCGTACAAACTATCTTCGTTCAGATCGATCGTGTAAGAAGCTACGAAACAAATAAAAGCGATTGATGATCACCTGATCATTTATTTACCACTTGATTTGAGGATATCGATTCAACGATGAAATGCAAATTAGGCAATTGAAATCAATTCTATGAGCCAGACAATGCACTGTGTTGCGTATTCAACCATATGAACCAGCCATTGGAAATAGGTGCCGATGGTTTAGAACGCAGGTGGGAAGGATGCATGGAAAATTTTGCGGCTAGCAACTACGAGAAAAGGACGGGTTGCATTGCGACAGGGTCTTGCGCTAGTACTGTTTATTGCATGATGTCCGAAAATGACTGATGACCACAGATCTCTATTTCGGTGAGACTTCGATCAAAAAATTAAACACACTACTTAATTAAGAGTTCAGGTTGCACGTTTTGACCTTCTGCGGTGGCAAAACACGTTCAACGTTAATCTTTGATTCTTGTAATACCTAATATGAACGCAGCTTGAATCTAACGCCTCGATTTTCAGTAGTCTCTACGTTTTTACGGATCATCTTGTAGAGATCAAAGAACAGCACTTTTCATAGTCTAATTGATAATGATCGCGTCCTGCTTTACTGCTCAATGAATACCAAGGAAGCTGGAGTTTTATTCTAGAAACACAATTAAAAAAGATTTCTAAATTGGCATACTCATCCAGGCTGAATATTCGAATTATCATCACTATTATCATTATCATTTTTATCATTACGGAAACAATTGATTGGGGATGAAATTCACTTGATGAAAATGTCGGTGAAAGACAGACATGTTCATCCTCTGTCGATACGAAAATTGTCAACTTGTCCATATTCATTTGAGGATGATTCTTCATAAATGACACAGAATAAGTGAGGTATATATCGATCTCTGGTTTCAACGGTTTTATGATGTTACCTCATTAAAGCGACCTCAATTTAGAAAAAATTGCGTCCCACAATTGAAACAAGTGTTAGTAAATAAATTTGAAAGGAAGGTGCTAGAGTCACGGCATCTTGAGATACAACGGTCATCTAAATTCACCGTCGCACTCTGACCTCAGATTCACACAAGGTACCCACCCATTTACTGCTTGTTAGATAGAGGGAATCCATAAATGTTCTATATCCACTATGTCAACAAACTCGATGGTTTACCCTTTACAAAGAGACCAGAAGAACGCGATCTTGATAAAACGACCTGGATTACGAGAACTAAGAATGTCATATCAATCGTTTCACTTCCAAAAAACGCGACCTGAATGATGTACCCTTTACAAAGAGACCAGAACAACGCGATCTTGATACAGCGACCTGGATTACGAGACCTAAGAATGTCATATCAATCGTTTCACTTCCAAAAAACGCGACCTGAATGATGTACCCTTTACAAAGAGACCAGAACAACGCAATCTTGATAAAGCGACCTGGATTACGAGACCCAAGAAAGCTACCTCAATCCTGTGACCACTTTAATTCAAATTCCGCAAAGCGATCTTTACTATCAGACATATTTATACGAACCTCTAATTAACGATCAATAAAACACATAACTGAAATTGAAATCGAAATTTTGAAGCCCAATTTGACATTACCCAGCCTGTAGCTCTCCGATTTAAATACATTCTTTAACTCTTTCATTAGTCTGTCTGTTGCTTGTACTGATCCACAGATAGAGCCCTGAATAAGAAAGAACACACGATCACACTTGGGTCTCTCTCAAAGTTGCTTAAGCGATTGACTAAATGATCCATGTACACAGCAGAGACCCGCCATTAGGAAGAAGTCGCGAAGTCTCAACAAGAAATAGCCACAATCATGCAGCCTAATGACATCATAATTTGCTTGGTGAAAAATTCTCTCCAAATTTTTCAAAGAGTGTTTTCGGTTTCCTGTTGAAGTGACCTGATTGAAGTGACTTCTCAGGGCCTTTCTAGCGAAACAAAACTTTGTGGAGAATACAATAAAACGATCCAAATGGATCGAAAAATAAAAACAGCTATTACAGAAATAATCACGGTTACCCTCAGGTGCTCTTCTCTTTGATTGACTCTTATGCGTTCAAAAATTGCAAAATTATCTGGTCCCATCTCCTCCTTCTCTTTCGATTCATGGCTAAAATTACGAAGACATTTGAAATGAATAATTTGACTTTAAACATTCCTGTTTTAGGAGTAATTTGACTGACAGCAGTTGAAAATACTGCATCATCTTCAGGAGTCCACTATATCTAATCCCCAGCTCACATGGCAAAGAGAAGGTCAGTCACGAAACCTCAAACGTGCAGTCGAAGAGAAGTGCAGTTCCCCGGCGGGTTGAATAGCCAACTTCGCCTTGAACTAGATTTGTATTCACCAGGGCAGCTAAGTGGTAAGATGTTCGTCCAAATATCCTGTGGTTAGTGGCTCGAAGCCACCTGCAGCTAAACTTCTCTTAGAGTGAGAAGAGTTGCTAGCTGTCTGCAATTCCAGGCGTGCAGGAATCCTGATGTATGATCACATCGAAAGAAAGGACTCTAGAACTGCCTGAAAGTTCGCAGTATCTAAAACACCATTTTTGGACGATGGGTAGAAATCGTAAAAAGGGCCTAACTTTGTGCACTTTGAGTTTTGAATTAAGAAACAAAAATGACGAAAAATCTCATACGAAGTTGCTTCTTCTTCAAACTCAAGCTCTTCGTCAAGCTCAAAGTTGTCTTGATCCTGTCAAAAAATGAAAACCTTTTTAACACTTGAAGAAATGGAAGTAAAACTGAGTTCCATACACGATGCAAGTACCGTGCTAAAAGAAGTGCCATCCTATGCACTCAGTTACTTCTCGGTGGTGAGGTGGAGAGCATATAGCAACAGGTAGGAGTGTGGGACCAAACACGAGATCTTCAGAACACTTGAAATGTGCTTTAACCACAGCCCAACTTTCACGCAGAAAAAAATCGCATAAGATTAAAAAATCTCGCTGGCTACAATAAATGTTTCGATTCATTCTCAATTTTTGGCATACGAGCTATCATGGAAAATTCTCACAATAGGCTTCAGCATTGCTACCCTACCTTATCCCGTTCTTACAATTCTGCAAAGCTATGGCTTTTTTTTAGTGATTTATGTTGGGGAAAGGCCATAGTGGCCTATACAAAGCCCCAACACAGGAAGAAAGAAGGGGGCGGAAGGCTGTCAGTTGAGAGAGATCAGATCAAGTTTATCGATCTTAGATTTGAAGGATGGGAAGTTGTACGATTCAGGAAAGCAAGAAGAAAGCAAGACGTTCCATAAGTTGCATGTTCTAGGGATGAATGATGATTTGTGGGACAGAGTTCGTGGATTAGGCAGTGAAACTTGGAAAGGGTGTGAATGAGTTGAGCTTCTGGTGGTTCTGACACGCCTCAGAGGAACAGGAATAATCTCCATGATCTCCTGAGAGCAATGCCCGTGGCCTAGCAGGGTTGAGAAGATTTGCCTACCTCAATGCCTTCATCTTCGTTCATATCAGCATCCTCTTGATCTATCAGCTCCCTATTTGTATCCTCTTCATTTATCTAAAAACCAGGATGAAACCATTAATTAGGCACACTGGCATGAGAAAAATGTATTACCAATATGAGAAAAAAGCAACATTATGGCTTTTCACATGGAAAATGTTTTAACCAGGCAAGCCTCAGATCATAAAACTCTGGCTAATGGTTGAAATAAGACTATCAAATCTATATCAAAATGTGGGTGCAAACGTTTGAAACTGAGTGATGCAAATGATAGGTTATCTACATGCACTGTGTAATCCTCCATGAGGAGGAAAATGAAAATAATTATGTTTGGTAAAGACCGTTGATAGGTATCTTTTGTTTTTGACAAAGACCATTGATAGGTATCTTTTGTTTTTGACAAAGACCAATGCCAAAGCTCCTTCTCTAGGCAAATGATTCAGATTCTTATTTGGCCGTCATTTAAGTTTCATGCTCTGGAGAGTGTTGGCAAAAGATCTTTAGTAAAATAAAATGACACTTTCGCATATCTGTTCAATATTGAAACTTTTTAAATTTTGCAACTAAAACAGCTTTACTCTTGCAATCTTTAGAACATAAAGTGTCAGAAAAAGTTGCTCATTTTGATGGAATTCAATCAATAAGAGAAGGCATGAGACCTCTCATTGGCAAGGAGAACCAACCAAGGTATCATACTTTGCATTCTATCAAAGGCTAAATTATGGACAAGTTTTTAATCCTCTTAGTCCTTCATTGATATATATCAGGGAAGCTTGCTTCACCAAATCTTTGGCGACGCAGATTGCGTCCCTCAAATGCACTACAAGTACATAAGCCTGTTTGCTATAAGCAGTCTGCGTTGCGTTGCAATCCAGAGCAGCACACTCAAAATCATGATATGCATTCTAGCTAAGCTACTTAAAAAAGCGATTCTCAACCAAGGAGACTAAGTGCTTTAATTCAGAAGTACAACGTGCATGTGTGTAAAACGTGCACCCTTGATTTTCAATTAAAAACTGGCATAAATCCTTTTTTGCTTTTTCTTGCTCAGAACAAGGATTGCATGTGACAGACATTGTTGAAAATGCACGGCCATGAGAAAAATCATTTATTAACAGCGTAAACTAAAAACACAGTACAGAAATGAAATTTTCAACATCATTCAAAATCATTCAATTTTCAGTATCATTCAAACCTCGGATTCATCCCCAGATGAACCAAAGACCTGTGCCCATTTTACCCTCATTTATAACGCGCACCCGTCCGTAACTTGAGCTTTTTTTAGGTACGAAATTGTGAGCGCTATATTTGAATAAATACGGTACATGAATGAAATCAGAGAAGCAATCCAACCTCTGTCTCCTCTGCATCCAGGTTTTCAACATAGTTTGGAACCACACTGTTGCTCATTGTTAAAAGTTCTTTGACAAGGTACCTCAGCATACCAAGCAAAAGGTTATTTGAGGATGTGCTAATTTTGCCTACAGCTGCGATTATGTCTGTCACCAAACTATCTTCTGATTCAGAAAACCACATCGGTGACTGTTCTGGGTACAGCCCCTTCAAGAAAAACATTCAGATAAGTGAAAATTTTCAAAGAATGATAAAAAAAGATAAAACTGAATTCTGTCTTTACTGTCTCATCAGTGGATGCATAAGCTAAAAGAAACGAACAAGAATCTTTCATATACTATACAAATATTCAGCTGTTTCACCACTTTCAACCTTCTATCTGATGGAAGTTAGAATCAACCCAAAGGTTATGATTGAATCTCTAGACTGTAACATGCGATGATTAAATCAGATGGTACCTCTCTTGCAAGGTGCCCCAGGCAATGGAATAGATTATGAGAATCAATAGCTTCTTATCAATTTTTGATCTGTTACCAATAAGCAATTTATCAATTTTTTGCCAGCACAATAATGGAGCTTGATGCTATTGATCTTTTTAAGTCAATTGACCATAGTTACAAATATGAATAGTTAAGCCTTATATCTATGAATTTATGAGTAGTTGGTAAGGCAAAGAAGCACTTAGTTATATACATATACATACATACATATACATAAACATATATGTATACATATACATGTAAACTTATGAAATGTTATAAGTGCTATTTTACTCTAATCTAAAGAAATGGACCATAATTTCAACCTTGTCAAACTCAATAGCAAAGGAGACCATAATTTTTATTCCCACGCTACATGTGAAACTTGTATGCCTATTTGCTTACAATGGCATTTGTATTGCGAAATAAATCTATCAGGCTTCTGGTAGAAGACATTACCTGTGATAACTACATCAAGGCATGAAGAAAACCTCGGTTGAGTTAATTCTTAAAGATTCCAAAAGAAAATGCAGCATTATTCAAAATAAAGTGAGAGGAAAAAACATCTTACAGTGATATTGCATGAGATTACATGTCTCTCTCCATTTTTACCAATAAAATGAAATGTCAAATCGTCGAGGCTAGTAGACACAGTTCTGAAGAACTCGTGGGTCTTTGGAAAAACTGCTTGAATATGTTTCAACTCTGATCTCAGTCCTCTGGTTCTGGCTGACATTTTAAGGACTGCTTTGTTATGTCCAATGCATGAAAGTTGAGAATTATTGAAAAGACAAGGGCTTGGCGAGTATCACTTGAAGTGCTCTTGGGTAAAATATCAGAGGAGAATTCCTTCAGCATTCCTTGCTACTCATCCAAATCGAATGCTTTGGACTCTTTATCCGTGTACCTTATCTCTTCAAATAATTTCAAGTCAGTCTTTTCAAATTCATTTAAACTTTTGATGTAACATCCGTTTTTATACACTCCAAGCTTTCTTTTTCAAGCAGAAGTACTTTTCATTAGGAGCACCTGACTTTTCCGCAAGTTTCAGCTTGCATGTAAGTAGAGATTTAGACCGTCTGCCAGTATTTGAACAATAATACGAAATAGTTGAACAACTTATTTGACAACAAATATAATACTGGCCTAATTTTGATTCTGTTGTGACGGAATCCTGCAGCAACAGCAACATCAAAAATGGTAGCGAAGGAAAAATGGCTGCCGCTCTACCACTCTAATAACAATGTAAATAAAGAGTTGATTTCCTAGGGTCTGCATGGAAGACTTGTTATTTTGACGTACAAATGAAACTATTTTACTTGGGTTATAGTGGCTCAAGTGACTTGTATATAGTGAAAAAATAGCGAAAGCCCATTTATCTTGCGGATAGCATCTCTTTCAATAAGCGGAAGCTTTGTATTGCATCTTGGGAGTTGATCTCTTTATCATCTTGCTTCTTGGAAATTCCTTTTGCGAGCTTAAGTGATTGCAAAAACAAATTAAATTTCTGTCAAGAGAGGTGCCGAAGCTCTGCCACATTTTTCTTGCAAAGGGGGTAATTCATTGAAAATAGCTTTTACTTCAGGAAAGATTTATCTTGCTTCCTTTCATTTCAAACTTTTGCTTCGCAAGGGAATCCGGTCATTAACTCTCCCTCTCCCGTTTGATAAGTTTTATTGCCCTTGTGTGTAAAATTCTATTCGCAGCAACGATTTCGTGAAGTAGTAAGCTTTCTTTAGAGTGTTACACATGTGATTCGTCAGACGTCAGACGTAGTGGTTACACGGAGAAAGCCGTTTCCAACACATTTTTTTCATGCACACATTCATACCTACGTGCATACGTACAAACATACCTTTACACGTTTTAGTTCATGACACAAGTTTAGTATTTGGCAGCCTCATTTTCGCTGAAGTAGACATAGAAAAATTTACCAAATTGGGTCATTATTAAAGAAACAACGGATATTGAAGGGTAAGAATTGCCTCTATAAATGTGGATTCTGTCTTTTATTCTGTTGCGTGGTTTGCACTGAATTGGTAGAACTAAAAAGGTGAGGTTTCCAGAGCAACTCTTGGAATCAAACAGCCTTTGTTGAAATTGGCGCTACCCCCGTCTTTGTGAGTGGTTTCGGCAAACCCTCCGATAGAAAATACCAAAATTTGTTGACAACTGTTGGAAAACAAATTTTCCTTTAGGTGATTGTTCTAGATTAAAGGGAACGTTTGTTAAGCCTCAACTTGCAAGCTGTTTTAAGCAGTTTCACAGTGCTTTTATGACTCTGATCGGCTTCAAAGTTCAAAACAACATGGGAAGAGTAATCGGCGCTATGCGGCTTTGAACTGACTGTTTTGAAACGAAAGGCTGTGGTTGCTTCTGATCAGGTGCACTGTCAATGTGTTATTTCAGAAACGTGCTGGCTTATGCGGTTTCTCAGTACAGTTCTTTGGTAGCTTCTTTAAGAGAGGATTATCAATTCTGCATTCACCTGACCTCGTGCCACTCATTTCTAAATTGAAGGGTTCCTGCAAGAGGTTTCTTCTAAGGGAGACAGAGATCGGCTTGATCTCTGCGGTTGGAGTGAGGGACTTTCAGACCCTTAATTCGATCGTTGATTTTTGCAACTGCGGTTTGCACAACACGGTATTGAAATAGAATGGCCGGTATCAACTCAATGTGTGTCCTTGGTCAGTCGATGGCATTGGCTGACACGAAGCAGAAAACAACTCCAGTTTCGAAGACAAAGATCATGAAGAACAAGCCAGTTGAAAAGGTGTTTACAGCAACAGGGCAAGCCCCGAGCCCTAGTAAAGATTTTTTTGAGCTTGTAGTGGCGAAGGATCGGATAATCTGGCGTGTATGGAGAATCAAGTACAAAAACCATAGGATGATAATGCCAAGTGAAGATTGCCTAACCTACGAAGACTACCAGTATGATGGACGAGTGCAATCAGAAATCAATAAAAACCTTGGCGATGACGTGCTCCAGATATCCTTGGGTTATGCATCGAAACAATGGCTTGCAAGAGTGCCGATGGGTGTGCTGCTAAGAATCGTCACTCATTTGACGATCAAAGACCTCACCAATTTATCGCAGGTAAATCACCTTAGATTCTTTGTCAAATTTCAAAACATGCAATGCTACAAAGAATTGTTGGGCGAAGAATGCTTGCAGATGGCTATCATCTTTCTAGCATCGATCAAAATAAGATCAAAGCAATGGCTGCTTACTTAATTTGTTTAAAATGCTGCGAGATTTTAAGTCAACTGGTACTAACTGTATATAGGGCTTACAATGCAACAGGTGTACTGAACTATCGAGGAAATATGACATGGTGAATTTGGTCAGAATAAATAAACTACTATCCTAGTGGATGTGGGAAATTTTTCTGCTGCAAGATCTGGTTCAAGAGATAAAAGATGGCTTAAGTAAAAAAATGCATCCTGCATTAGCCATCAAGATGGAAGGGACTTCGAAAGGGGTGCCGCATTTCTCGATCAAAAAATCCCACAGGTGAGAAAACTGCTCTTCTGGGAAGACTTTGTCGTAAGTTCTCATTCGTAAGTACAATATCGATCAGGGTAAGCGCGAAAGTTGCAAAAATGCATCAATTCCATTTTGAGGACTTGAATATAGCAATAAGGTAGCAATGGGCGTTGCAATTAACTACAACCGTTCGCGTTCTCAATTGGGCTCTTCGGAAACCATCGGTAAAGGACAATCATTTGACGAGTTCCCAATTCCTAAGTGTAACTTAATCTAAAGGCTACCCCCTCCAGAGTTAATCGGAATGCCATTTTCGTCACAGGGAGAGCAGACTGTCAACCCTGCGTAACCAATCGCATTTCAAGAAAAGAAGCATTGAGACCATTATAAACAGCAACTTATATTGTTCTAATTCTCACTTCCATTTTTGCAAAATAATCTCATTACATACAACGGACACATCTCATCAACTGATGTCATGTAAAGGAGGACAGTTACAACGTAGCGTCTCCTGTGCTTTACTCGGTGGATAGCCTCACTCACTCATTCACACATTCACTCGTTTACTCACTCACTCATCTACTCACTAACTCATTAACCCACTCACACAATCATCCACTCACTAACGCATTCACACACTCACTCACTCATCCACTCGCTAACTCATTAACCAACTCACACACTCATCCACTCACTCTTGCTAACTCAGTCACTTACTTATTCAACCAACTTAGTCAACTACTCATTCGCATCACACTTACGTATTCATTCACTTACCATTTATCCACTCACTCGTTGACTCATTCACTCATGCATTCACTCACTCACTCAATCACTCACTAACGAACTCACTCGCTCTTTCGTTCAATCATTCCCTCATCAGACCGTTACATGCAAGCAGTGGTGTACTCAAGAATGAAAACGAATTTGAACATATGAAATATTTAACAAAGTACTACGAAATCCCGCTAATAGGGAAAATTTAAACAGCATTCCACTACATTGAGCTTATCTTGGTGAGGCCACCTTCAGGTCAACAGTTCTGGGCATCATCGATGAATTTGCCAAAGTAAGCTGAACAATAACTCAAGAATATCAAGAGCTCAATGCTTGATTCCAGTTGACTTTTCGATTTCCATGACAGAACTAAAACACCAAGCATTCAATTTTCGGCCACCTATTTGCATATGGTTTCGAATTTATCAAATCAGTGACGGCACGAGTAGAGTGAGGAAAGCAATAGCAGCGAATTAAGAAAATATAGAGGAATAGAAATAGAGATATATAAATTATCCGGCGCCGAGGGACGGTTGCAGCAGTGGCTTAAACGTATGTTTAAAAGTTACTTAACGATACACCACTGATGCTAGTATGGCATTGGCTGCCGCAAGAAAAGGCAAGGAGCCAGAAAGATGCGTCGCAGTTTTTATGCATGCCTTAAATATTGACAAAGCTGTAGCAGTGCAAAGATTTGAGCAAATCTTGCGAATCCTGAGAAATAGAAGAAAAATGACAACAGTTGTCTCACACAAACATACGCCCATTACCTGTTGATCCTCTATTCATTCCCGCATAAAGGCAATACGTAACTTGAAATGGATTTGAATAAGGCAAGGTCCGACTAAGTACACATTGCGCAATTAGTTGTTATTGGCATGGTTGCCATAATGTAAGACATCGCAAGAAAGCAAGGGCAGATAACTGAACGCTCTGAAGTCGAGATTTTGCTTCCCTTCGGCGACGTTTTTATTGATTAACGGTCGACTGACTGTTCTGTTTGATTAATTCAATGATTATCCATCGATTCTGCAAAGTCACTCTTCTAAGCATTTTTGATACTTTTCGCAAAGCAATTGATTGATTGACTGATTGATTGATTGGATGATCAATTGATTGATGCTGCAACACTTCGTTGCTAGGCACATTTGGACGCAATGACTTATCATTGGATAATCAATTCATTGATGAAATGATTTTTTTAGTGAGTCATGTTGGGGACAGACCAAGGTGGCCTATGCAAACCCCCAACAAAGGAAGAGAGAAGAAAGCGAAAGACTAAGAGGAGATAGAAATCAGATCAAGTTTATTGATCTTAGATTTGAAAGATGGCATGTTGTAAGATTCAGGAAAGCAAGAAGAAGGCAAGATGTTCCATAAATTGCATGTTCTAGGGATGAATGGTGATTTGTGGCATAAAGTTCGTGGATTAGGCAGTGAAACTTGGAGAGGGTGTAAGATTGAGCTTAGTCATTCAATTGCTCGATTTGCAAACGTTGCTTTTCCAAGACGTTACCTAGTCTTTGCTTGAAGCACTTGATTGATTGATTTTTGGTTTCAGTAGGTAGTTGATTAATTGACTGATCGTGAGCAAGCAAATGTTCTCATCATCTTAACTACACCCCCTGTTTTTCTCATTACCGACTCATCGTGGGTGTCACTCCAGCAAAGTTTAGTGTTCTAAAAGCAGAATTCTAAAACACGCAACTGCACTTCTTTCAAATGAGCTTTCTTCAATCATACAATACGTTTCCTTTCTCTATCAATATAGGTCTGCAGTGTGCTCAGAATTCGCTGTCTGGACAGTGATCTATGGAAACATTGCTTTTCTCAAGCATTCGGGGCGTGGGATGAACTCCGTGAGAGAAGAGCGAAGAGGGTTGGATGGAGAAAAGTTTTCATTGAAGAGTGGGATAGAAAGAACACAAATAAAATCAACTGGGATGATTTGTGATGAATCAGCCGAAAGCAATTCAGATTTTCTCAGGTTAATTTATGTGATATTTGTGGTGTAGATGTGTACTTAGGAGAAAGGTAAGGGATTCTCAGCCCAACAAGGTTCACAAGATCACGGAGCACAGTTCAACAAACCGCAGAATAATCAGCAGGTGATAATGATAAAGACAGAGCTAAATGTCTCTTTAGTTCCCTTAGAAAGCCTCCAAAGTGCCCCTTGGAGAAGCTGCAACAATGCATGCATCATTTTCCCTCAGAACATTGGAATTTGCTGATATCTTTGTAGTACGAGACCCCGTTAACACGGTGCAGGATATTTTCGAAAGCACCATTATTTCTACCCGTTTTCACATTCCGTCCACGCATCGCCCTGGTTTTTGGTGTCCGAAATTCAGCTTCTTGAAAATGCTCTCGAGGCAGTAGGATATCTGCAGGCCGTTGAAAAGTTTCGAACGGATTTCATCAAATGTTAATACTTAAGATGATTTGGTGCGAAATTAGTGATTCCTTTCGCTAATGGCGAAGTCTTAAATGATGCATGAAAGTAATTAGAAAATAGAGGGTCGTCCTAGGATTTCTGACCAAAGGAATTAAGTTTGGTACGAGTTTGTTCATTAGTCAAATCAGCCAGAAATAGATCTCTCACTATCTGCCTCCTGATTGCTCCAAACCAATTGGTAATTAAGAACCTGAGGACTTTGGAAACCAAGGACGCGCGATGGAAAACCACACGATCACACTAATGCACAGGGCGACTCTGTTTGGAGAGTGGATCACGTCAGTCAGCGGAATCCTATTACGCCACCGCGGTGCCTGTTCGCTTTAGACGTGCGTAGATCTCATATGTAATCGGCACAGTGTCATCTTCGCTTTAGCCTTCATTCCATACGCCAACGCAAGTGTTGAATATTGCGACTGCACACGGGCTGGCGAGCTAGTCAGAGCAGAATTCAATTCAATTCGATTCTGCGTGAAGGTCCCTAGGTTCGATTCATGCTCGTTTACGTTTCCAGCGTCCCATTCTCTGGCAACCCAGCAGTACGTGGGTACCCGGCCTTCAGCTAGGGTTAAGGTGTGGCAATGAAAGGAGCTTGCTGCTCTGCCTGGCAATGCTGCGGCTCAGATTGGAACTTCTAGCAAGGTACTCCTCCACAATCGCTTTGAGCACGGAAATTATAAATTACTTTCTTTAGGGTCTTCGAGCTAACAAAAAACTTGAAGTGAGTGAAGCAATCAGCGATCGTCAGTTTAAGGGGTAAAGAAAGATACGAAGCTAATGAAGTTTATTAGAGTCCGTGTGTCCGTGGTTCGAACCCGAAATCAAGCTTTACTTTCACTTGAAGTGAGTGAAGCAATCAGCGATCGTCAGTTTAAGGGGTGGGTAGCATGAGACCTAGTCAAATCGAGAGGAATGGCAAGGGGACTCATTGGTCTATAAGCATAACTCTTTATGTCTTGAAATCTGCCTTTGAATGCTAATAATAATAATAATTGTTATTATCATATTGAATTTTTTAACAGGATGAAAGCTTCAACAATCAAAAACTTTTCTGTTATTAGTGTTTGTCCTCTAAAAAGAAAGGTGCCTAAAAAGAAAACATAAATATCTTACAATTGTACGTCTAAAAACAGTTTTATATCATTAACATGTTAAAATCTTATACAAATATAATGTTCAAGATCTCCCTAAAAGCAAATCAATTGTCAGAAATCCTAGCAGCCACTGGAATTTTATTAAAGATCTTAGCACTCATGTAGTAGAAGCCTTTCCTTGAGTATTCAGTTCTTATCCGTGGAAGGCATACATTACATTTATTGTTCCTTGTGTTCTTGCAGTGTACTTGATACAGAAAATATTGGCTTAAAGCATGGCAGACATCGTTCTGCAGGACATTGTATACTAACACGCAGGCTCTCCTTTTGATGGCATTTATTGGGGATGAACTCCCCATGTTCGCTTTTTTGCGATTATTTGCATTGTGCGATTGTGAAACGAGTTGGGCTTATTTTCTTGCGTCGTATTTGATTTCAGATTCAATATACCACAGTAAGCGAGCACTGGAAATAGCTTCATCATTGAGCGGTAGATGGATTTTGCTGTCTCCATGTCCAGACGATTTCTGGTCTTTGCTAAGAGTCGTAAACGACCTGAGGCCTTGTATTTGGCATAAAAATCATTGTTAAGATTCTGTGAAGAGTCTAGCTGTACACCAAGATACTTGTATGTTGAAGTGATATCGATTTGACCATTTCCATGTAAAATGCATAAAGGCTCAGTACATTTCCGCATTCTCTGCGCTGTTCCAAATAATAGGGCTTCGGTTTTTCTTTTTTTCAGGTTGAGGATTAATGCATTTTCACTGAACCAGACAGAGAGTTCAGCCATAGCATTCGATAATTTCGCATCTATTTCTTTAATCTCTTTACTCGCTACGTAAATAGTGATGTCGTCTTCGTATGTTATTATGCTGGTACCTTTGGTAGAATAAGCGATATCGCTGAAAAAGAGAATGAATAGGAGAGGGTCTAAAATTGATCCCTGCAGCACTCTACTTAAAATCTTTCGTGGATTGGAGAGAGGACCATTGAACGATACTTGAGCACTTCCATTGAACAGATAATTTACAAACCACTCAAGTTCAATTTCAAGTTGAGAATTGCACCGCTTTCCAGTTTTCTTCTCAACCTTGCTTAGATTTTGCCATATGAATTCTCGTAACGGAAACCCTTTTCGTTTCATTTCGCTTATAACATTTGCAAAGAATGAGCAGAAAGCGTTTGAGATGGTGCTAGGATTATTTACCTGCTCTTCATTAATTTCAAAATGAATGTTTACCTTTGAATTTGTTGGCTTTTATGGATAGATCGATTTAATAGTTCTCCAGAATATATTTGGATTTCCTGCATTTTCACTCAACAGCTTTCTATGAAAGGAAGACTTTCCCTTTCTCACTGCTATATTGACTGCATTTCGCTTCTCCTTATATGCTACTTGATAAACTTCTGATTTTGCCTTACGAAACTTGCGCAATACCTTATCTCTCTCATTCATCAATCGGTTGACACCTTCGTTTAGCCAAGGGGCAGCTTTTCCTTTCACTCGTCTCTGTATTTTTGGTGCGTGTTTGTTCAAAACCCCAGAAAGTACGTTTTTCATGTAGCCCCAAGCTTCGTTCACATCTATGCAGTTCAGAAGCCGTAGCCAGTCACTATTGCGAAGATCCTCTTTCAGTTTTTCCGGATCGTAGTTCCGATGGTTGCGACAGGTTATCTGTCTGGGGGCTTCTCTCACGAGGTTTATTTTGCGCACACAGCCAACCATTCCATGATCTCCTATCGCCGTGGGTATAACCCTTGCATCTCTAATTGTGGCTGGATTGTTGGTCCCAATAATGTCAGTAAGTGTTGATGTTGAATCCGTTGTTCCTGTAGGCCTTTGAATCAACTGTCTCATACCAAAAAGATTTCGAATGGATTTGAAATCCATTAGGTGGAATCCATTAAATATCAAATTAGCATGACGTGAGTGAAGATGGTGATGATAATGATCATAACTGGAACAAAGCTGATGATTGTTATTATCATTAAGAAAATTATCGAAAAGTTTTGTTTTATTTGCCCCTTTGGACAAAACCTTACACACCAGTTATAGAAATGCGCGAGTCCATAGAAACGAGAGTTGTCTATCACCTATGAATACACACTCATGTTAGAATAGAAATGGCTTGTAAATATGAAGATTATTAGCATTCTTTTCCACATTGTTCAAGCTATGAATCGTTGTGATGCAATGTATTTTAACGTCGCTATTAATCTCCCATCACAGTTGCGAAGTCGTTCTTTATTTGCAACAACTTTCACGCTGGACCTTGAATTAATGGCGAACGGTATGGAGCTACGACGGAGGGTTGCTTCGCACGAACAGGACCATAGTATTCTATGTTATAGTTAGTACACTACGTGTAGTTTCCGATGCTCGGGGCACACTCGTACACGTTCATCTTCACCCCCATCTATCCACGCAGCAGTAAATGGGTGCCTAGCGTAAAGCCGGGGTAAAGGAAAGGAACTGGGCACTCTACCCAAAATTCCGTGGCTCAGGATGGTACCTTTTTTCAAGCGTGGTGTTTCCCGATGCTCTTATTTGATATTGGACTAAACTGTACTCTACACTGTATGAATCACACAACTTGGCTGTGTATACATAATTTTTGCTTTGCCAGGAGGCGAACAGCAGGCGGAAACGATACCAAAATGGCCTTACCCAAAGCATGAATAAGGTTAAGCGATAAATTTTGGTAACTGATCAAATCTTTATCAATGAAAAAAGCTACATTTTTTGGCAGAAAATTGCAAGTATGAGGCTTGCAATTTTCATATTTACCTGAATGCTTGCGATGCGTTGTTACTGTTCTATTTGACTTAGATATGCCCAATATTCTATCAACCATGCGTTTGTTACAAAAAGCGTGAAATTAAACAGTTCGTTTTCTTGTAAAACGGAAAATAAAATCGAATTTCTAATATTTCTTAAATATGAACGAATTTACAAACTCTACCACGCCAACCTATGAAGGGTCATTTTACACAAAACTTTGAAATTGAAATCCAAGGCTGTTGTCGCAACTTTGCTTCGGCAGCTAGAAAGTGGGATGTGCATGCAAGAACTTCACCTTGAAATCACATTGCTGGACTTTTGCGTAAAGTAATTACTGCAGATTTTAGCGAAATCTCTTTTACTCTGATAAATGCCAATACGAAGGGCCACTGATTTGCTTAAAAAGCCTTGTTTGGTAAAATCATTATCTTCTCCCGAGAAAACCGACTAAATTTCCTTTCCTGCTTTGAGAATGCTTCATTTTTGTATTCAGTAGCATTAGGCCGACAAAATAAGAATACGAGATCAGGTTTTGGGTGACTGAGCCCCAACTCTAGGATTGGCCAAGAGTTCTGCACGAGAACATTAGAGGGTGAATGGAGTCACAAGTTCAGGTTGGCACACAGCGTCTACGGTGGCTCATCAGTCCAATGCGGGCTCAGCGCCGGCGGCCACACCGATCCCAAACAAACTCGTCCCCAGGGTCCAGTTCCTCCTTTGCTCGCCTCTTATTTTCAGCTCTTTTCGCATCCTCCTCTCGCAACCCAACCCTAACCTGACCTTAACTACGTCACCAAACCCTTACGCCTTTGCAGCCCCAACCTGGCATCTGCACCCAAGCCCAGACCTTTGCGCATCAACCCTAGCATCGCCCCGCATACCCTGGCCCTTGCACCCAAATCCCAACATTTACACCCTACCCCAACCTGGTAGGATGGACGTGGTACTTTGGTCAATGGGGATTTGGGGAGGGGGGAAGGTTGGTGGTAGCAGTTGTAGGAGTTTCTGATACTCAGAATTACCGATTTTCTCGGCTGAACTCGTACGAGTCATCTGTTAGTACTTAATCACGAGCATCTTTTTGTATCTCCATTACTTTCAGCTTTGTTTAATGACATGTTATTTGGATCAATGTCCATCGGGCTATCGGTTTTCAGCTCACGTAAGTCTCGTTCTCGTCGTATCACAGTTGTTCGTCGTACGTAGCGCCATAAACTTAGTCATTCAAACGGTCTGTTGAATAGCAAAAATATTACTACACGTCACACTGATAGAAACACGGAAGCGAGGCTAACTCCTCCACGTTTCCTGCAACTCATAGAATAACAACATACTGAGATGAGCGCTACGAAAAAACAGTAGAAACATGTAGGCATATAACTTGTTACAATATTTGCATATAAAATTGCGTTTAAATCCTCTCCAGATGGGTTTGTTACCTACATAAAAGTAACAGTAAATTCACACGTGCTATTTACAATATAGATTTACAAGTCTGAATTGACACACGCAGCCCGTTAGACTCGATGAGCGTTGTTTGATGAAGCTGGCAGATAAGTCAATCCATGTCTCAATCGATACTTTCTTACTTCCCTGCGTCCAAGGTAATGCGTCACTCCAAGGAACAGCAAGCCAAGGAACACAACGCCAAAAATTAGATATCCACTTACCTACGAAATAAAAAGGATACGTTGAACAAGCGTGATTTTAATAGGGAACAGAAAGCAATTTGAATACAGATGATTTCCCATATCATCCACGAAGCGTATTTTACGAAACTGAAAAGCTTTCAAACGAGCAGCTTATGTCGCTGAGGTAACGTATTGACATTCTTACTAACTGAGTGATTTATACGTTATTTTTCTCTTATTAGTGGGTTGTGTTGAGGAAAGGCTATGGTGGCAAAGCCCCAACATAGGAAGAAAGAAGAAAGCGAAAGGCTAAGAGGAGAGAGAGATCAGATCAAGATTATTGATCTTAGACTTGAATGATGGCAAGTTGTAGGATTGGGCGAGTTATGTTGAGGAAAGGCTATGGTGGCATAGCCCCAACATAGGAAGAAAGAAGAAAGCGAACAGCTAAGAGGAGAGAGAGATCAGATCAAGTTTATTGATTTTAGATGGCAAGTTGTAAGATTCAGGAAAGCAAGAAGAGGGCAAGACGCTCCATAAATTGCATGTTCTTGGGACGAATGATGATTTTGCGAGATAGAGTTCGTGAAGTAGGCAGTGAAACTTGTAAAGGGTGTGAATGAGTTATAGAATCATTCTCAAAATGAGAATCCTTCTACCACAGCAAAACTATTGATGCTATGCTTGCTGTCTTGTAGGACACTTAAAAATTACACATTGAGCTGCATCCTGGTCCGCTCTCTTGACGTGACCATACTTCGCGGCTCTGCACCTGGTACAAGAGAGAGATCGCGACTCATTCAAAGCGAAAGCTAAGCGTGAGGCGGTATGAAGCCACTGAACATAGATTCAATGAACAAGCAAGCGTCTTACCAATGCCTTCTCAAAATACATAGCGATGCTCTACTATTCTTGCTATCTTGCTAAAACACGTCATCTTCTGCCGTAGTTCAACAAGCTGAGAATACCCTGTATGATCTATCTGGAGGAGTGAGGACCTGGGGTTAGCCTTGACAGAATGAAAATCAAGGCAGAAAACCTGGCGAGATCAAAGTGGCGGCAATATCGCATCAGTTGCTTTCCAAAAAGCGTTCTGATCCGTTGAAGGCCAGGTAAGTGTCAGTGCCATAAGAGCCATAATAATCCTGAACCATAAAGTTATGAATTAGAAGGATCACGAGCCATCAAAATCTTGATATGACGTCATGGAAAAGTTGACATGACATAATAGCTTCTAAGTGACAAACCTTCCTTCGGATTCCAGGTAGAAAGCACAAAGAAGGAAAAACTTAGCAGGCAGCCAATAATGTCCTAAGCCAGACACGTGGTTTGAGATGTTGAGCTAAATGTGTGTAGAAGATTTTATCAACAATCTGTGCTTGTTTGGCCATCAATATAAAACAACTCCGGCAGATGACATCTACTGATCTTCACAGAAATCCAATTTTTCAATAATCACGTCTTTGTTTTAAAGTTTTATGAAATCTGAAGGTCTTCAATTTCATTATTAGACATACAGTAGGATATATGACGAAATTGAAAGGTAAGACAGTTATTGGCCTTAACCTTACTGTTATAAATGGACCATGTGGTGGGTTGATATCAATTGGATATGTTACTAAGCTTTCATAGTGAATAAAATTAGGATCGTCAAGATTGACAATGCAGTAAAATTGATCATAATAGATTCGAGAGCATACAAAATTAATCAATTTAGTAACTGGACAACAAAGTTAAAGCTTTGAAAAGGACTCAACCATGTGGCTGAAGGTAAAAATACTAGGTCAAGTAGCTCAGAACTAATTTGGCAGGCCAAACGGTGCATTTAATGAGCAAATCACTTTGATCAGCATTAGACGTAAGCTCTGCCTATCACAGAGAACAAAGTCACCGCAACATACATACACAGCTACATTGATATTAAATGAATAATTTAAAGCCAGAAGGTTGCACTTAATAGAGATTAAACCGGTTTATGAGAAACATGGACAGCAAAGCAGATGCTTTGAAGCGTGGCTTCGTGGTATTGCTCTGCTTAGCTTATAGTATCTACGTAACAAAAAGTAAATAACGATGCTTATGTTCTCCGCCAAGGCAAAATTTCAAAGCAGAATGTATAATCATTCGCCCACAAGAAGGGTTGTTTTTAAACTATTGGAAGGAAGTCTTACGTTGGTTGACGCTGAAGGAGAAGTCGGTTGGAAATGGAGAATGCGAACTAACGCAGTCGAATCCGAGGAGGATGCTACCGCAGAGCGTGATCGATTTCAGCTTAGAGGAAGACAGTGGCTGGCCACTCAGTTAGGCGATTTCCGTTGCCTCCCTCGCCCATACTATTAAGCATGCTCGTAGGTTAGCAGGCGCCAGAGGCAGGGCTCTGAATTTTCCCTGCAATGTTGGGTGTACACACATGGATTTGAAATTGGACCTTTTACTCATTCAAAATCCACGAACAAGGAATTTTAGCATGGCGAAAAAACAACTACAAAAGGACTTGAATAGGGGGCTTTGTCATCTTTCAAATCCAAAATTAATAAACTTGGTCTTATCTCCCTCTCCTCAAGGTCTTACTTTTTCTCCCTTGGTTGCATCTTTGGCGTAGGCCACCAGGGTTTATACCTAAACAAAACAAGCCACGTGGGGGTAGGTAGCAGGGTGGCTAGAGTAAATGTCAACAATGCTTAAGTCCTGGGCTCGAGGCAAGCTTGCAGCTGATAATGGACGCGCTCTATCGCTGGAGCCAACTGTACAGCTGGGTGTAGAGTGTGGCGAGGAAAGGTGCTGGCCACCCTACCTCAATAATGGTCATAACGATACTCCTCTATCAAGGTTCTCCCCGACATTCCTATAAAGATTAGAAATAAACTCTGCTATAACACACAAGAACACGGTAATCCAGTTTATCTATGAAATCTGCGTAGAAAATAAATTGGATGGCCAAGATCTGATGTTGACGACCTTTAAAAGTCTTGCGGTAAGCTTGAAATTCAAGCGTTTGGCGCACTAAGGACATACGCCTTTTGTTTGCAGTTGTTCGCTTGAGCCAGCCAAACAAAGAGCTCTACGTGATACTATTGTTTGTTATAGACTCTAAAACAATCTAAGGAGTAAATAAACAGCTCACTCTCTCGCCTAAGAACGTTCGCTGCGTACCGGGAAGGGGCGAAATGGAAAGTAAATTGAAACCGCCCGTAACAGGCTTGACATATCAATTCTCAAACAATTGACTGAATGTCAAAATACCTTTGTCCTGAACTAACAAGTAATTTACGCGAGAGCAACTGCATCGCTTCAGGAAATAACGATGAATTACAGCAACGGTTTGGCAGTTGCTGCAGGATGTCGTGAGACGCTGAGTGTGATACGACGAGAATGAGAAAATCGATTTTGTGAAAAGAGATTTCACATTTCTTAGAACAATATACATTCACGAAGCTGAAATTGTGCCACCAGCCACGAAGCTTCTGACCGTTAAACTTCGATGCTGGTTGTTTTTAAAAAAGGTATAGTAAGAGATGGCTTAGCAACTTGCCTAAAACGGATATAGATTTAGATCAGACTTACTATTATCCTCTGCCGGTGAATCTCACCACTTGTAAGGATCCGTGCGTCGTTGCCTTTCTTTTCATCACTAGCAATATTAGTGACATTTCTAGAGGTAATACTGCTATTAACACCTGCATTTACAGTCACAACCTCACCGTGCTTCAAACAGCCGCCTGATAACCGCTTGGCATTCAAATCGATCGTTTCACTGATATTTGAGTGGACTTTCGTATCATCACATAATATCACCCCTGTAAATATGCATTGAACTGTCAGTGAACGCAGTACAACTGCATACGACATCTTCTAACCTAGAGAGCGGTCAGCAGACGCATTGAATATCGAGAAATTTATCCGACGTCGACGACATAGGCTCTCCTTTTGTTGAGATCACGTCGGCAGCTTCTCCGAACTGTTGCCAAGTTGCTTGGTCTTACCCGTAACCGCAAAGGTGTAACCAAATTTCGAAGCTCGCCGACGTCACGCAAAGCGCCATCTCAGAGGCCGATCACTCAAAAACATCACATTAGGATCGAGGCAGGCAAATTGTCTGGACGAGATCAACTTTCCCTTAAGAACGAGCTTTTTAATGCTGAAGTAGCACCACGTGTGGTTCCTTACGGCGAGATCTCTTCCTGTCGTGTTCCAGCACAGCGAAATCCATATGGACTAAACACTGTCTCCTTTAGATGGAGTCTCCTATGGGGACTCTTGATGGTGAGTTGAAGGAGATGGTCCCGTTGCAAAACTTAAAAGAGGATCGCAAAGTGGGATGGCAGCCATGTTTAATTTGTGAAAAAGGGCTAAGTTGTATATTTTCTACTATATTCTTTTTCTAAAACGGTTAGTTTTGATTTGTTTACATCAACTATCTGTATACTAACCAACTTTAAATGATATGATGATTGATGATCGTGATGATAATTGATGATAATAATGATAATGATGATGATGATAATGATGATGATGATAATGATAGTGATAATGATAATGATGATGGTGGTATTGATGATGATGATGATGATGATGGCGATGATGATAGTGATGATGATGATGATGGATATATGGATGGATAAGAGAGGAGGACCTGCTTAAAGCAAATGGAAGAAAAACGGGTGAACATGTGGGAGTAAGAACATTAGGAATAAGATCGATGCAAGCCAAGATCGAGGAAAGAGTATTGAGAAGGATTGGCCATGTTTTGCGGATGGATAACAATCGCCCAACGAAATAGATAACGCTTGGTTGGTATGCACCACCAGTAGCACCAACACCAGAGAGGAAACAAAGGCATGGCACAATAGAATATTGGAGAAAGCTATTAAGAGATGCAGGATTAGATGCAGACTCCGTCGAATATTTAGTATCTGACAAGGGGAAATGGAGACAAATAATTCATGAAAGGAAAGTGCACAGAGAGGAATGGGAGAAGAGCCAAGCTGAACACCACGGGAATCAACGCTCCCAAATGAAAAGATCACAAGCTAGCATGGAGAAACAAAGATCGTTAGTGTGTCAATGGCCTAATGCGGCAAAATATTGAAATCAATTACTGGCCGAAAGAACCACGAGAAGATCCACAGAGCAAACAGACAACAAGAAACGCTATGCAAATGGTGTAGTACAACTGTAAAGGATAAGACATCGTTAAATAGCCACCAGAGATTTTGCATGGGAGTACCGAAAGGAATATGTCCATACTGCGGAGAAAGGAAATCGGTAGCCAATATGGTTCGCCATAAGAGGATGTGCGCGATGGGAAATGAAAGAATGTACACGCTGACTGCAGAAGAAAGAAACACACAACAAGAAAAGAGAGAAAATGAGAAGAAAGGAGACCTTGTCCGATGCGAACTCTGTAATGACTTTAAATCTAAAACGAATATAAGCAGACATCGGAGAATATGCAATGCGACAAGAACAAACAGGAGTTGTAGTGGCAATCGAATGCCAACATCGAGATGAGACACTGGACGGCGTATTCCCGATGGGGAAAGAGAGCCAATAGATAGATAGATAGAGATGATGATGATAATGATGATGGTGATGATGATGATGATGATGATAATAAAGATGATGATGATGATGAAGATGATGATGACTGTCTATATACTGTAGTTACATCACAGCAGAACAATAAGGAGCTCCCGCGTGACATTTTTCCCGTTTTTCTATCGTGCAGCTGTTATGATCGTGAGTCGTTACACAGCCATATATTGACCAAAGATTGACACCTAGTGGCTTAAAAACCAAACAACGGAAAAGCACTAGAAGTGTGGGGTCTCGGAACTAGAGCTACTCAGTAAAGCCAATGCCAGGAAGGCGTAGAAAGCCATGATCATTAACGCCCTGAAAGGATACGACACTTGAGAGAGATAGAGAGATACTGACCTGTAAAAACTCTACAGCACATTGCAATTTGAGAAGGAGAACGGGAAAGCATGCTTCAACTTCCTGTCAACCATTGAGCTTCTCTAAGGGTGTTCTGAAGATCAGAGTGGTAGGGTGGACTCAGGGGGTGGAATGTCTGCTAATGGCAAAATCACACCTGCTATATCAATTTCACCTTATTCCAATATTTTTTAATAATTTTAGATGTATTGACCTTGACATAAGATTCAGTTACATAATTGAGCAACTGCCTTTCAATTGTCCCAGCGAAAGATAAAAGATAACAGTTTATTTGCCTAACATTTTATAAATATCAACTATTTACAATGATTTGTGAGAAAAGCTACTAAACGCGATAGTAAAATTGCAAGATAAAGATTTTAGATATTGGAGATATTAACTGATGTATGTTTTGAATAAAACGATAGAAGAATGAAGGCAGGGAATTCTTTCAATGTTTTTTACCAAAAGAGATGGAAGACTATATGCTAGACGGAGGACCATAGCTCGCAGTTGAACAAAAGCCATCTACACAAAAGCACCAGAGCACATCAAAAGCCATACAAAAGCTGATATCCGGTAGTCTGCTTAGTGAAAAAATCTATTCACAGATCTACTATCCACCAATCATTATGTTGGTAGTTTCTCGCCACAGGTTCAAATCTTGGAAGTCTTTTTTCTTAGAGGAAATCAAATGACCTCCAGGGTGTAAAAGATGCGAAAAGCAAACTGGAGATTTCGTGTTGAATTTCACGCACGTTGTGAAAAATGCTGCCTTCCAAGTAAATTAAGTAATCCCGCTGACTCATAGAAAACAAGTTGTTTACATGCCAGGACCCGTCCAGAAATTGACCATCAATTATTCTTGCAGGATTGTTTGTCCTCTTAATCCCCCTTGACGGAAGTCTATTGCTAGGACCGTACTCCTTATTTCCACCGATATAAATACAGTAAAAGCTATCCACATACGTCCTTTTCAAAACTAACCGGATTGGAGGAATATAGTAAACTCGGATCGGATATGTCTTCCAAAAAGGTCTGTTTGATTGGAGCAGGGCCTAGCGGCATGTGCTTGCTTTACCAAGCGGGACAGCTGCTCAAAGCTGGCCGTGAAGTACCAGAAATCGTATGCTTCGAGAAGCAGTCGAACTGGGGTGGGCTTTGGAACCAGAGTTGGAGGACAGGTATAGATGAGTTTGGGGAACCAGTCCATGGCAGCATGTACCGTCATCTTTGGTCAAATGGCCCGAAGGAAGCGTTAGAACTACCTGATTATACATTTGATGAACATTTCGGTAAAGCGATTCCTTCTTTTCCACCAAGAGAAGTGCTGTTTGACTATTTGCAAGGACGTTGGATAAAGGAAGGCAACCTGAGAAAAATGATCCGATTCAATCACATGGTCCGTAGTGTTGCATTCGATGAAGAAACACAGATGTTTTCAGTGATGGTGAAGGATCTGAAAGACAACAAAGTGCTGAAGGAAGAACGATTCGATAATGTAATTGTAGCAACGGGCCACTACTCAACGCCGAACGTACCTTCGCTGCCTGGGATTGAGTCGTTCCCGGGTCGAGTCTTGCATTCGCACGACTTCAGGGAAGCGAAAGAGTTCAAAGACATGAGACTGATGGTGGTGGGCGCGTCATATTCAGCCGAAGACATCGCGCTTCAATGCTTTAAGTACGGTGCCAAGTCGATAACATGCACTTGGCGATCGAAACCTATGGGGTTTGACTGGCCAGAGGGAATTACAGAGAGACCAATGGTATCGAAGATCGATGGAAACACATGCCACTTCAAGGATGGATTCAGTTGCGATGTCGATGCCATCATCCTAGCAACTGGATACCTTCACAGCTACCCGTTTTTGCCTGATGGTCTACGTCTTGTTGACAGGAACATTCTCTTCCCAAAGAATCTTTACAAAGGAACAGTTTGGACGAATGGTGCAAGCGGAAAGTTGTTGTACATTGGAGCCCAGGATCAATACTATACATTCTCAATGTTCGATGTGCAGGCATTATGGGCCATGAAGTACATGTTGGGGGACATAAAGGCACCGAGCAAAAAGGAAATTGAGGAAAACTGTGAATCATGGAGTGCAAGGTGAGGATCGCAGCTATTGTGCTTGTTGCTACTTGTGTATGTTTATGTATGGCAATGCATGCATGCATGTATGTATGTATGGCTATGTATGTATGTATGTATGTATGTGTGTATGTATGTATGTATGTATGGGTATGTATGTATGTATGTATGTATGTTTGTATGTATGTATGTATGTATGTATGTATGTTTGTATGTATGTATGTATGTATATATGTATGTGTTTGTATATGTTTGTATGTATGTATGTATGTATGTATGTATGTATGTATGTATGTAAGTATGTGTTTGTATGTGTTTGTATGTGTTTGTATGTGTTTGTATGTGTTTGTATGTACGTATGTATTACCCATGTTGTTGTCATTCAGAGCAGAATATTCCAGTTGATTTTTGAGGAAATTCTTCCATTTACGTGAAACTCCCTCCCTTCGTAAAGGTTTTCATTCGTTGGTGTTCTGTTTCAGGTGCAATAATTTGAAGGACTGTCATGAAGAAATCCATTTCCAGACTGACTTCATAATGGATTTGTGCAAAGATGCGAATTACGGATATGACCTTGACGTCAGTGATATGTTTGAAGAATGGGAGCAGCATAAACAAGAAGGCATTCTTACTTACCGAGACAAATGCTTTACATCAAAGTTCACAGGGACGAAATCACCCGCTCATAAATTCACTTTTATGAATGCGTTTGACGATTCAATCTCTGCTTTTGTTTGATTTAAAACTTGAGTGGAACATTTATTGTAATTGAGAAGTATGTCGTTATAGAGAATTGTAATTAATAGATGGCACCATTTGGATTAAATTTACAACCATTCTTCTTTTGAGATGGAATACTAATACTTTTGGCCGTAACTAAAAGGAGGATCTATGCCTAGCCGACACTCACAACGGGAGGGAACGGGTGGTAGGAAGCTGAAAATTTCTAACAGGGAAATTAACACCGTTGCTAGAACAACCAGACACCAACTGAAGAGAGGTGGATGGCATGGATGAACATTCCTTTGCATTGTCATTTTGATTATTCGTAAGCATTGTTATTAAATTCTATTGAATAAGGCTACACAGATACCATGTCTAATTAACATTTGAATCTAGTAGGATTCTCGAGGAGAAAGACCATGCACACTGCTAGATAAAATAAGAGCATCTTTGTGTCTTAAAGACAAACTTGAATTATATACAGTATATAGAAATAACAGACATACTATGCTATGCTTGCTAAAAGATTTCGGGGGGAAGGGAAGGGAAGGGGAAGGGAGGGGGAAGGGAGGGTGGATGAAATTTGCACCATGACCCAGGCCTTGGATGAAGCATTTTTAATTCATATGTTTGAAGCCTTTTTTGAAGGGAGCTGGTGCGGCACTGCATACACATTCAAAGGCTGCCTTCATTGCCTCAGTGGCATTCCCAGTGAAAGAGATCAAACTGACGCATAGGTAGTCCACTAGAGGCGTCAAGAATGATGTAACCGACAAAAATCACGGGTTAATTGAGATAGTTTCTTTCAGTTCTGAATTATTATTTGTGCAGAAGGCATGCTTAATCATAGATTGATCGGAAAAGCTGATTGAAAAACACTGATTCACACTGATCTCAAATGATTTTTCTTAAGCTTGATCTTATCTCTCTATCTTCTTAGCTGCTCGCTTTCTTCTCACTTCCTATGTTGGTCTTTGTATAGGCCACCATAGCCTTTCCTCAACATAGCCCAGGAAAAAAATGCACTATGGAAGCAATTTGGTGCATGTTTGGTAGCTAGCCTTGTTATGGCGCATCATGACGTACTCGCACGTGTTAATAATGTGGTATTCTTATGCCGCATTCTGTTATTGCACCATGTAGCTTTGGTTTCGTCTCGTCACATGAGTGACACTTAATCTTGATATGTTATATCATGTTAAGTCGTAGTATAACGTAGCACTCGGTCATGTTTTGTAATGTGATATCACACCAAATCGTGTCATATCTTGGCATGTAGAATCACATCGCTTTGTGTCGTATTTTTCCAAGTAGTATTACATTACATTGTTTGAAATCTTGTTGGTCGTAGCATATCAAATTGTGCCACCTGCAATAGCAGTATCACTAACATTGGTTTATGATAACATATTTCTTTCTTAGGTGTGAATGTCTGGATTACTTATTTGAAATGGCAGTTCAGATGAAGCAAGACGGAGTGGACCCATCAGCAAAGCCTCTGTAAGAACTGGGTACTGAATGATCTTCCGATCTAGAGGAATATTAGGTGTCAGGATGGATAGCTCACTGGTAAGATTCTTGTGCATTGATCCTAGGGTCAGTGGTTCGAGTCCCACCTCAGCTAAACTTTCAGTTAAAGTGAGGAGAGTCGCCAGCTCTCTGTAAAGACAATGCAGAATGTCTAATGCAAAAACCTTCACGTTGGTGCCTCTGGATATCGACCGCCAAAAGTGTTCGCGAGTCATTTTTCTCGGCTCGTAACCGATTCTGCAACCACTTTCCTTCAAACCACATTCGAGGGAATGACTCGATGAAGAAGCGCTCTGCAATTCTAGGCGTAGGAATCACGAGGTGTGGTCACATCGAGAGGAAGGACCTGGACACTGCTCGATAAGCAAAAAGCTTCTCAGTGACCAAATTTCTACCTTTCACATCTAGGTAGAATTACGTGTGTAAAAAGAATTAATAAAAAAACGGAAGGCCCAAAAAATTTATCAAAATGAAGTTATGCTACAAGGAGGACAATATCGCCATGAATTGGTTGTCACAGGCAAGCAAAAACCATTTAGAAATGAACACAGGAGGGATGAAAAGCCAACGCAAGCATATGTCGTGTAGCCTCCTTATTCCATAATTCTATTTACAAATCTACCACTATTTTGGCAGCTTCTCACCACCGGTTCATATCTTGAAAGCCTTTATCCTTGATGATATCAAATGACCTCCAGGGTGTAAAAGATGCGAAAAGCAAACTTCTAGCTTTGATTTCGAACTGAATTTCACGCACGTTGTAACAGAATAAGTCCATACAGTAAACTAAGATCTAGTTGATTGTTGGAAATCCAGTTATTTACATATCATGATCTGCGCAGTAATTGACCATCGCTTACTCTTGCAGGATTGTTTTACCACTTGAACCTCCTTGACGGAAGTCTAATGCTAGGACCGTACTCCTTACTTCCACCGACATAAATACAGTGTAAGCTGTCCACATACGTCCTTTTCAAAACTAACCGGATTGGGTAAGTACAGAACATTCGGATCGGATATGTCTTCTAAAAGGGTCTGTTTGATTGGAGCAGGGCCTAGCGGCATGTGCTTGCTTTACCAAGCGGGACAGCTGCTCAAAGCTGGCCGTGAAGTACCAGAAATCGTATGCTTCGAGAAGCAGTCGAACTGGGGTGGGCTTTGGAACCAGAGTTGGAGGACAGGTATAGATGAGTTTGGGGAACCAGTTCATGGCAGCATGTACCGTCATCTCTGGTCAAATGGCCCGAAGGAAGCAATAGAGCTGCCTGATTATACATTTGAAGATCATTACCGTAAAGCGATTCCTTCCTTTCCACCAAGAGAAGTGCTGTTTGACTATTTGCAAGGACGTTGGATAAAGGAGGGCAACCTGAGAAAAATGATCCGATTCAATCACATGGTCCGTAGTGTTGCATTCGATGAAGAAACACAGATGTTTTCAGTGATGGTGAAGGATCTGAAAGACAACAAAGTGCTGAAGGAAGAACGATTCGATAATGTAATTGTAGCAACGGGCCACTACTCAACGCCGAACGTACCTTCGCTGCCTGGGATTGAGTCGTTCCCGGGTCGAGTCTTGCATTCGCACGACTTCAGGGAAGCGAAAGAGTTCAAAGACATGAGACTGATGGTGGTGGGCGCGTCATATTCAGCCGAAGACATCGCGCTTCAATGCTTTAAGTACGGTGCCAAGTCGATAACATGCACTTGGCGATCGAAACCTATGGGGTTTGACTGGCCAGAGGGAATTACAGAGAGACCAATGGTATCGAAGATCGATGGAAACACATGCCACTTCAAGGATGGATTCAGTTGCGATGTCGATGCCATCATCCTAGCAACTGGATACCTTCACAGCTACCCGTTTTTGCCTGATGGTCTACGTCTTGTTGACAGGAACATTCTCTTCCCAAAGAATCTTTACAAAGGAACAGTTTGGACGAATGGTGCAAGCGGAAAGTTGTTGTACATTGGAGCCCAGGATCAATACTATACATTCTCAATGTTCGATGTGCAGGCATTATGGGCCATGAAGTACATGTTGGGGGACATAAAGGCACCGAGCAAAAAGGAAATTGAGGAAAACTGTGAATCATGGAGTGCAAGGTGAGGATCGCAGCTATTGTGCTTGTTGCTACTTGTGTATGTTTATGTATGGCAATGCATGCATGCATGTATGTATGTATGGCTATGTATGTATGTATGTATGTATGTGTGTATGTATGTATGTATGTATGGGTATGTATGTATGTATGTATGTATGTTTGTATGTATGTATGTATGTATGTATGTATGTTTGTATGTATGTATGTATGTATATATGTATGTGTTTGTATATGTTTGTATGTATGTATGTATGTATGTATGTATGTATGTATGTATGTAAGTATGTGTTTGTATGTGTTTGTATGTGTTTGTATGTGTTTGTATGTGTTTGTATGTACGTATGTATTACCCATGTTGTTGTCATTCAGAGCAGAATATTCCAGTTGATTTTTGAGGAAATTCTTCCATTTACGTGAAACTCCCTCCCTTCGTAAAGGTTTTCATTCGTTGGTGTTCTGTTTCAGGTGCAATAATTTGAAGGACTGTCATGAAGAAATCCATTTCCAGACTGACTTCATAATGGATTTGTGCAAAGATGCGAATTACGGATATGACCTTGACGTCAGTGATATGTTTGAAGAATGGGAGCAGCATAAACAAGAAGGCATTCTTACTTACCGAGACAAATGCTTTACATCAAAGTTCACAGGGACGAAATCACCCGCTCATAAATTCACTTTTATGAATGCGTTTGACGATTCAATCTCTGCTTTTGTTTGATTTAAAACTTGAGTGGAACATTTATTGTAATTGAGAAGTATGTCGTTATAGAGAATTGTAATTAATAGATGGCACCATTTGGATTAAATTTACAACCATTCTTCTTTTGAGATGGAATACTAATACTTTTGGCCGTAACTAAAAGGAGGATCTATGCCTAGCCGACACTCACAACGGGAGGGAACGGGTGGTAGGAAGCTGAAAATTTCTAACAGGGAAATTAACACCGTTGCTAGAACAACCAGACACCAACTGAAGAGAGGTGGATGGCATGGATGAACATTCCTTTGCATTGTCATTTTGATTATTCGTAAGCATTGTTATTAAATTCTATTGAATAAGGCTACACAGATACCATGTCTAATTAACATTTGAATCTAGTAGGATTCTCGAGGAGAAAGACCATGCACACTGCTAGATAAAATAAGAGCATCTTTGTGTCTTAAAGACAAACTTGAATTATATACAGTATATAGAAATAACAGACATACTATGCTATGCTTGCTAAAAGATTTCGGGGGGAAGGGAAGGGAGGGGGAAGGGAGGGTGGATGAAATTTGCACCATGACCCAGGCCTTGGATGAAGCATTTTTAATTCATATGTTTGAAGCCTTTTTTGAAGGGAGCTGGTGCGGCACTGCATACACATTCAAAGGCTGCCTTCATTGCCTCAGTGGCATTCCCAGTGAAAGAGATCAAACTGACGCATAGGTAGTCCACTAGAGGCGTCAAGAATGATGTAACCGACAAAAATCACGGGTTAATTGAGATAGTTTCTTTCAGTTCTGAATTATTATTTGTGCAGAAGGCATGCTTAATCATAGATTGATCGGAAAAGCTGATTGAAAAACACTGATTCACACTGATCTCAAATGATTTTTCTTAAGCTTGATCTTATCTCTCTATCTTCTTAGCTGCTCGCTTTCTTCTCACTTCCTATGTTGGTCTTTGTATAGGCCACCATAGCCTTTCCTCAACATAGCCCAGGAAAAAAATGCACTATGGAAGCAATTTGGTGCATGTTTGGTAGCTAGCCTTGTTATGGCGCATCATGACGTACTCGCACGTGTTAATAATGTGGTATTCTTATGCCGCATTCTGTTATTGCACCATGTAGCTTTGGTTTCGTCTCGTCACATGAGTGACACTTAATCTTGATATGTTATATCATGTTAAGTCGTAGTATAACGTAGCACTCGGTCATGTTTTGTAATGTGATATCACACCAAATCGTGTCATATCTTGGCATGTAGAATCACATCGCTTTGTGTCGTATTTTTCCAAGTAGTATTACATTACATTGTTTGAAATCTTGTTGGTCGTAGCATATCAAATTGTGCCACCTGCAATAGCAGTATCACTAACATTGGTTTATGATAACATATTTCTTTCTTAGGTGTGAATGTCTGGATTACTTATTTGAAATGGCAGTTCAGATGAAGCAAGACGGAGTGGACCCATCAGCAAAGCCTCTGTAAGAACTGGGTACTGAATGATCTTCCGATCTAGAGGAATATTAGGTGTCAGGATGGATAGCTCACTGGTAAGATTCTTGTGCATTGATCCTAGGGTCAGTGGTTCGAGTCCCACCTCAGCTAAACTTTCAGTTAAAGTGAGGAGAGTCGCCAGCTCTCTGTAAAGACAATGCAGAATGTCTAATGCAAAAACCTTCACGTTGGTGCCTCTGGATATCGACCGCCAAAAGTGTTCGCGAGTCATTTTTCTCGGCTCGTAACCGATTCTGCAACCACTTTCCTTCAAACCACATTCGAGGGAATGACTCGATGAAGAAGCGCTCTGCAATTCTAGGCGTAGGAATCACGAGGTGTGGTCACATCGAGAGGAAGGACCTGGACACTGCTCGATAAGCAAAAAGCTTCTCAGTGACCAAATTTCTACCTTTCACATCTAGGTAGAATTACGTGTGTAAAAAGAATTAATAAAAAAACGGAAGGCCCAAAAAATTTATCAAAATGAAGTTATGCTACAAGGAGGACAATATCGCCATGAATTGGTTGTCACAGGCAAGCAAAAACCATTTAGAAATGAACACAGGAGGGATGAAAAGCCAACGCAAGCATATGTCGTGTAGCCTCCTTATTCCATAATTCTATTTACAAATCTACCACTATTTTGGCAGCTTCTCACCACCGGTTCATATCTTGAAAGCCTTTATCCTTGATGATATCAAATGACCTCCAGGGTGTAAAAGATGCGAAAAGCAAACTTCTAGCTTTGATTTCGAACTGAATTTCACGCACGTTGTAACAGAATAAGTCCATACAGTAAACTAAGATCTAGTTGATTGTTGGAAATCCAGTTATTTACATATCATGATCTGCGCAGTAATTGACCATCGCTTACTCTTGCAGGATTGTTTTACCACTTGAACCTCCTTGACGGAAGTCTAATGCTAGGACCGTACTCCTTACTTCCACCGACATAAATACAGTGTAAGCTGTCCACATACGTCCTTTTCAAAACTAACCGGATTGGGTAAGTACAGAACATTCGGATCGGATATGTCTTCTAAAAGGGTCTGTTTGATTGGAGCAGGGCCTAGCGGCATGTGCTTGCTTTACCAAGCGGGACAGCTGCTCAAAGCTGGCCGTGAAGTACCAGAAATCGTATGCTTCGAGAAGCAGTCGAACTGGGGTGGGCTTTGGAACCAGAGTTGGAGGACAGGTATAGATGAGTTTGGGGAACCAGTTCATGGCAGCATGTACCGTCATCTCTGGTCAAATGGCCCGAAGGAAGCAATAGAGCTGCCTGATTATACATTTGAAGATCATTACCGTAAAGCGATTCCTTCCTTTCCACCAAGAGAAGTGCTGTTTGACTATTTGCAAGGACGTTGGATAAAGGAGGGCAACCTGAGAAAAATGATCCGATTCAATCACATGGTCCGTAGTGTTGCATTCGATGAAGAAACACAGATGTTTTCAGTGATGGTGAAGGATCTGAAAGACAACAAAGTGCTGAAGGAAGAACGATTCGATCATGTAATTGTAGCAACGGGCCACTACTCAACGCCGAACGTACCTTCGCTGCCTGGGATTGAGTCGTTCCCGGGTCGAGTCTTGCATTCGCACGACTTCAGGGAAGCGAAAGAGTTCAAAGACATGAGACTGATGGTGGTGGGCGCGTCATATTCAGCCGAAGACATCGCGCTTCAATGCTTTAAGTACGGTGCCAAGTCGATAACATGCACTTGGCGATCGAAACCTATGGGGTTTGACTGGCCAGAGGGAATTACAGAGAGACCAATGGTATCGAAGATCGATGGAAACACATGCCACTTCAAGGATGGATTCAGTTGCGATGTCGATGCCATCATCCTAGCAACTGGATACCTTCACAGCTACCCGTTTTTGCCTGATAGTCTACGTCTTGTTGACAGGAACATTCTCTTCCCAAAGAATCTTTACAAAGGAACAGTTTGGACGAATGGTGCAAGCGGAAAGTTGTTGTACATTGGAGCCCAGGATCAATACTATACATTCTCAATGTTCGATGTGCAGGCATTATGGGCCATGAAGTACATGTTGGGGGACATAAAGGCACCGAGCAAAAAGGAAATTGAGGAAAACTGTGAATCATGGAGTGCAAGGTGAGGATCGCAGCTATTGTGCTTGTTGCTACTTGTGTATGTTTATGTATGGCAATGCATGCATGCATGTATGTATGTATGGCTATGTATGTATGTATGGGTATGTATGTATGTATGTATGTATGTTTGTATGTATGTATGTATGTTTGTATGTATGTATGTATGTATATATGTATGTGTTTGTATATGTTTGTATGTATGTATGTATGTATGTATGTATGTATGTATGTATGTATGTATGTATGTATGTATGTATGTATGTATGTATGTAAGTATGTGTTTGTATGTGTTTGTATGTACGTATGTATTACCCATGTTGTTGTCATTCAGAGCAGAATATTCAAGTTGATTTTTGAGAAAATTCTTCCATTTACGTGAAACTCCTTCCCTTCGTAAAGGTTTTCATGCGTTGGTGTTCTGTTTCAGGTGCAGTAATTTGAAAGACTGTCACGAAGAAATCCATTTTCAGACTGACTTCATAATGGATCTGTGCAAAGATGCGAATTACGGATATGACCTTGACGTCAGTGATATGTTTGAAGAATGGGAGCAGCATAAACAAGAAGGCATTCTTACTTACCGAGACAAGTGCTTTACTTCAAAGTTCACAGGGACGAAATCACCCGCTCATAAATTCACTTTTATGAATGCGTTTGACGATTCAATCTCTGCTTTTGTTTGATTTAAAACTTGAGTGGAACATTTATTGTAATTGAGAAGTATGTCGTTATAGAGAATTGTAATTAATAGATGGCACCATTTGGATTAAATTTGCAACCATTCTTCTTTTGAGATGGAATTGTAATACTTTGGGCTGTAACTAAAAGGGGGATCTATGCCTACCCGACACTCACAACGGGAGGGAACGGGTGGTAGGAAACTGAAAATTTCTAACAGGGAAATTAACACCGTTGCTAGAACAGCCAGCGACCAACCGAAGAGAGGTGGAGGGTGTGGATGACCATTCCTTTGCATTTTCATTTTGATTATTCGTAAGCATTGTTATTAAATTCTATTGAATAAGGCTACACAGATACCAGGTCCAATTAACATTTGAATCTAGTAGGACTCTCAAGGAAAGTCCTTAAAGTAGAAAGACCAGTGATCTGAGGTCCCTACCGTTGAAATTAAAATGCCAATATATTGACTAGTAGTCTGTGCCTAGCAAACTCGCGATATCAAGAAGTTAGGTTGTATTTACAATGTAGTTCGTGTTGGCAGTAGAAGGGCTACAGGTGACAGCGGGGGTGGTGGGGGTAGTAGCCTATTGCCCCACCCAGATATTCTACCTTTCGCCAACTCTTTCCATCTTCCCCCTCAGGGAATGGAGAATGTATTTGATGCGCATCCCTTGCCGAGACAGAAAGCATGTTTTTAACAGTGATGAAGGCAGCAGCATAAGAATCAGTTAACCCTAATAGATTCATTTGGCAATACCGTGTTGTGTTAATTCATGTAGACGAAGTAAGTCCCCGATATTTACGATCTTTGGGACATATGAGAACCAGGCCTCTCGTGCCGCATTGTGATACTGTAACTTGATCCCTGGGCCAAGTTGTTTAGGTGAAGGTCAGTTTGCATTGCAGGAGGGTCACGCATCGTCTGATCGGAGAAAAATTGACGTATTTTGTAATTTTGTCAATGGTCGTATTTCGGTGTTTCACTTTCTGGCCTAAACCACTCACTGCGGCATACTTTCTCTATAAATCGTTCGAAGAATCCTAATTTCTGACTTTCTCGTAAGACTGTAGGAATAGTCCAATGCATCAAATTTCATCATTGTATTTTCAACTTTGCGGTACCGTGGCGTAGTGGTTAACAAGCGGACTCACAATACAGGCGTTGTCAGTTCGATTCCACAATGTGTCACTTTTAAAATGCCATTGGCGAGGAAGGGAACGGGAAACCAGCTCATGAATTCCACTTCCCTAGAAAAAACTCAGAGCCCTGTCTTTGGTTTCTGCTACGCTCGAAATGGAGCTGGGAACGTTGCAGTCATGTTCCACTTCTCCAGCAACGTGAAGCAGTCCCATAAAAATATCGCTTATAATTCTCTACAAAAGGTCAATGTGTTGTTAATTTGCCTGTTTGAGGGTACTCCGGCAACCCTTTGTCCAGTTAATCCACGTGTAGCATGTCATGTATTTCCGCATCTTTGTATATCCGTAAATCACATATTGTTGTAAATATGCTGTTGTAATCACGTGTTGTCCTGTTTTGTATGTTAGTGTACTTTGACATCTTGATGATATATAAGGATGATGATTGTGTTTAGCGATCAGTCTTGATTGGAATAGAATACTACAAGACCTAAAACGTTTGTGATCTCTGTGTGCCTTCTTGCGAACCGCAGTACGCCGTAAACGCTACACACGCCTACTTTCATTTGAAGTTGAACGTTTTGGGTGTTGATTTGACAAATCGTTACTCATACTACCGATGGCATTGCTTGTTTTCTGTTCGTTTTTCATGCAGTGAAGGCCTCGTAATACCATAGAAGATCATTTTCCACAAGTAGAAAAAGAAGTCTAAAAAGAGATAAAGTCTAGCTAACTGTACTGGCTGATGTAGGGCTGATGGTTCAAACAACTCACTGTGATGATTCGTAAGTACATGGTGCTCCAATGAAGTTTTAATGAATCTTCTTCGGGGTCTTCACATCAAACAATTCATTCCCTTTCTGCTAATAAATTTCACTTAGTAACAGGTGTTATCTACTATTTTGATGTTGACTTATGATATCTAAAATTTTTTTGATCACACTGAAGTTTGCTGATATTTCACGTTAAAGTGAACACAGATAACCTTTTAAGATAAACAATGTTTCACAGTGGGTTTCCTGAGAAATGTCACCATGCACCCCATCAATGTTTTAGTGACACGGCAGGCTTTGTATAGGTCACCATGGCCTTTCCTCAACATAACCCAAATAAAACAAAAACAAAAAAAAAAGCTCAACACAGCGGAGTCTTTCTGCTGCCACCAGCAAGCCTTGTTTCGCTAGACCTCATGTTCAGAATTGTCCAAACGAGGCTACAGGGCGCGAAAGATGGCGAGCAAGAAGAGAAAAGTGAATGTGAAAGGAGGCGAGGAAGATGAGGTAAGGCTCTTCAATTGACCACTTTTGCTTCAAAAAGATGTGTTAAAACTAGATCAAACCGACATAAGGTCCACGGACAAAAAGATTGGTAGCTGAGGTTACAACGTCGATGATATTGACAATGACCGTAGCAACTGATTTTACAGTGATGATAATTGATTCTAATTCACGATGAAGGCGTTACTCATATCAACTGATTAATTGATTGATATTAATGATAATGATGGCGATAATGATAATTGTGGTAACTTTGATGATGATAATGCTGATGATCATGATTAAATGTACCTAATGATGACGACTATGATAATGATGATGATGATTGTGATGATGTTGATAATTGTGATGATAAGTATGGTAGTGATGATGGTTGCTATGATGTTGATTAAAATGTTGATGATTTTGCTGATGAGGAAGATGATGACAATGATAATTGTGATAATTGTGATGATTGTGATGATTGGGATGACAATGATGATTGTGATGATTGTTACGGTAAAGATGGGAACTTTGGGGATGATATGACTTCAAAGATGGTCATGTTGATGATGACAATGGTAGCAGTTCTAATGACAATTACAGTGGTGACAATGATGATAATTATGATGGCAAGTGATAACTTCAGCAATTCCTTCTATCTTCCTCCAGTGAAAACTTTTTCTTTTAGAATATGGTATAATCAAGTGTCCTGATCTCGAATCTGGTTATTTTTCTGATATCCAGTGCCATTTCAATGTAATGAGCATTTTAAATCAGCCTTCAGCAAAAAAGGAGAAAAAGCGAAAACACCAAAACATACTTAGTGATGCCACAGAGTATATGATAAATCACGAGAATTTGTGAATCTAGGAATTTTAAGCGACTTGCATTTGATTGAATCCATCATTTTGTTCATAATCTGATAAGCTCTCGTAAGGAAAAGTAATAACAGAGAAAATGCTGTACTTCATTTTGACGTCACAAAATGCATCTCAGAGAATTTTTCTCGAGCGAATTCTGACCTTGAAAACAAACTTTAAACTCTTATAAATTCAAAGGGTACGAGATATCAGAAAAGTAATCACAGATTCAAAGTTAGGGAACTCAACTCAATCTAATTCGAAAGTAAGAATTTTTCACTGCGGGTGCCCTTTAAGGTTGAAAAGGGGAATATTGCTTTGATTGTTAAATATCCTTGTAGGAGGATTTAAAGGCACTCATTCCAGAACTTTGCAGCCAATTTTATTTTTTTGGATGGATGACAGGAACTGGGGGAGCAATGAGTATCCGTGAAAGGTGGGGGCTTTTTAATTTTTAATTTGATGTCCTTTATCCTCATCTCCTTATTGTATGACGTTCCTCTGTCTTGCCAAACCATCTAACTCAATTCATCATAATAAAAGATAGCTCTGGAGGTACATGTATAAGTGTCTTTCTCAAACATGCACTACACACAGGCTAAGTTACACAGTCCATACACTCACTGAGATAGATGATTTTGTCCCATTGTTTTGATACTGCCGTCCTACAACTTGCCATCTTTCAAATCTAATGTAAATAAACTTGATCTTATCTCTCTATCCTCTTAGCTGCTCGCTTTCTTCTCTCTTCCTTTGTTGGGGCTTTGTATAGGTCACCATGGCCTTTCCTCAACATAACCCACTAAAAAAAAAAAAAAAGAAAAATAGAAAGATCAGATGCAGCACCTCTTACAGTGTACATATAGTGACCAGGTGGTTGCAAACTATCCAATGGTCCATGTTCTGAAAGATGCCACATTCACTGTTCATTTCAATGTGCCCCTACTTCTTCATGAGATGCGCTGCTCCACTTTATCTAATACCCAATGAGTGGTAAAGATGGCAATGAGTGCAGGCTACACCACATCAACCAGCCATGTTGGCTTCCTTTCACCAGATGCTCCGGTGGTACTAGTTCAATTGAGACTGTGGTTGGTAAGATTTCTGCTCTGTTTTTCGGGCAGTGAGTCTGGTTTTCTGTTGCTTTTTCCAACCTTTCAGTTGTCAGAAAGGTTTTCCTGCGCAGTCCTCTTTTTGTATTGGCATTTTTGTCAAAATGAGAATGTCTTCTATCTGCCTCTTAAAGTTTCTTTTGTTTCATGGTAGCAGCTTGGCGTCTGATGTCAGGAGGAGCAATGCCACCATGGTGTAAAGAGATTTCATGTTGGTTGGTCTAGGCAGCTTGCTATGCTATATCATGTTTTGTTTAGCACAGGGCTGAGTCTTCTGGCATGCTTTGAGAAGCTCTTTGCAGGGCAAGAGTATATTCTGCCACCTAGTACACCAGTGCAAGCTCTGAGGTTCTAAGAGTTGTTGTGTCCTCCTCATTTTGAGCTCGCATATTTTTTGGTTACTGCATTTTGCGAGTTTAGCTTTGCTTTGTTTTTTTGATGTGGTGCTTGTAGGATAGTGTCATGTATAGAGGTGCTCCTAAGTGGCTTGGATGTTCTATGTTGTCAAAAGGTGATTTTCCGCCTCAGGTGATTTTGAGTTTCTTTTGGCCTTGCTGTTGCTTTGGTAAAGTAGACAGGCCTAGGTTTTCAATGGGTTGGCTTTAAGGCAGTTGCACTTGTATTATGTTGTTAGATTGCTCAGAGCATGTGCCGCTATTGAATGAGTTATGAAATCAGTTTCTTTTGATTTTGTGGAGAGCCATACTTGTTACTATCTATATGTCCTTTTTTGTCATTTATTTTCATTTCATAGTCCAGGTAGAATTTATGTTACACCATCTGGCCTGCAGAAGGAAAGAATCAAGGTATGTTTTTTAAAGTCATTAGTGGTATATTTATGTAGTAATGGGTATGTAGATATGGCCGTTTATGTATGGCGATGTATGTATGGCTATGTATGTATGTATGTATGGATGTATGTACGTATGTATCTATGTATGTATACATTGTTGCATTTTTTATTCTGAATATCCAGGATCGATCTTCAAAGTGATACTTTTTTATTCAAAGTTTTTTTTGTATATTTTTTTAATTTGACTTTAATTTTTTATGCAAGACACGATGATTTCTATTCTATTAACTTTTTTTCTTATCATACTGAATGCATACCACTTAGTACTTTCCTGCCGGAAGAACTATCAATGTTTGTGGTTTAACTGTTCAGAAAAACTCCTTGCTTTTGACAGCTGTCCTGGTGTTTTATTCCCTTAGAAAGTTCATTCTAATTTTTAGCCAGAAGATTTGTTTGTTTGTGACGATGATGGCAAGGTCATTGAAAGCCCATCAAACAAGTATGATTACAAATTGTCATTAATTCATACTTCCGTTTCTTGCTTTGATGTATTGCTCTTTTGGTGAGAAACTTGTGGGATAAGAATTCATGTGAATCTCTGTATGGCATTTTATATGAAAATGGCAAGTAAACGCTGATCCAACTACTTTCTTAATTGGAAATTATCTTGCCTTTTACGAACCAGTCTGAATGAAAGGTCTTTTCATTTTATATGAAAATGGCAACTAAACACTGGTCCAACTGCTTTCTTACTTGGAAATGATCTTACTTTTTATGAACCAGTCTGAATGAAAGGTCTTTTCATCTGAAATCAGTTGTATTTCATTCTATCATTTCTGATTTTTGTAGAAGCTTGAAGATAAGTTCATGTGCTGGGCTTTTCATGTTGGCTCATAAGCAAAGAGGTGTGTATGAGTTGATCAAAAAGACCACTTTCTCTTTTTATCAACCCAGGATATCATATCATGTGATTTTCTAGTTGAGACCAAATGCATATGACTACATATGACATGACTGCATATGACATGACTGCATATGACATGTGACTGCATATGACATGTGACTGCATATGACATATGACTGCATGATACGACTGCGTAGACCATAGAGTTGGATGTAAGGTATGGCTAATGCAATGGTTTCCTTATAATTGCTATGATATGTAGCCATCCGTTTTGGACATGTTTCTTTCTGCTTTCTCTTTTTCTCATTTTCTAACAGTTCCAACATATTGTTTTATGCCAGATACACACACACACACACACACACACACACACACACACACACACACACACGCACACGCACACGCACACGCACACACACACACACACACACACACACACACATACACACACACACACACACACACATGAAACTTTGCAATATTTGCTGGAAAAGTGATTTGGTCAAGCATTTTTAATAATAAAGTTTGAAACCTTTTTTGCAAGGAGCGGGTGCGGCAATGCATACACATTCAAAGGCTGCCTTCATTGCCTCCGTGGTATTCCCAGGGAAGGAGATCAAGCTGACACATATGCAGTCCATTAGAGGCATCAAGAATGATGTAACCGGCAAAAATCACGGGTTAGTTGAAATAATTTCTTTCAGTTCTGAATTACGATTCATACAAAAGCGACCTTTGTCAAAACTGATTAAAAACACTGATTCACAATGATCTCAAATGATTTTTCTATGGTTGCTTCTTTTTTAGAAATTATTTTGTTTTGTCTTAAAAGTGATTCATCTGCATTCATTGTTTGTTTAATGTTCATGATTTCTTTGATCCTGAAAGGCATTTTACAAATGATTCTATTAATCTGAAGAGATTCACATTGCTTCTGAGAATGGTTGTTTGATTTATGAGAATGATTCATTTCATCGGGAGAATGATTGCATTGTTTTAATTACGATTGGGTTGTTTTTGAAATGATTGATTGGTTGATAAGAATGGCTTTTTTGATTCTGAAAACGATTGACTACCCATGAAAATGATTTCTTCTTTCTTGAAAATTGTAGACAGCGATGCATTTATTTTTGAAATGGTTGTTTTGGTTTTCAAAAGGATCACTTGTATTTTCAAACTAATTGATTTTAGTTATGAAGATGAACTTGTTATCCCAGTCATCGAGAACAGGCCGGCTGAAGCTCTTCTTTTGGTACGTAAACCTTCAATCATCTGCATGACCCTTTCCTCGCATTCCTTTCGAAAACCCGCTCTTACTGTAGTTCTGTCTCATAGACGCAAGTATACATAGCTACCTTATGCACTGCCTACTTCACGAACTCTATCTCACAAATCATCATTCATCCCAAGAACATGCAATTTATGGAACGTCTTGCCTTCTTCTTGCTTTCCTGAGTCGTACAACTTGCCATCTTTCAAATCTAAGATAAATGAACTTGATCTTATCTCTCTATCCTCTTAGCTGCTCGCTTTCTTCTCGCTTTCTTCTCGCTTCCTATGTTGGGCTTTGTATAGGCCACCATAGCCTTTCCTCAATATAACCCAGGAAAAAAAATGCACTATGGAAGAAATTTGGTGCATGTTTGGTAGCTAGCCTTGTTATGGCGCATCATGACGTACTCGCACGTGTTAATAATGTGGTATTCTTATGCCGCATTCTGTTGTTGCACCATGTTGATTTTGGTTTCATCTCGTCACATGGTTTCGTGTGATACTTAATCTTGATATGTTATATCATGTTAAGTCGTAGTATAACGTAGCACTCGGTCATATTTTGCAATGTATTATTACACCAAATTGTGTCATTTCTTGGCATGTAGTATCACATAATATTACACATTGAGCGAGGTCGTAGTATTCTATAGCTTTCTGTCACGTCTTGGCATGTAGAATCGCATAGCTTTGTGTAGTATCTCATTCCATATTACATTTCGTGACGTCTTGTTGCTCGTTTCATTTCAAATTGTATCTTGTCTTGGCATGAAGTATCACATCGCTTTGTGTAGTATCTCTTTCCATATTACATTGTGTGAAATCTTGTCGGTCGTTTCACTTTGAATTTTGTCGTGTTTTATACTATTTGATCGTACCGTGTAGTAATACAATACTGCCTCCTTAAACTGGTGTAATGCTGCATTCTCATTAATGATAAAATTTAGGGCCTTGATTTTTGTAGTGAGTTATATTGAGGTAAGGCCATGGTGGCCTAAAACAAAGCCCCAACAAAGAAGGAAGGGACAGTTAACAGGATATGAGGATGAGATCAAATTAATTGATTTTAGATTGGATGATGGTACGTTGTAAGACTTAGGGAAGCAAGAAGAAGGCACGACGTTCCATAAATTGCTTGTGCTCGGGATGAAGGTGGAAGGTATCGAACAAGGAGCTCATTTCGCATATGAGACCTACATCTATCAAATATGGTTCTGCTTCAACTCGCATCTTTGCGCGCAAAAGATGGCAAGTTGTAAGATTCGGGAAAGAAAGAAAAGGCAACATTTCCATAAATTGCACGTTCTTGGGATGAATGATGATTTGCGGGGTAGAGTTCGTGAACGCTGCTGTGTAACTTGAAGGGGGTGTGAATGAGTTGAGCCTCAGGTGGTCCTGACACGCCCCAGAGGAACTGGAATAATCTCCCTGATCTCCTGAGAGTAATGCCCGTGATTATTAAGTATACCAGTATTGCATGCGTTATTTTCAATGATTTTAACATGCCATTGTTTAATTCCCCCCCAGGAGCCATTGGAACAAGCGATGAAGGAGTACCCACATACATGTTGCGTTCTTGTCCGTCGCCATGGTATTTACGTCTGGGCAGAATCATGGCAGCGAACAAAGATAATGTATGCTTTCCATTTATCGGAAATTGCAGCCGTTATGTTGCTATTTGACATCCATTTGCATGGACCCTTAGCTTGCTTCTTTGGCATACCGCAACCCACCAAACACTGCACTGTAAAACCCTCTCAACGCGGAGAGCAACGGGACAGTACCTCACTAAAGTCCAGTTCTCGTGAAGTCACAGGGAGTTTATGTTGTTATCGACATAGTGAGAAATTGATAGAAATGGACACCAGAAGTCCGTGACCTCCTCGTAGGTTACTGGAGATTTTCAAGGAATTCAAACAATTTTCAACAGTGAAATTGAATGCAATGCAAATATGAAAAGATAAGCTCATCGTTTCCTCAGCTTTTGCTAGTTGCAAACAGGTGCGGTTTTCTTCTTGGTATAATTGATTATTGACATAAGTAAGCATCATCAATGTGGTATTTGCATCACAAGTTGATCTCCTCCACTCTCATCCGTTCAGTTAGCCCCCATTGGGGAGCTAACCAGTTCAGGACGCCTTTTCATGGAGGGGCTGATTAGGGGGAAGCTAATCGGTTAGGGGGCTACTTCTGCAATCAGTTTAGCCTGCAATAGCAGTATCACCAACATCGGTTTATGGTAACATCTTTCTTTCTTAGGTGTGAATGTCTGGATTATTTATTTGAAATGGCAGTTCAGATGAAGCAAAACGGAGTGGACCCTTCAGCAAAGCCTCTGTAAGAACTGCGCACTGAATGATCTTCCGATGTGGAGGATATAAGGCCCCGCATATTTATCATAAGGCCATTATGCTACAAAATGGAATTAGCAGCTTCCCGAAGCCACTAATGAAGAGTATTTAAAGGTATACTGCCCTTCTTATTGAATCATTTTATACTTATTTTTAGAGCCAGTGTCATGGATTATTAAGATCTTCGAGAATTCTGGTTGGTTTCTTTCTTTCTTTCTCTATACGGAATAAGTTGTAGTTTATTTGTTTGGACACACACACACACACACACACACACACACACACACACACACACACACACACACACACACACACACACACACACACACACACACCACACACACACACACACACACACACACACACACACACACACACACACACACACACACACACACACACACACACACACACACACACACACACACACACACACACGCACACACACACAGCATTTGTGTACCTACTCATTTTCAATTCATTGATTTATCTTCATCAATGATTTTCATACATCAATTTCTTGACAGCAAACAGGCTTAAATTCTATCTTACAATCTTTAATTTCACTTTACAATCTTCCTCAAGCCTTGACATTTTCCTCAATTGTCGTAATTCTTTTCTTATTGATTAACTAGAATCTGTTCTCCATTTCACCAATTTAGTGGCAAGGTTCTTTACCATTTCTTATTCAACTTGTTTAAGGTCTTTTTGAGGGTTGATCTATGGCTATGGGACTGTGTGAAAGTTGAACGGTCTCTAATCTTCATCGAGTCTTTCCCTTCAATGTGCTTTGAAGGAAAGTGGTTGCAGAATCGGTTACGAGCCGACAAAAATGAGTCGAGATCACTCTTGGCGGTCGATATCCAGGGACACCAACGTGGAGGCTTCTGCATTGTCCCCAACGGTCTCTCATAAAAGATTAATACTCCACGTCAATGGTGCAATTTTTATGCCTCATCCGAAGGAAAGTTCCAAGTCACTGAGAAGCCATGCTTATCAAGCAGTGTCCTGATTCTTTCTCACAATGTGTCCTGATTCTTTCTCATAATGTGACGTCTTATCAATAATTCTATGAGTCATCACTCATAAGCTAGATTTTAGGACACGGAGGAGCTATGCTTATCAAGTAGGTCCTGGTTCTTTGTGTGACGTCATGTCAACATTTCTATGATGTGACGTCATGTCAAAATTTCTATGATGTGACGTCATGTCAAGATTCCTATGATTTAAGGTCACTAAGAAGCTATCCTTTCCAAGCAGTGACCTGGTCCGAGTCTCTCCGGTCGATTTTACCACACCTAGTTGTTTCTCCATGCCTGGGAAGACAGAGAGCCACCGACTTTCCTCTCTCTAAGTGAATGTCAAGCTCAAGTCGAGGCTAGGAACACCGATTGTAAGCCCAGCGAGTTGTCATTTTTCTGTTACGTAACATCGTTCGTCTATTGATAATCGGAGCTCGCAATTTTTTCAATTACAATGGAGTATTTTTGTGGATTTTAGTTGGTCCATTAACTGTATTTGTTTTAGTCAGCCAATATATGCTATAACCGCCATCGTCTTAAAAGGATCAGCTAAGGTTGCTTTGGAAGCTCTTGTTACGAAAAAGTTCAAGCAAGCGATCTGATCGTTCCTAATCATCAACATCAACCGACTAGTTTTCTGTCGATCAAATCATTCAATCGATTCATCCGTCTTTCATCATCCGATCAATTTGTTTTTCTATCAGTCAATTAGTCAATGCTTTATCAGTAATTCAACCAACCAATCAATCAATTAATCAATCAATAAATCACGCATTCAATTAACTAAGCAATCGACCAATCATCCAACTATCCTATGTACATTTTAGCAGTATCATCATCATTTGAATCAGCCACTATCGGCATTGTTTGTCACCTTCCACTTCGATCATTGCAATCTCATTGCTCTTAATCATGGCTTTTAGCTTTCGGCCCTGACATGACATGTGAAAAATGGGTTTGATTAAATCCGATCGATCGTCCCTACCATGGTGATTCATCTTCTTTGAATTGTCTCGCATTCCTCCAGAGGCTAAACAATAAGCACGCTTTGAAATTTCCTCGAATAGGATGCCAGCTTTCAATCAGCTAAACACACGACCTTTTGCTTGGTTGCATTCCAGACGGCAAGGGTTATTTAAACAAAATCGATCAACATTGAATGCCTCGAATCGTTTGCACAAATGCACGCAGCTGTGTTAAATAGTGATTCGATTTGCGACTCATCTCTAAAGGAAGAAGGAGCCCCTTAGTGGACCGAGCAAGACTTCAATTGGACTTCAAACATAATTTGATCAAGCCCATTAGACAGTGGAGTGTTCGTAAGTTGTTATCACCGATCCTTATCGGAACCTTGCGTTCAGCCTGTTATTTATAGACTCAAGGGGAATTCTGCTGGTGCACACTGATAACTGATCGTGTTGCGATAAATTCGATGTGTGTGGGAATGACATGAAGCCATGAAAGGCAACCGTCACTGAAACATTTGCTCTTTGGACTATGGTATCATGTCCTCTTACTGCGTTTGATGCAAGAGCTTCAATTTCGGATAGCTGAAGAGGTTGGTATCCATTAAGCATTAATAGAATAAAAGCCTTAGAGCACTGGCTTCGATTGCTATCAGCAATTAAAAACAGCGCCGAAGAAAAGACAAGCAATTACTTTTGATGCCAGGAGGCGTTGAAATGACATCCCCTTGATATGGGATATCGTTGCTGTCGATGAAGTCAATAGGTTTGACTGAAATAAAACTCCAAATAGCATTCGATATCAGTAAATTGGTGGAAGCCCAGCGGAATCGATAGATCTCACCGCAAAACGAGACGGATTGAATTTTTGAGTCGCTGCAAGAGATGCGAAGGAGAAAGGAAATGGTCCGCAACGTTATACCAGAAGTACGAAGTTGTTGATTAGGCGTTTGACACAATCGAAGAGAGTGGACATTTTAGATTAAATGATCAAATTCTTGTGGGAAAAGAGCCATCAATTCAGTAAATCTGCTTGGCTGAGAGACGCCATTTAATGGTTGAAGTCTTAAAGTTAGACGCTACAAACACAGATTTTCACAACCATTCCCAAGTTAAAGACTCTTAGCACACCATGGCATATAAGAACCTAATCGGGTTGCTCTGTACCGTCGTTCACCTCACCTTTGTTGCCTCTAAGATGCACCGAATCATAGTCTCTAATGCCTCTGCCAGATCAGCTGTCTGCAACGATGCTTCAGATGCTATCTTTTATCTCGAAAAGACGCAGTCTACTAAGTGGATTGTGTTCATTGAAAGTGGAGGTGGCTGTTTTGACTTTGATTCCTGCCAAGAGAGGAGACACCACGAACCATACCTCTTTGGCAGTGATCTGTACCCGCCTGCTGTCACTGGTGAAGATGTCTTGTCCTCTAGAAGAGATAACTTATTTTTCGACTATAACAAAGTTATCATTCCTTACTGCAGTAGTGATATGTGGCTTGGTAATAGGACATTAACTTTTCAAAGCAGCAAAGGCGAGAAGTTGAGTGTTATGTTCAGAGGGAGTCAGATATGCAAGTCAGTCATGGAGGATTTGCAAGGACACGGTCTTAATAATGCCACTGAGTTGTGGCTCAGCGGTAGCAGCGCTGGAGGCATCGGTGCAGTGAACAATGCAAGATTGCTGCGCGACACCTACCCATTTCTTAAGATAGTGGTATTAACTGATTCGTCCTGGTTTATTAACTATCAAAACATGCTATCGAATCTCGGCCTGGGCAAATTTCTATCGGCAATAAGCGGAGGCAAACTTGCAGCTTGTGTTGACACGAAGATTGGTTACCCTTGCTGTCTGTCCCTTTTCTGTCTAATCACAAATAAGTACTTCCCGGGAGATGTCCACCTTTTCAATATAATCAGCCGGTTCGATGTGTACGCTTTGACCCGAGGTATCGCGCTTCCAGGGAAGCTGACAAACGTGGATGCAGAACACAAAATAGTTTCGGACATGCTGTCGTTTGGCGGCGAAATAGAGCATTCTGTTCGTCAAACAAAGCCGTTCTTAAACGTACACACAATCATTACCTCTTGTTTTCAGCATGTGTACCTTGCTCCTAGCTCTTTGTGGTCTCCCGGTATGTTGTTCTATGCCAGATCGCAGACGTCTTTCAAGCTTGAGTCGTTTGTATTCCGCCATTCTGTGCAGAAAGGAAGATGGAACAATGTATTAGTGAATGGCGAAGCGATTAACAAAATCCTTGAGGATTGGTATGAGACCTTTGTCGATGGCAACTCACTTATAGCACGCAACGGGAGTGCCGGTTTTAAAACGCCTTCCTCTGTACTTGAAAATTCTTGCCGTCGCATTCAATGCAATCCTACCTGCCCCAAGTCAGTTGAATTCTATTCAAGCCGGAACAGTTGGCCTAAATGGTCGCAATGGCTCGTGCTCGGATGCTACCTTACTTTTACATTACTGTGTGTACTGATCAAAACATTGTGGACTGTCAAGTGCAAGAGAGAATCTCGTCTTCAAAACGAGTTTGTCAGCTCGCTGTACGACGGCGCGAACTCGCTCAACGCCGTCGGCCTTCCCTGCTGCATCCCTTCCAATTACATAGGTCTGTCATGCACTGGCGTGCAGTATACTGTCTCTGTGGCGGCGCACAGACGACAAGTCCCCAGTGAACCGAAACTGCGGTGGAGCCATAGGCTGAGATGTCGTTTGTCGGACAGTAAAAAGGAGAAGAGGGATATTTTGAAAGGAATTAATGCCTACTTCAATCCAGGCCAACTAGTCGCCATTATGGGCCCTTCAGGAAGTGGAAAGACGACGCTGCTTGATATTCTCACGGGAAGAAAGGATTCCAGAGAATCAAAAGTAAGGACTTCCATATTTCTCTTTCTATCATATTACGTATACCGTATATATATATATATATGTGTGTGTGTGTGTGTCGTGGTGCTGTGGTAAAGCATGTGAACTCGTAACACAGGGTTGTCAGTTTGATTCCTCCGTGTGTCACTTTTGAAACACCATTGGAGAGGAAGGCAACGGGCAACCACCTCGTAAAATCCACTTCCCTGGAAAAAACTCAGAGCCCAGTCTCTGGTTTCTGCTACGCTCAATATGGAGTATGCGACGGAGTTTTTTTAAGACGCACGTCAAGCAACTCACGTGACAGCCAAATAGTTCAATGCAAGGGGTAGTTTGCACTGTGGTGAGAGCATCTGTTTACATATAAGATTCCAGCATTCCGAAATAGGTTAACAGAATTGTTTAAAAGAAATGAAATCTGGGTATGGTTAAGGCTTGTTTGTAAGCTAAGATACTACATTAGTAGCTCTTGTGACAATGTTGGAGAATTTCGAAGTATGGGACCAGTGTTTGTCTTGTCCATGGAGAGAAAGTTGCCTATTTCTGTGAAGGATAGAGATTGTATTTTTTATGATGGTAAAAAAGAGGATAGAGAGGAAGGGCCAAAGATACCAAGACAGCCAAAAAAGAGATTCAGAAACCAAGCTCAATGACAATTTTCCTTTTATAATTTCATTTCATTTTATAATATCTATACAGGTTAAATAGGACCATAAAAAGTGTGCTTTCTGACATGTCCTTTTGAAACCTTTATGGCTTTATGAGCCTTTGTAACTTACTGAACGGTTTTTTCACAGGTTTTTATAAACGGTTTGGATACGAATGACACCCGCGAATGGTTCAAGCGGCACAGTGGCTACGTGCTTCAGCTTGCCACCCCTTATTACGAGGAACTTACTGTGCGGGAAAATTTGACATTCAGTGCCCTTATGCGTCTGCCACGTACGATGTCGATAAGAAACAAGTTGATGAGAGTTGAACAAGTTATCGGTCAGGTTGGTTAAGCATATTATTTTTATGCAGCTTGTACTCAGCATCAAGGGTGGGGCCAGAGGGGCCGGAGAGGCCAGAGGGGGCAGGGGGCTGCAGCCCACCCTTCGGGGAGCCCTAGCCCTTTTCCCCAAAGTCAAGTCTGTGAATAATTGTTACCAAACCCAAGCTTCTGTGAATTAAAAATCTACCCCCCTGTCCCCCTGCCGGGGAACTGAGCCCCCATGCTAGGAAAATCCTGGCAACCCCCCTGCTCAGCAATTGTCAGAGAACCTACTAAATTCGTCTTGATTCCTGCGTTTTCCAGAGCACATGCAGCATGATAATAAGGGATTTATATATTTGCAGACTCCGGTTCTTTCTCCCTCATCAATTATCTTAAACAAATCACGATGCAGCTCTGGTTCGTCACTTTAAGTTTCCTAAAACGAAATATATAACGTATAACATAACGTATGATATAACGTATCAAAGCGATAGAAATGGTGGATGAAGGGAGGGAATTTGTCTTATAATTGAACAATGGCCGTCATGCAGCCACGGCAAAGAAGTTTCCTGTTGGTTCTGGTTCTGCTGGTTTGCAAACTATTCCTGAGGCCATTATCCCACTTTTTCGATCCTTTGCTGTCCATCTTATAGTTCAAAATCTTCCGTTTTCTTCACGACTGCCACTGCTTGACTTGATTGAAATTCAAATCTCGCCTTAAAGAATCAGCGTTTTTTAACTCTCCATCATTCGCGCTTCTTCCTGCCTCTATCCATTGCTCACGTGATATTTCATCTTGAATCGTAGACTGGTTTGAATGATTATGCTGATGTGGTTGTTGGAAAATCTACTGGGCCGGGATTAAGTGGTGGACAGGTATTTTTCTTGCCTGTAATTTCAAAATTAAGCTGGAATCTGCGCAAATCACTAACTCACTGGTCGTTAAACCTCATCCACTTGAATGCCCACGTCATCGTTAAGCCGAAATTTGGTCAGATTGTGAGCTTTGCCAACCTAGCCTCAGGGATTCATGCCGGACCCGGAATAATGGAGAGGGTTGGTCATATAAAGGGCCTGCAAACGTAAATTCCCAGCCATCAGCTTTATAACACTGATTCTATGAATGAGGTTAATGAAGGCAGGTTTGTAACCTCAAAGAAGAAGTAACAGAGGAAGAAGAAAAAGTTTTGATAAATATCTTCCACTGAAAGTACGAGGGGTTTTCAGCAATTTTCATATTTTCTACTTTTCTTGCTCAAATTGGTCTATTGTCACCTTTACCCTTTTTCAATCATTTTTCATCTTAATTCTACCTTATTTCTTTACAGTGTTTCATATTTCTACTTACCTTTAATTTTTCCTTGTTTCTGATGTTTTAATTCATACTTTTGTACACTTGTTATTTCTTTCTAGAAACGTCGTCTGTGTGTTGCGATTCAACTTTTGCGGGTTCCAAGTGTTCTCTTCCTTGATGAACCAACCTCTGGTATGAATATCTCCGAATTTTCCTGAAATCTACCTGGATTTTCTTTGTTTGCTTTTCGCTTGATCATTGATAGATTATTTCTTTTAAATTTGAGCAACCAAGAAAACAGTCAGATCTCTATAAAGGCAGTTCAGCAGACTAGAAGTGAATGATTCTGTTTTCATTCATCAAAGTAACATCGCTGGATTTTTCCACTGGATAAAAACTTTGAAAATGGCGAATTTTATGTTACGAAATATATTGTTCGCCAGTATCATTATCAATTTTCTCCTACAAACGAAGAAGTTGTTTGTAACGAGAATGACGTGCATTGCAATTGCAGTACAGTATCCAAATATTGACATCGCATGCATGATATTCCCTTCACAATCTTTATAAAAGCAGATAAGTTGTCCGACGTCCTTCTTCCAAGTGTTAATTCATTAAAAATCCACACACGTAGAAGTCCTTGCATACTCTTTCTTTTCCGCCGAAGAAATGCTACAAAGGTTACTGAGCAAAACCAGTTGGCAAATATCTTCTCCCCTCTTCTCTCATTAAAAAGATCATTACCTGCATGTTGTTTGATAGATCACTTCATGTATGCTTACGGTGAATTTTCATAGGGCTGCTATGTATTATCGTGCTCCCTGTGCAAGGAAATAGCTTTATAGGCACGGGGACTCGCTGCCGCTACCCCCAAAAACGAAATTCTGACTACAGTTTGCCTCCATTGGTTACAGTTTAAATTGACCAATGAGAGAATAGCTCTATGTTCAAGTAAAGAAACGGCATCATCCATCCAACTTCTCCCTGTTTCTCGTTTAAAAATCTGTCGTCGGTTATTATTCTTGCTTGATTCTGCCTACTCCTGCTTGCTGTACACCTACCTACATCTACAAGTTTCTGTAATCAATAATCAATAGTCAAAACCTTGTTTACAATCGGCTTTGTTGTCTAGTTAAATACCAATTAAAACCAGCTATTAATTTACAATACAACATAATACACATTTTTGCGATAGTAGGCTAGACTAAAGGATCAACAAAAGGGTAGAGGATCAACAAAAGAAAAGAGAAGAAAACTTGCTATGTGCAGATGTGGCACGTGCAATTTTTGCCATCCCCGTACGTCGCGTAGCATCGTCTGTACACCCGTGTTTATTGTCTTTGAAATTTTTACGAGCGTGTTAATACAAAGCTTTCTTTCCTTTTATTCCTTTGACCAGGGCTCGACTCAGCGTCATCCCTAGAGCTGCTCGAGACGCTGCACGGCCTGACTTTGTCGGGCCGACTTGTCGTGTTGACAATCCATCAGCCTCGGATAGAGATCTTTCATATGTTTGATCGGATACTATTTCTGTCGAATGGACACGTGAGTACACTAAGCAAATAACAACAAAACCTCTTAAAACTATGCTTTGGGGAGAGATAGAAAAGTCAGCTGCGATTTCTAAAGCTGTTTTTCATATTGTTAAATCGAATCTTCAAAGACACAGAAAATTTGAGAGAATTCCTGTGCAAGCATATGTAGATAAGCAACAAATGTCAAATTGAAACATGAAATCTTAGAAGCAAATAAACTCGCTGTTTCTTCTACTTATGACACATGCTCCTCTCTGGAATGGGCTGTTTCTAATTTGGATTCATCCCTCTTTAAGTTTGCTTCGCAAGTGTCTAGACTACGGGATTCGTTGGCTTAGGTTCGGTTGAATATCATCCTTCGTACGACCTATTGCATTTTGTCTGCGTGACAAGAATTGCACATCCCGGACCTTGTATTTTTCTCTTCCCTCTTATGTTCATCTTTTTCTTCTTTCGAAAACCAATTATCATATGGATTTATACCGAACGAGTCTTTATAGAGGCAGCCAGATAAAATAGACTAATATTAATATTAGTAACTAATATTTTAATAAATAGACTAGCATTAGAGGGATTTTATCATTGTACTCAACTTCTATATATATCAAAACGAAGTCTAGAATTATATTCTTGTTTTCATGGCTCTCAGCCTCAAATTTCTCCATTTTCGTCGATCTTGTGCAACTACTGCTTCTTCGCCGACTCCCAAGATTCCATGCCAGCGAAAGCTTTACCTCACAGCCGTAACCAGGCTGTTGCTTGGAATACCTCTATCAGAGTGATGCGTATTCTCAAAAAGACTACAAGTGTATTTGGTGAATCACTTTTAGACCAAAGGAATGGATTTTTGGAATAGTGAAGAAGTCCTCGCTCATGTACGGTCTCGAAATAGCTGCCCCTACCAAAGATGATTTTAAATGATTTCATGTTTGTATATCTGTTTTTCGTTATACAGGTTGCGTACTATGGATCTCCTATCATGGCTCCAACTATGATAGCAGAAGCGCTGAAAAACTCTGGGGAGGCAAGTATCCTTACTTGAATACCCGTACCGAATATTAACGAATTTTCCATTGCGTAGCATGGTTCTAGTTCATAAGGACTTTCATTTCTCAGCAACTGTCTGGGAGAATCAACTCAATTCCCTTCTTCAAGGAAAAGTGTGTTTTCCTGAATGCCTTTTCACAATATATGCATTTTGCTGATGCTTCCCCATTGAATGGATGAGACACCATTTGTCCCCCCTTTTTCATTGAATAGTTAAATTTTTTTATACTTGTATGAAACTTGCTCACGGAGACCTTGTGCCAGACAATCGCGCCATTACTTTACTGATATTATGTAAGATGCGGTTTTGTATTTAAGAAGTTATGAATCCGACCTTGATTCTTAGTATCTTCTGTTCAAGTAAGTTATGAACTTGCGCATAAATGTGAAGCATTTTTATGACGTTATTGACTTGTGATGCTCGTATCGTTGTTTCAACCAGATTCTCGATGCATCCAACCCTGCCGACACCATAATGGACGTCCTCATTTTCAAGAAATCTCAAGCGTTGATTGTCGAACATTATAAAGACAGTGGTGAAATTGAAGCGATCCAGAAAGCTGTTCGCAAAGCAACGAAAAACCCAGTTAAAACTTTGAGCATGAAAGTCAAAAGGTGTTCATTTGTTCATCATTTCTTCATTCGTTCATTCATTTATTCAACCATTCATTCTTACATTTCTTTATTTGTTCATTTATTCAAACATCCATTCATCAATTTTTTCATTCATTTGTTCGTTCGTTCGTTCAGTTGCTTCTTCATTGACGTAATTGTTCGTTCATTGATTCATTCATGTGTTAAATTCTCTTATTTCTTATTTATCATGTTACTGTCTTATTCATTTTTTTTGTATATCAACTTATTCATTCATCCACTCTTTCATCCACTCTTTCATCCACTCGTTCATCCATTCGTTCATCCATTCGTTCATCCATTCGTTCATCCATTATTTCAGTCATTCATTATCGAGTTTCTCTTTTGTAAAATAGCTCATTTATTTTGTGTCCCGCATTTTTTTCATGACTTCACCGTCCCTTTATCTCTTGACATTATAATATCTTTTCTTTTTCCATTAATTCATTACTTCCAGCCCTTATTTCCTCATTACGTACAATCTTGCACTTATTGCTCGTATTTTTTTGATAGATATCCATCAAGCCTATCCGACAGACTTCTATCATTTGATCGAAGAGCCTCAAAATGCCAAACAAGAGCACAAAAACTTTATCTCCTTATCATTTTCCTGCTCTATGGCCTAGCCTTGGGTATGTAGATATATCAAATAGATTATTATTCAGAGGAGCAGTGATTAATTTATTCGCCTTTGTGCATTGATCACTCATTAAATCATATGTTGGCTGGTTAACCAACCAACCAAGAGATTCGTTTTGTGTCATTTGGAACAATTCAAGAGTAAAGCCTATTGCCAGCGTCTTAAGCATCTCTTCTTTTGTATTGTTGCGATTGATTCATACATGGCTTTTAGTTCATGCCGATCTAGGCTGTTGGTCTCTTTTTCACCATTTACTGTAGATGGAAAAGGAGACAAAATGTTCTGGCAAATTTCACTTGTTTGTGCAGGGATGAAATTCCTGAAAATGTTGCCCCTTGCAAACAAGTTATCAATAGCTGTTGAATTTCTAAAAGCTTTCGAACAAATAAGGTCTCTTTCAAGCAAAGTGGGTTGGTTCCAGAGCCAAAGAAGACAGACACGAGTCGATTAGTCGATACGAGCGTTGGGGAGCAGCTTCTTAAAGTGATTTCACCCTTCTGAGCCACGGGATCTTGAGGTAGTGTGCCCAGATCCTTTCTTTGGCGCACTTTGCCCCTAGCTTTACACCAGGTAGCCATTCGCCTCTGGATGTACAGATAGAGGGCAAGAATCCATCCACGAATTCACTGCCTAATCCACGAACTCTATCTCACAAATCATCATTCATCCCTAGAACATGCAACTTATGGAACGTCTTGCCTTCTTGCTTTCCTGAGTCCTACAACTTGCCATCTTTCAAATCTAATGGAAATAAACTTGATCTTGTCTCTCTATCCTCTTAGCTGCTCGCTTTCTTCTTTCTTCCTCTGTTGGGGCTTTGTATAGGTCACCATGGCCTTTCCTCAACATAACCCACTAAAAAAAAAAAAAAGAAAAAAAAAAGAAGAAAGAGGACCCAAGCGTCCTCTAAACCCGAAGACTTCAGCGCAGTGGCAGGGGATCTAACCACTTTACCAACTACCCCAGAAGCAAATTTCTTCTCTTGTTCTGCTGGTTTTTCGGCGCCATAACAACAATTTGCTTTTATAAATGGCCGTTCTAGGTAAGGAATAGTGGAGAAAAATAATCAATGCTCTTATTTTAAAGAAATCTTCTGCACTTCACAGAAGTTGTTTCTAGAACCGAAATTTCAATCATACAAAAGCTTGTAATCTCACACTTCACGTCGATAGCTACTATTGCTGAAAAGCCGTAAGCTTTTTCAGTTTCTTTCCCGGGCATTTTTGCGCTTATTTTTGCACAGAAAATTCATATGGAAATGAAACATTCTGTAAAAAGTAAGCCTCACTTTTAAATGTTTTCTTTTTCTTGTCTGTTAATCACTAGGAACACATTTTGTAAATGTTAAGTTTTTAAGAGGGCCCCCTGTAAAACAGATATATAGTATAACGGGTTTGCCATGTATGAACAATTAACATGAAATGAAATGAAAAATACCTTTATGCACTAGCATACACTGTGATTAGCATTCAGCACTTCGGGAAAGAGCATGGGAGTGAAACACACAGTGCTACTAGATGGCCAACTCCCAACCATAGCATTCACTGTGCTTGCACAATTGTGTGGCCCAAAGGCTAATAAAACGGAGATGGGCGCCGCCCTATTCACCAAAAATGGCGAGGGAAGGAAATTTGATATTTTTTTGACTTGTAAATACATCCATTTTGACGCGATTCCATTTTCAGGGAGTGTCTATTGGCAAACCGAAAACGGGATTCTTCTGATGAGTTGCTACCAAGTGCTCCTCTGCGCAAGTCAGCTGTTCATGGCATCTGTAATCCACGCACATTTCAGCAAGTCAATGCCTGTCTTTTCACTGGAACAAGCCGAAGGTGTCGGCAAATCGTACGAGTTGGTCATTCATGCGTTCGTCCGCATCGCCTCCTTGACAGTCCTCCCGCTGCTCCTCTGCTCCGCGATCATCTACCTTTGCACCGTGACCGATTTGGATCTGTGGAAATTCTTCGTCACTACCATCTTTCACATGCAACTCAACCACGTCTGGATCTCAATCATTATGTTGTCCGCGTGCTCTGTGCCCCGTTACTCTACGCTCATTTGCCCGCTGCTGTCGGCCGTCTCGGGGTTCGCGGGCGGATTCCTGGTCCCCGAGCCGGAAATGCCCGCGTTTTATTACTGGCTTTTCTACATCAACCCAACCCACTGGGCATACAGCTCGACAATGAACGTTCTCATGGATGACGTCGTATTTGGCTGCGAAAGTCAGTCAAGGCTGGAGTGCCAGAAGAAAGTGGGCACGGCTATCCTACATCAGTTTGGATTTGATCAGGTCAATCCGTACCGTAACATGGTTATAATGATATTTCTACTCATCTTATTCCTGGCCTCTACCATAGCTGCGGTGGAACTAAGACACACGGATAAGTTGAAACGATGGAGGAGGCATTTTGGGAAATTTTGGAAAGAAAATAAGCGAAGGTAAGAGAATTGTTTTTGTATGATGAACTGAATCGTTCAACAAATCAATCAATCAATCAATAAATCAATCAATCAACCAATCAATCAATTAACCAATCAATCAATTAACCAATCAATCAATCAGTCAGTCCTTCCACCATAACAAACTCAAGCAACCAAGTGATTTTTCGATTAACAGATTCAAATGCAAATTGATGGATTATTCAATCATATTTGCTATCAATCAATCAATCAATCAATACATCAACCATTCAGTTATAGCTAACTTAATTAACCAGTTGTCGAATCAAATTAGATCATCCGATAAGCTGACCATTCATTGAATGGATCACTTGATCAACCAATTAATCAATCAGTCTATCAAGCAGGCAATCAGTCAGTCAATTCATGAATCAATTTTTTTGCATCTAGCAGTCGCTTCCTTCATATCTGATTTAAACTTTAGCTTTCTGTATCAGGTTTATGGAAATGTACAATGGGTTCAAATTGCCAAAGCAGGTAGACGCACGAAAGCTAATTGATGATACTGATATCGAGGCCAATGGCAACTGCTTAAAAGCCCATGATGCATCGCTGCGAGAGAAGAGTCCATATTCCCTCAACGAGGAAGTTAGAGGTGATATAAAAAAACATAACAATCTTGCTGGCCTGAATACCGAACATTTACCAATGCTTCTTCCTGTTAAAGTCGAGCCGATGCTAACTGGGAGAGTTTCCCAGAAAAACAGGCCTAAAACTATAGCAGAATTCGCCATTTCCGATTCATTGATGGAAACGCAAATGAAGCGTACTCCTGTCGCGCGTTCGAATACTTTTACATCAACGGGAAGGCCCATCAAATACCAGCACAGCACCCCGACTGAGCCAATAGGTGACGGAAGGATTCCTACGCAACCAGATATCCCAAAAATCTTTGTCGAAAATGTACGTCAAAATGACGACATAGAATCATCAGAAGAAGAGAGAGGTAGAACAGATAGCGAAATTGATGTCTGCTTGTCGAAGTATCTCGATAGCACACCGAAGCAGCACGAAGTTTACAGCTCAGTTTTCGGCAATCGGCCTAAAAGCACCAGGCGTCGAAGTGTGACGAAAAGGTTACCGGAAAATGTGAAGCGGAGCGAAAGCGTGCATATTCAACGCAAAGCTTCCATGCTGATTTTAGCCGAGCGCCGAAAAAGCATGACGGCACAGATCGCAGGGTTCGGCGAAACATTTCTGTACTACAATGAAGTTTGCAACGACAAGAAACCAGTGGCGAGAAGACACGCCGCTCTTGGTGTGAAGAGAAAAGTCGAGGTGAAGAAGCAACGGGCATCGGATGGCTCGTCTAGAGCTTCGGTCACGTCCGCTGACTTATTGCAAGTTCCGGACAGTAGCCGTCTCGATGAAAGTGTCCCACCACCACCTACCCGACGTTCTCGACTGGTGTCACAATTTTCGATTGATGTCCCGGATTCTAACAGTCAAGTCGAGCAACATGAGAGAAAGGCGACTAATCCAGATTTGATCCAGTTCCATGTACCGGAATTCAGACCAGAGAATCAGGCATTGAAAAATGCATCGCAGGATAAATTCCAAGACAACTGTGGATATGAAATTGCACCTCGGAAGGCTTCCACGGGAATGTCCGAACAAGTAAAGGTATCTGCATTGAAAATCTCAAGAAAGAAGTTGGTGCCGTTGAACGAAGCCCCCGAGGTTAATGCCAAATATTCCGACAAATTCGAGACAGAATCGCGCTCGTCACTTTGCCGAACCCCACTCGGTTCGATCGACGAGGTAGAGGAAGATAACGACTACTTCACTCCCAATCGGTCACGCACAAGAGGGGTAGGGGTCAGGAAGACATCACTCCAGGAAGCGCAACAAGTACATTATTTCAGCGAAAATTTCTCTGAAATAACGAATTGGTTGCGAAAAAATTCCAATACGTTTAATGAAGAAAACGAGCTATCTGATAGTGACTCTACGACGAAAGGGTCGGTTGTCGCTATCAATCGGACAGAGTCGGTGAGCCCGAGAGATGTGGCGAGAACGGCTGGGGACTACTTGCCAACCGACGTCAAGGATAATGATACCGACGAAGAAGTCTTTAATGCATTCCATACTAAGGGAGGGAAAAGTCGTGACAGCGGCTGTACCGGAGATACACGTGGGTTTCATGTCGAAGGGAACAACTTTATCGGGAGCAGGAATAGCTTTGGCTTAGAGCAAGTATCCGATAAAGTGACGGAAAAAAGTAACGCAGTCATGAATGGCAAAGAGGTTCTGGATAAAGGGATGGGTAACGGAGTTGCTGAGCAGAATAGTTTGTGTCCCGCTATTAGTGTAACAGTAAGTAGTCCCAGCCCTAAGACATTTTCTAACGCTTTGTATCGGGTTAATCAACCAGAAATCGAAGCTGGCAAAATCAATTTACAAAATGGGAATCACCAATTCGATACTTTAAACTGTGGCCACTCGATTGGCTCGCATAACAAGGAGTTATGGGAAACGCGATCGAACGAAGAACTCTTTACGGAGCATGAACGACTTCTAGGAAGCGAAAACACGCCGTCAGTAACCATGATGGATGCATGCACGAATTCAAAGCCGGCGATTATACGGAGAACGAGTAGTTGTGAATTCGAGTTTGATGGCTCGGAGACGAATTTCGATAACGACATCGTGAGGATTCGTAGCCTGCGAAGAAAGTCAAAGAAGCGAAAAATGGAATCGAGTGATAAGAGTAGCTTGAAATCGAAAGAAAAATCAAAACCTGGAACAAACGAATTAAATGAGACGATTCTGTAGCGGTTGTGAAATAAGTGTAAACAATCGTTGTGTAAACTCTCTCTCTCTCTCTCTCTCTCTCTCTCTCTCTCTCTCTCTCTCTCTCTCTCTCTCTCTCTCTCTCTCTCTCTCTCTCTCTCTCTCTCTCTCTCTCTCTCTCTCTCTCTCTCTCTCTCTCTCTCTCTCTCTCTCTCTCTCTCTCTCTCTCTCTCTCTCTCTCTCTCTCTCTCTCTCTCTCTCTCTCTCTCTCTCTCTCTCTCTCTCTCTCTCTCTCTCTCTCTCTCTCTCTTTCTTTCGCCGCGTTCTCTGCACGTAAGATGTGACAAGAAGTATCGATCGATAGAGAAACGTCACATATACGGATAGCGACCCGCATTTAGCTATTAAAAGACACATCTTTAGTAAGGACACTTACAAACACCAACAAAATGTAGTAATTCAGAATTTCCGTCAGTTTTAGGAGGGAGCACACATTTTTGTACACTTTCAAACCTATGACACCTGTCCATTAATAGACCATCAAGTTGGTCTCACAGACGCGCCTTTCATGGAGGTTCTGCCGTAGTTTCAAGGTGGTAGTTTCTTTCCATGTTTCCTCAAACTCTCTAGCTTGATCCATGACTCATTCTGTCCCCGAAGGGCTTTTTCGTCCAATTTTCCAAGCATTATGATACTTGTGGTATCCTTCTTTTTAATTTATATCATATAAATTCGTTATACACGTAATCCCTTCAGTGACACTGAATACAAAATAAATACTTAATCATATACATAGCAATTAGATTTGAGAGTTTATGAGTATATAATGACGTGTGGTTGCTTTCCCGCCACCGTCGTGTTTTCCGATTTTCAAGCTTTATACAAATTTTCTAATTTTTTTGAGTTGCTCGTACGAGCAAGGAAGTATCTCTGACGCCATCAGTGGAAACCTACCAATTTTGGGTCTAGTCGTAAGATATGAAGTGGGTTTATTCTATTTCTAGAGGCTTGTGGACACTGTATGTAGAGGCTAGTGGGTACTGTATGTAAGTCTGCAATGCCTCGGGCATCTCGCCAGGATAGCTAGTAGAAACGCCGTATTGCTATCGTAGTTGATAATAGAAATTTGTAGCCCACACCCCTAACTTCGCTTTAGCCTCTATCGACCTCGTCCGGCGTTTTGTGGCGTCCGCGAATCACAGCTGTTCCGCAATTTCTAATGAAAACTACGTCATAAATCGATCGGAGTGGCCTGGTGCCGTTATCTGCAAAAGTGCATAGTTCTTTTCGTTTGCATAAGACTAGGGAAGATCTTTTTGTGCTTAGTTTACACGCCAGATCTACCATGAGCTCCCAGGCGATTTATCGCACAGTGCACCCTAGCCTTTTGAAGGATCTCCTAACTGGGATGGTGCTGGGAGACGTGGTTGGCAGAAGGCTCGCTCGCGTACACGACGACCTGCTGCAGCTGAAAGGGTCATCGTTTGTCACTGCACTGCGTTCTGCTCAGGATCGGCACCGATGGCATGATCTCGTCAAGGAACGTGTCACGGCCGGTCCCCTCTGACTGTGCAGAAGCCTCCACGTTGGTGTCCCTGGATATCGACCGCCAAAAGGGATCTCGACTCATTTTGTCGGCTCGTAACCGATTCTGCAACCACATCCCTTCAGAGCACATTTGAGGGAAAGATTCGATGAAGAAGAGATCGAACGGCTAATGCAGAAGCCTCCACGTTGGTGTCCCTGGATATCGACCGCCAAAAGGGATCTCGACTCATTTTGTCGGCTCGTAACCGATTCTGCAACCACATCCCTTCAGAGCACATTTGAGGGAAAGATTCGATGAAGAAGAGATCGAACGGCTAATGCAGAAGCCTTCACGTTGGTGTCCCTGGATATCGACCGCCAGAAGGGATCTCGACTCATTTTGTCGGCTCGTAACCGATTCTGCAACCACATCCCTTCAGAGCACATTTGAGGGAAAGATTCGATGAAGAAGAGATCGAACGGCTAATGCAGAAGCCTTCACGTTGGTGTCCCTGGATATCGACCGCCAAAAGGGATCTCGACTCATTTTGTCGGCTCGTAACCGATTCTGCAACCACATCCCTTCAGAGCACATTTGAGGGAAAGATTCGATGAAGAAGAGATCGAACGGCTAATGCAGAAGCCTTCACGTTGGTGTCCCTGGATATCGACCGCCAAAAGGGATCTCGACTCATTTTTGTCGGCCCGTAACCGATTCTGCAACCACATCCCTTCAGAGCACATTTGAGGGAAAGATTCGATGAAGAAGAGATCGAACGGCTAATGCAGAAGCCTTCACGTTGGTGTCCCTGGATATCGACCGCCAAAAGGGATCTCGACTCATTTTGTCGGCTCGTAACCGATTCTGCAACCACATCCCTTCAGAGCACATTTGAGGGAAAGATTCGATGAAGAAGAGATCGAACGGCTAATGCAGAAGCCTTCACGTTGGTGTCCCTGGATATCGACCGCCAAAAGGGATCTCGACTCATTTTGTCGGCTCGTAACCGATTCTGCAACCACATCCCTTCAGAGCACATTTGAGGGAAAGATTCGATGAAGAAGAGATCGAACGGCTAATGCAGAAGCCTTCACGTTGGTGTCCCTGGATATCGACCGCCAAAAGGGATCTCGACTCATTTTGTCGGCTCGTAACCGATTCTGCAACCACACCCCTTCAGAGCACATTTGAGGGAAAGATTCGATGAAAAAAACATCTGACTGTACAGCGCAACGGCAACGACGCAACATAGCCGATCTGTGCTGAGTGAAAGAGGACCGATCTTGAACTCAGGACATTGAAATTCCTTAGCGAAACCTCAACTAAATGGATCTACGCGCCCTCTCCTTTTTAGTGAATTGTGTTGAGGAAAGGCCACAGCCGCCTGAAGAACAACTAATTCTATCATTCCGCACGCGGCGGTGAAACTGAAACATTAGGGTGAAAGCATTAACGAAACCCCAGCTACGATTAAATTCAAAAGCCAACTTTATGTATACAACAATTAAGGCACACTGAAACACAATATACTTTTCTTTGTTACACATAACGTAACGAATACACTAAAATTCACCACTAAGCTTCGTAAGTAAATTCCGCTTATTACGTTCATCAAATTACATTCTATTTCATTGCAAAATACGTTGGCAAAGGAAATCTCTTGAAGGAAATCCTAGCTGGATTAGCTGAAAAAGTTTTCGCTTTTTGAAAGAATGATTCAAAATTACGACTAGGAAAGGAGGTCATTGGGAATTTTAGATGCAAATCTATTCAACCAAATGGAAATTTGCATGCCAAACGAATGCCTTGGTCTCGGGGTAAAAAAACTGGACGGTTTCCTTGTGCCATTGCGTCATATTGGCGTGATGTCAAGCTTTTGCCGAAGCTATGGTTGATGAGAATTAATAAAAATCCTTTGGCCCACTGCTCACTTTGCATCCATTCATTCATGCTGCTGACTCTCCCCCAAATATTGACAAGAAACATCCCCAGTCCTGCTTGCTACTGTACCGTCGCCTCACTGCCCTAGGACTTAAACCCTGTCAACCTTTTGATATGCTTATAGCAAGAAAGGTATTATATCTGAATGACAGAAAAATCATTCAAAATCACAGTAATGATTCAAGCCCGTTCAACTACTCAAATCATATAACTTTAATCCACGTTTATCTGTGAAAGTAGAAGTTTGACGATGGAAAGTGACACGGAAAGTCCAGCAGAAAGTGAAATTCGTCCTACGCCGTGTATTCAAAATATTTATTCCATCTCCGTTCGACTCAGAGGTTTCTGCAAAAACTTGATGATGTAGTTGAAATTACCCTCTCGGATCTGATAGGTGGTTGGATGGATGGATAGATAGATAGATAGATAGATAGATAGATAGATAGATAGATAGATAGATAGATAGATAGATAGATAGATAGATAGTTGGATGGATAGACAGATTACCAATGGCACTTCGGTAGAATGATCAACTCAAATTGCATCGAAGAGTGGCTGTTTCTCATGCCTGCTCCCCACCCAACATTTGAAAAGTAGACTTTTCGGACACTGAGAGGCTTTTTGCTTATCAATCAGTGTCCAGGTCCCTTCTCTCTACGTTACTACATCTCGTCATTCCTACGCCCAGAATTACAGAGAGCTGGTACATATCCTCACTCTAAGTGAAAGTTAAGCAGAGGGTGTATTTGAACCACTGACCATAGAATCTACGAGCAACAATCTTACCACTGAGCTATCCTAACATCTGATATCAACGTGGCTTTGGTAGCGTAGAGAGCGTTTGCACGTGGGTATCTCTCCCTTACCTGACATAACATATCTTCAAAGTAGGTTTAAATTACCTCTTATAGTTTGCTGCATTTTCTAGCTTACTGTAAAAAAATTGATTATACTGTGCTACATACTATTCATATCTCCCCCCAAGCATGGTTATGCCTTACCTGGGGGGAGTCGAGGATGTTTAAAATCGGATACTTTTCTGCTCGCCTACAACTAATGGCAAGGTGGATGCAATCGTACATTACTGAATAAGACTACTTACAAGCTCCTTTGCAGTCAATTAAATTGAGCTTCTTAGTTGCGTTGAGAGTTCAGGTCGCAATCACGATAGGTACTCATCAAACTGCACAATACCTTTCAAAGATGCCGTTCTGTGCTACTCAAACGTTTAGTTGAGATGTGAAAAACATGCTTTGATTTGGACGCTTCGCTTGGCAGTCATCAGAGGGGCCCATTTGCCATCGTTGAAGTACTTCACTGACTCGGGTTTGCACGTCTCATCTACGCTGAGGATTTCCGGACCGGCTACGGTCGGCGTGTCATCAATGTACTCGTTTCCATAACTGGCTCCCCGGTTGCAGCATCTCTCATAATTGATGAAGTATCGGAAAGTGGTTTTGCCTGTGATTGTGAAGAGATTGCAATGAAAAGGTATCGCGCAACACAGAAACGTAAAAGGGAGCTGTATATGAAGAGCACTGCAAACCAAAGAACTGCGCAACATACTACAATTTAATGTAAGGCGTTGCAATTTTGTTCAAGGAATTTCAATTTTATACAATATCTTGCAATCTGATCCAAGAAGTTGAAATTAGATGCAAGACATCGAAAATTGATGCAAGAAATTGCAATATGATGTAACTAAATTCGGCAGATTTTAAAAATCTTTTACAAAGCAGTTAGGTTTTATTTCTTATTCACAATAAGACTTAAACCCGATTCTTTCACTGCAGAAATCACTTTTGCAAGACCAGACGAATCTGCAGTTGTCCGGTTGATTCGCAGCGCAGTAGTTTTCATCCTCCCAATGTGGCGCTCCGCAGTCAAAAGCTACGAAACAAGGGATGGGGTAAGTCTACCTAAAATCCAAAACCGATTCTCACCTGCTCTTTTCTTGAACTTTCCATTTTTGTATATTTTCGAATGCAGTTTTTCGAACTTGAACTCAAGGGCAGTAAAGGATATGTCCTATGGAAAGACGAAAACCCGGTCAAGGTTTCAGTGCAAGGAATTCACAGTCGTGAAGTAAATGTTTCATTCGAGATGAATGACTACTTGATGAATCAATCTTAATGAGTGAATCATCTTGAGCTGATTAAAATACCAAGGCGATGAATGGAAAAAATAGCATCCAAGAAGCATAAGCAAGGAGTCAATGAATAAACATGCATCGGATTTATTGGAAGAATTGCGTTGCAACATGGCTTCGCAGCTACACCTTCAATGCGACTTCATATCTTGCGCCCTCCCCAGTCCCTTTAACATTATTATTATCATCATTATACTGACTAACTGTATAATTCGTCGTCGTCGGTATCCTTCCATCAGCATGCGACGATGGAGGAGTGCTGGAGTGTCCTCTCCAGTGGAGCTCCGTAGCCTGGACAGGGTGTGTGGAAGAAGAGCTGTTGTCCAGGCAGTAAGCCTCCCCTCTCCACGCGGCAGATGGATCCAAGCGGACGACGAGCGTCGATACTGCTTGGGCACCAACGGCGTCGCAGGAGTTACCGGAGTGGCATCTTGCCAAACCGCTTTCGGGACTTCAGCTCTGATTTCCTGTTGGGGTTTACTCCCCTAGCTCTTCCCAGCACGGGTAGACCGCAAGGCAGCGGTGGTGTAATATCGTAACCCTTTCAAAGGAGGCTTAGGGGTACTGCACGTTGCCCAAGGGTGGCCCAGCACAGTGGTGACTAAGGGGTAGTGACATTTTTCCCCAAGCCTCTGAACTCCCGAACCACACGGGTGCAGTTTAGCGTCATACCCAGGACATAACTATATGATTACTAACAATATGATTAGTATAATAACTAGCATGATTACTCGCTCAACTTATTACATATTCTGCATGCGCAACAAAACCTGGACAAACCCAGACCTTCTATCGTACTAACAGTTTTCTTTCCTCGTTAGCTCTTCTTGTTGAAATCCTCCACCTTTTCCTGCCTTTTTCCCTTTTCCTTTTTTTCTTTTCAATTTACTTATTCATTCATCTTTGTCACTGTAATTAGGCCAGCTGAATACAAACTACATACCATTAGAGAGATCCGTCAGACTAATGCATGTCTACATTTTCCGATTTGTTGACTTTTGAAATTAGATAAAGTTGAGATGGGCAATGGAAGACTTACCTGCCATGACGTATTGAATGATAACTGCATGGTCTTCTCGCTAAACGAGCCCCTCTTGCAAAGGCTGCATCTTAGCAAAGTATTCGGCGCGTATCTCTGCCAGAGTGCGAGCCCAATCGCGAGTAATACAACCACAAGTAACAACTTAAGCCAGAAAAACCCTGAAATACAAAAACCGATAATCGATTGACCGAAAGATATATCGCTTAACTTACTGTGTTTTTCTATTTATATGATTATCAAATTTATCTACAGTTGGTGCAGTGTAAGATGACAAACTTTTTCAAAAAATTATTTACAAAGCTAATAAAATTGGCTAAAGTTACAACGCTATCCATCCTATCATTTCTAATCACTGTTTTACGATTGATTGATTGATTGATTGATTGATTAATTGATTTATTGGTTGATCGATCTACCGATACATTGATAGGTGGCCTCACTGCTCGGTTGACTGACTGGCTGATTCATTTATCGACTTGAACAAATACTGAGAGCAAAGAATGGATAACGCGAGCAATCAAGTTTGGAAGTATAGATGGATTGCTAGTTTTGCAGACAAAGCTAGGAAAAGGTCCTGGATTGAAATGAGGAGCGACAAAGTGAGGTACGATTGCTGAAACGTTGCAGCATGGAAGAGAGCAGAACTGCGTCGATTCAGATAAATCAAAAACCTGCTTGTTGGTATCAATTTTTCCAGTTTTCAAATCTTCAAATTTTTTCGAATTTTCCAAATTTTCCAATTTTTCGGTTTTTCAAGTAACTATTGCGAGAAAGTGGTTGCTTTAGAAAGGCATGCGGACAAAGGAGGAGGGGATGCTAAATGATATTTGGCACATGCGGGAACACTGTGGCTGCAGACTCTCTGGTTGTGTTTGAAGTTTATCATTCATAAAATATATCTTACTTCTGTTTATCTTCTTTGTGGCATTCACCATCATTCCGCTAATCATCTCTTTGAAATTTTCGTTTCTATCAGAGACTTGCTGATTCATAGCGAGGCAATTGATTCCATTGAAAACAGATACAAAGGCTGGAACGAGGCTTTCCTGATCTGGTTCTGCATCTGGCCTCGATTCCAAGGCCTGGCCTAAATTGAATTAAAAAATCTTCAGTTAATCTGAGTTTCACAAGCCGGAATGTGCCCATGGTAAGATTTTATATATTTTTCATTGAATTGCTTACAAGGATCTAAGACTTATTATCGAATTCTCTTCTCAAATGGCAGTCTCCTCAGATGGGTGTAGCCCACGTGAACAGGTGAATTGGTGAGAAATTCTAAAGCGCATTCATGGTATAATAATGGCTTTCGTCCGTCCAACTATCCATTTTTCAGCACCGCATAACAGACTTCATGGTGTCTTTTTTATTTGCTCACAAAAAATCACAGACGCAAAACGTCTATAGCAGGCATCTCAAACTCAATTTACCTGGGGGCCGCTAGGGGCCGCTAGAGGCAGAGTCTGGGTGAGGCTGGGCCGCATCAGGTTTTCCGCAAGAAAGGCTCTGATTAAACATCCCAATGCTCTCAAATATCTTCATTTTTATTCTAAGAAGTGGGCCAAAAATTATCATCCTGCGCGCGGCGAGTTTGAGACCCCTGGTCTACAGATTTACAAATTGATACCACAGGGAAAAAGGTAATACATAGCAGCCCTGTGGTGATTCACAATAAGCATGCATAAATTGATATTTCAATCAACGTTTTCCCGTTAATTATCTACGTAAAAAGAGAGAAGAGGGGGGAAATTTACAGGGCTCAACAAAACGCTTTTTGGTTTTGATCAACTCTAGCCTTGCAGTGGGAATTTCTACGATTGATACAAATGAAAACTGTTAATAGCCATATTCATAAATTCTTTAGTTGAAAGATTGTTTAGACCATGGACACAATATTGCGGTAACATCTTTCCAGAGTATCAACCCTGTCCCGTCTGCAGCACTCTTTAGTACACTGTTCGTGGCCTTTCTGTGCAACTATACGAGAGTACGTAATTTGCAAAGTACACATATCTTTATAGATAAAGACAAACTTTTATACTGGATTAAACACTTAAACTCTACATTAGCTGTTATCAGTTTGTGCCCAGTGCTTGTGCCCTCAGAGTTGCCTCTGAGTACTCATTTACCGACCTCGGAAGGATGGACAGTTGAGCAGGCTGCTGGTCTGTGGTTCGTGGTTCCAACGACGGGATTCGAACTCACACGAGTGGACTTCACAAGATTCGAAACACCGCGCCTTAACCACGCCTCTAAGTTAAATATGGAGGTTCAGAACTCGTAAAGGCGACATACTTACCGATAAGGAAGGGCTTTTCACTCTCTTCCCGTTTGTCTAAAGCCAACCTTGCATAGGTGGCAGCAACCCCTGGCTGTTTTTTGTAGGCATACAGCTGCTCTCCGTTCCGCACCATTCCCAATACCCGAACTTTGACGATTCCAATGACGCAAACAAGATCACTAGCACCTACGATTTGAATCGGGAGATGAACCTATTACACAGACAATATTCCACGTCGACAAGTGCATCAAAGTCAATGAGCTCAAAACCCTAGGCAGCATGCTTAATAAAACTGCTAATGTCTCTCTTTGGAAGAGAGGCTTAACCGCATGAAGCTCTCTAGGCTACTTCCATTCGGAAAAAGCGAGCTTCAATCTCAATGTTTCAGTTTCACTTTTCCACGCCAGGCTATTCAAGGAAACCTTCTAGCTAGAAAAAAGCTTCAAAAGTTGCAAAGACAAACGACTGCAAATGCCAATCAAACTTTCTTAATTACTGGAGACATGGAGAAACTAGTCTTCATTATGATTTTTCGCAGGCAACACTAGAAACACGATTCTATAACCATCTTACAAGTTCTCGAAAAACGAAGTCACAGGTGACGGTAAAGAAAAGCACAATCCCATGCTCGCTGCAAGTGTCCGTCCGAAAGGGGGGGGGGGTTTGTTGGTAAGATATCATGCTGAGCAACAGCATTGTGAGTTAGGGTGGCTAGTTGCTTCGTTGCTTCCCTTTCAGCCCCCGGTTTTACGCTATGGATCCAATTACCACTGGATGGACCGATAAGGGCGTAGAGACATGGGAACGAGCGTGATTCAACTCCGGAATGGTCACCGCAGCAGACATGCACCGTAACCACCATGCCGTCTACCCCTGGGATACAGAGAGAGGAAGGTGACGGAAGAACAATGAACTCTGCTAGCACGTACCAATCTTTGCCTCCGAACATAGCCCTTCTAGATAGTACGATCTCGTTATCACACCGGCTAACTTTGCACGACTGTAGTTGTATCGGTCGAGTCTCTCGATGACACTTTTTTGATTTTCGTCTTCAAAGAAACCAACTACATCTCCTTCTTTAAATGTTCCTTTGTGGCTTAAATCTTTCAACGGGATGTGATAACCAATGTCTCTATTGCCTGATTTAATCACGTTGGCGTTCAGCGTTCCTACCGTGGCCGAATTTGCTATCAAGCTGCTAAATTGCCCTTTAAAATATGAATGACAACAAATATTCATGCTAATGATAATAATAGATAATGTTTGAAGTGGGTAGCCTGTACTAATCGAGCTCAAGTTAAATGTTTTACAACAGGGCCCACTAAGAAATCTTTAAATGAGTTAAAGTATAATGATAATAATCTTTGCAATGATTAGCTATGTTAGCAACGATTCACTACGATTAACAATGATTAGCCAGACTTAGTAGCAATAAGCTCTTCATAGCAATGTTTGGCAACAACTAGCGATGCTTAACAATGATTAGCAACGATTCACTACGATTAGCAATGATTAGCTAGACTTAGTAGCAATAAGCTCTTCATAGCAATGTTTGGCAACAACTAGCGATGCTTAACAATGATTAGCAACGATTCACTACGATTAGCAATGATTAGCTAGACTTAGTAGCAATAAGCTCTTCATAGCAATGTTTGGCAACAACGAGCGATACTCAGCAATAATATAATTATATGCAGTAACTCATAATCACCGTCATTAATAATATTACATGGCTAGAATTGCCAATCACAAAATGATCATGTCAGAAACTTTGCATGAATCTTTGAAAATCCAATGAAATATCCCAAGTTTAAAAAAGCTGTCAAGAATGGTTAACTAGGAAGTCTAGGGAAAAATATAGCTGGACAAGTGAGCATACATACCATCTGGCAGTTCAACAGTTGGCTGCTGAGGTGAAAACTGTATCGATTCACATGGTGAAGGAATGTCACTATTAGTTTCTGCAACAAAGCCAACATGAGCGAAATTCACTGCATTGCGACAGCGTAACTAGCTACTTCTGTACATTTGAATACTAATAGTTTAAATTGAAAGATAGTGTAGGGGGGTTCTGTTCATCAGGCAGAAATGAATGGAGAGGACTGGTTCACAGGGCATCGTTAGCGTCCAAACGGCAACCGCCATGGGATAGATAGATAGATAGATAGATAGATAGATAGATAGATAGATAGATAGATAGATAGATAGATAGATAGATAGATAGATAGATAGATAGATAGATAGATAGCCATAGATAGATAGATAGCCATAGATAGATGGATAGCCATAGATAGATAGATAGCCATAGATAGATAGATAGCCATAGATAGATAGATAGCCATAGATAGATAGCCATAGATAGATAGCCATAGATAGATAGATAGCCATAGATAGATAGATAGATAGATAGATAGATAGATAGATAGATAGATAGATAGATAGATAGATAGATAGATAGATAGATAGATAGATAGCCATAGATAGATAGCCATAGATAGCCATAGATAGATGAAGTGAGCAAGGCAAGGAATCCATTCGCTTTAGCACCAGCCACTGTAAAGAAATCCGACACAAAAATTTGCTCGCCTTTGACGAGAGCATTCCTGACCACTGACAGTAGTATGCAGTAGAAAACCAGTTTAAAGGAAACTTGGAAAGAATTTGAAACTACAATACAGTCATAATTGATACTGATGGACTGCTGCTGGCGATGAAGGGAAAATACAATGATTGGGGAGCCCTTCGCCCTTCGCCCTTCGCCCTTCGCCCTTCGCCCTTTACCATTCCTACTCATCATCTTCGGTAGAAGGTATGCCTATAAGCTTGCATAAAGTGAACTACATTGACTTACCAGGTGTACCTGGAGTCGCCTTTGATTTATTATTGCACCTTGGCTCTGTTCTCAGGAGGAACGGACGTGACTCCTTTTTACCCACCAAAGAATCCTGCTGTTCCCCAGATGCGTTCGCAGTTCTTAGGTACAGCTCTGTAACAAGTTGAAACTTGTTCGTCGCCTCGATATTTGATGGGCACAGCGCGTAGACTTCCTTGAGGATGGAATTTTCCGCGGCAGAATAGATTGAATCCAAGTCTAGACTCAAGGACCAGCTTGTCACCCCGAGCTGTACACTCTGATATGCGATGTTTACTTCGCCTTCTACGTACCGCTTATCCCCTTCGTTCATTTGTTTCGCCTGAAAATGTGCAAAGCAGGTTAAGCTGACCCCGTGCTAATGACGAGCGTCTAGCCCTACGTCATCTACCCATAACTCAGTTTACATAGAAGACGTGACGTCATATGGAATTGATTTGCTCCTTAGCAAAATGCAGATTAACATGTCACTTGGACCCTTCAGCTTCCCTAACAAAATTCTAAAAGAAAATGCCAACGTATTTTCTGGTATCCTCCAGATACTAATTTCAAAATCGCTTCTTCAAGGTCACTTTCCACCATTACTTAAAGAAGCCAGAGTCTGCCCTATTTTTAAAAAGGGCGACCATGAAAAATGTAGTAACTACCGACCAATCTCGCTAATTTCTAACATAAGGAAAATCTACGAAAGATTAATGCACAATAGAGTTCATGATTTCATGCTAAAAGAAAATACTCTTTATGACCTGCAATTTGATTTTCGAAAAGGAACCTCGACTACCCATGCACTCGTCAACTTGGTTGAAAATATAAAGAAATCCTTGGGCAATAAAACAAATGTATGCGGGGTATTTCATTGATCTTCAAAAAGCCTTTGACACTGTCAATCACAAAATAGTGCTCGACAAGCTTTACCACTACGGCGTTAGAGGACAAGCTCATCTTCCTGTTCTAATCTGGTTTGAATCCTACTTAACTGACAGAAAACAAAAGGTACAAATTGCTTCCGTCAATTCAAGATTGATGAAAATATCGTGTGGCGTACCACAAGGATCTATATCAGGACCACAATTATTTCTACGTTATATAAATGATTTAAGACACGCTACTCAAAAATCACTCGTACATCATTTCGCAGATGATACCAACCTTAAGTGTATCCGATAGAAGGCTGAAAAATCTTAGATTAACAATGAATAAAGAACTAGAACCTCCGAATGACTGGCTTTGTGCAAATCGACTATCATTAAATGTTGCGAAGACGGAGCTTCTTCTCTTTAGAAAAAACTTGAGCAAAAACGAAAACTTTAACTTCATTCTACGAATTAGCTCTGCTATAAGATCCCTTCCCAACCATTTAGGCATTCACATTTAATGTAATCACTTTTTCTTCGTTCAATTTTGTCATTCAATTGTTGTTCTTTCATTCAATAGTTTTATTCTAGTTTACCTAAGTTTTCATTAATTCTACTAATTGTTGATTACAATTCCTTGCAATTCTTCTTTTGGTCGAAATGAAAATTCTTATGCTCTTATGTTCTTATGTGTAGCACTGTCACATCGCCTGAGCCACGACATCCTGATTGAGGTACGATCATCAATTCCTCACTCCTAATTTTCTACGTCAGGTACCAATTTACTGCCAGGTGGACAGAGAGAGGGCGAAGGGAATTCCCCCATAGTACCTCGAACCAAACCATCAACACAGCAGACAAGCACTCTGACTATTGTGAAGTAGATTATGCTAATTAATTACTCGCACTCAGACCTCTTACACAGCACGACTTGCACGTGTTTTATCAGCACGTAACGCGACGAAGCGAGTTACGGAAGGCCAGTAGTTCAGTTCAGTATATATGTTATAATGAATATGGTTTGTTGAATTTGATATACGAGAATTTATGACTAGAAAATATCCTGACCCTAAACTACACAACACTAACAACCATGACAATGGAATATGTGTTATCAATCTTGATTCAACTCAGAAGTGATTGTCATTGTCCAAACGTCTGCCTTTTACATCTAGGTAGAATCATGTGTAAAAAAGGATTATTCATTGGGCAGTTTCTGAGTGTTCTCTTCTCAAATTGTGACAGCATGTCAAAATTCCGATGGATCGCGATTCTTAATGCAGATTTTGGAAACTAAGAAGCTAGGCCTATTGAGCAGTACCTCGGTCCTTCCTTTCCACCTGAATCCATCTCATGTGATCTATGCCTTGTCTGACATAGAAGAGGAACATCTCCACACTCTCAGTAAAAATTAAGCACTAGGTAGACTCGAAGATCTGACCATAGGATGTGTGAGCAAGTGCCTTGACAGTGACTTCGCGAAGTCGCTGACTTCTGAGTAAACGAATTAGTCTTAGGCTAAAGATAAATTCTCCAGATGTGCAAATATGTGAGTGAATAAAAAATTGATTATCTTTTATAGAAAATAGCGATTAGAATAAATTAGGCTTCAGCAAAGGAACCCTTTCCTCAATTCTCTGATATCCCTTTTTTGGCATGAAGGAAGACCTACCTCGGCAAACGCAGCTCTCTCTCTCTGCACAACCACCTTCGCAATCAGCTCCCCATCCAGGTTTTGCGCTTCAACCAAGATTTTCACTCCCCCTTCTTTTATTCTCATCCAAGAGGCCTTCGCCTTTAATTCCGGGGTTAACTGCTTTCTTGGAATCTTCCTGTGGACTTTCGTGTATTCTTTTTTCAAATCAAGGTACTTTATGGTCACCCCATCAACACGGAATTGATATGGAAGCCCATCCTCATCGTTGCCAATGTCAAGGCCTAAAGATGAAAAAATTCTAATAAAAATTCCGTTTTAGAATCTGTTAGATATTTCATAGAAATGAAAGCGAATTCCAGAGAGTGAATGGCCGCTCGTATTTAGGATTGCAAAGAGAGTAAGAGAGATGTCACAAAAATAGGCAAGATATATATATATATATATATATATATATATATATATACATATATATTGAACATTTGTGTGTGGCCATGCCACAGATAAAATGTGAATATAAAATAGGCTACTTTTTAAGGCAAATTTATTGATAGGCTACTTCAGACGTTTCGCCTTGTGAGGGCTTTATCAGTCAATCTATCAATAAATTTGCCTTAAAAGTAGCCTATTTTATATTCATATATATATATATACATATACATATATATATTTATCTTGCCTATTTTTGTGACATCTCTATATACATATAAGAAGTATTTAGGAAAAGCATTCAGTTCCAAGGGCCTAGCTGTTTGAAAAATTGCCAAACGAACTATAATCTGAAAAAATCCTTACTACGTTTTAAAGTAAAGCTAGACGAGCATTTTAACTAGATAAGTTTAAGCGCATCTTTTGAATTCATCCATGCTCATACAATCCTTCCAGGCCTTTAACGAATTTTATTGTTAGTCACTCTTGACGTAACAGAGCAAGTCTCGACCCAGGCTCCTCATTTGCATGCCCACCAAATAACTAGCTGTTCTTTCTCTTGGTTAGTAGAGGCCATGACAAAGTGGTTGCACGTACGAAGCCTCAAATCACTGTCCGCAGTACAAAAAAGACTGTCGTGAAAAAGGCAGCGGGAATCACCATCTGTTCTGGTAAGGTTTCGTGGGGGTTCATGCACTCCTTCTTGATTGAAGCAACTCACATCCATCCTGGTACTTAACGCAATTTTAACGTCTACATGCAGCTTCAGCCAGTTTGGGGACTTCCATGTTGTCCAGTTTAGGGTGCTAGCGACCGTTCCGGTCTATGATTACCAAGCGACATCTAGACGTGAACGCAAAGGAGAACCACATTGTTGATAAAATTCCACTTCACTAGAAAACTCATTGCCCTGTCTCTGGCTTCTGCTATGCTCCACGTACTCGTTACACAAGTAAACAACGTACTCTTTGACTACGAGCGCGACAACGACGGCGATGGTAGTCTGGGCTCTAGCGCGACTCCGTTGTCCCTCTCGTCGTCTCAAATCTTAGCTTGCAGTCTGAGGGACTACGTGATTTTGGCGCCAGTTTACTTCGAGGGTAGGGGTAGGATACGAGCAGCCGGTCTAGTGATCTCACAGGACTGAAGGGGATAACCCCATACATAACAGAAGACGATACCCCTCGCATTTGATTGTCTGCGTTGTAGTCTTTGTTTGGGTAAAGAGATTACCGGCCAACATATAACAACAGAAAAAGGTCAATGGGAGCTTGTTTTTATGCATCGCAACACGACATAAGCACAAGAAACTTCACATTTGGCACCCTTTAGAAGTGGAACGATCTCAAGCCCAGTGACACTGGCACAGACAGAATTTGCCAGCAGTGGGGAGGGGGCGAAGATTTAAAGAAAAACTAAGACTAATGAATATTATTATAGGCGAAGTGCAACGGGATAGATCAATCATGCGTGAAATTAATTGAAGTTCCGCTTTCTGCGAAGATGGGTCAATAAGACTCACGGAATTCTTCTAGAACCAGAACTGGATTACCCAATATTTCTCTAATCGAGAGACTGGGAGAAATGGGCCAGTCGTGTTTTTCGATGTGGGGCGGGGGTCACTTGCACCCCTTTACGGGGTTTGCTTTAAGGACTTTTTATCACTGCACATGTTTTGGTGAATTTTCATATGGGCATTGTCGTTCTAATTCTTTCATGAACAGCATATCATGATCCAATAGGTCGGTAAATGAGTACTCAGAAGTAACTCTCAGGGCACAAGCGCTGGACACACATTGATAACAGCTAATCTAAAGCTGGAGTGTGCCATCCAGTATAAAGATTCGAAATTATTATTATCATCAATCATTTTAACGGCTGAGGAGCACGAAATAACACCTTTCTAAAATAGCTCTGTTCAAAGTTACCGTTCCACAAGTTTTTTACTTTATCAATGCACAATTATCATTGATCACTGCACAGATTGGTTATCATCGCACTTCAAAATAAGCCCTGCGCCTCTACGCACGGACCGCGGTTCAAACCTACATATGTCACATGAAGAATGATACCAATGAGAAAGGACGAATATTGCACTTCTCAAGCAAAGCCAATTTCATTAGCCAAAAATTTGGAGCAGTCTTTGGCCGGCATCCGCTGCACTGGAAAAAGTTATTCCAAAAAATTCACTCTCAATAACGTCAGGAAGATTGCAGAATATGTAAATATCGCGCTTTGCATGATTTGCAAAATTACCTGTAAGGTTAAATACTGGACAATTAGATAATCCAGTTACGTGCGGTGTCAAATTTCCGGAATTTATAGGATCGTGCACAATTATCATCTAGTTTTTTTTACGGTATAGAGACCCGTGCATTGTGATGAGAGGCCAGAGAAATTGGCAGAGGACTCCAGAAATGTTTGCGAAAAGATGACATCAAGAAATATCTCCTTCTCGTTGTTCCAATGGTGTTCTCATTAATTTTTTTTAGTGGGTTATGTTGGCCAGAGAAATTGGCAGAGGACTCCAGAAATGTTTGCGAAAAGATGACATCAAGAAATATCTCCTTCTCGTTGTTCCAATGGTGTTCTCATTAATTTTTTTTAGTGGGTTATGTTGAGGAAAGGCTATGGTGGCCTATACAAAGCCCCAACATAGGAAGGAAGAAGAAAGCGAACAGCTAAGAAGAGAGAGATATCAGATCAAGTTTGTTGATCTTAGATTTGAAAGATGGCAAGTTGTAGGACTCAGGAAAGCAAGAAGAAGGCAAGACGTTCCATAAACTGCATACTCTTGGGATGAAAGGTGATTTGTGAGATAGAGTTCGTGAAGTAGGCAGTGAAACTTGGAAACGCTATTTATAATACAGAGTTGAAAGTTGGAAGAAACAGAGGTTATTTTGAGCCCGATAAATTGTTGGTACCTGTATTGGATTCTAAACTGGGCTTGCTATAAAAAAAATAAAAGAAATAAACGCAGCAGCCGTAAGGCTAGCAAAAAAAATCAAAAACCCTTCATTCTCATTTGATAAATCGAAAGACAGATTTGAAAAATGAATTTGGAAATATCCATCGTGATATGAAAAATGCGACACGTATTAACGCATCAGTGACTCTTGATCGTGCTTTGTAGGGGTGTGGGAACTCTGAAACATCACCAGTCAACGTCGTATCTGATGGAATGGTCTTCCGACGATGATTCGGTGAAATAATACGAAACTCTTATCTATAGACTGCTTCTGCTTGTCTTGAACTTGGCTGATCTATAGCCAGCGAAATTACTTTTGGCATGTTTGCTGACGAAATTATGCATCCAGCAGGTTGACTAACTGTTATAGACATATAAATAAATTGAAATTGGTTCGATGTGAAGCAAGCTGGCGAAGGTAATGATTCGCTTCGTTGTCAAATTTCCACCACTCAAATCAAGTTGATTTTGTAGTTGATCGATATTTATGAAACCATTTTCAGAATTTTCAAGAGAGGATACATTCGAAAACTTGCCAACCAACAGAAAATGGTCAGCAAATATTTTTAAAATACGACGTTCCGGGTGGCAGTCGATCGCAGCGTTTTTGAATTCATGCAGGACACGTTTGTTGGTTTGTCGTTTCGCTAGTCCATAGGCCGGCTCCTTATCATAGAAAACTATTTCAGGTTTACCTTGGTTATTAAAAATTTCCAACAACGGCTCCATGTCTTCGTCTTCGTTCGAGTTCTTTCCCCAATTCTGGTTCGGACTCGCATCCATTCTCAATCTTTGACTTTGCACTTTGAAGCTATCAACATACAAACGCACGTACAGACTCTAATCAGCTTCCTGGGTCTGTAACTATTTTTAGAACAGCTACGAGGGAATGACCCTTGGTAATTGAAACCGAAATTATGACGTAATGCATCAGGCTTTCAGATCGTTTGAGTTTGTGCGCTGCAGATCGCTTCAGTCTGTTCAGTCCTTTGCATCTGAAAGCTCTCAACTGCAGTCAAGAAATGCAACCCATGGTAAGGTTAGAAAAAAGCTTAGAATTGCTTGCAAGCGTGGTAGAAAAGGCTGTTTTGGGCACTTTTTGCTTTGTGGTGGCAATTGAAGAAAGTTGAAAATGGACACTTTTTGGGTAAATTGACAAGCCTATAGCCTTACTTTTTGGTGAAAAATGGGTGTTTTTGGGCACTTTTTGCTTTGTGGTGACAGTTGAAGAAAGTTGAAAATGGACGATTTCTGGGTAAAATGGTAAGCCTATAGCCTTACTTTTTGGTGAAAAATGGGTGTCTTTGCGCACTTTTTGCTTTGTGGTGGCAGTTGGAGAAAGTTGAAACTGGACGATTTTTTGATAAAATGGCAAGCTTATAGCCTTACTTTTTGGTGAAAAGTGGGTGTTTTTGGGCACTTTTTGCTTTGTGGTGGCAGTTGAAGAAAGTTGAAAATGGACGATTTCTAGGTAAAATGGTAAGCCTTACTTTTTCGTGAAAAATGGGTGTTTTTGGGCACTTTTTGCTTTGTGGTGGCAGTTGAAGAAAGTTGAAAATGGACGATTTCTGGGTAAAATGGCAAGCCTGTAGCCTTACTTTTTGGTGAAAAATGGGTGTTTTTGGGCACTTTTTGCTTTCTGGTGGCAGTTGAAGAAAGTTGAAAATGGACGATTTTTTGGTAAAATGGTAAGCCTATAGCCTTACTTTTTGGTGAAAAATGGGTGTTTTTGGGCACTTTTTGCTTTGCGGTGGAAGTTTAATAAAGTTGAAAATGGACGATTTTTGGGTAAAATGGTAAGCCTATAGCCTTACTTTTTGGTGAAAAATGGGTGTTTTTGGGCACTTTCTGCTTTGTGGTGGCAGTTGAAGAAAGTTGAAAATGGACGATTTTTTGGTAAAATGGTAAGCCTATACCCTTACTTTTTGGTGAAAAATGGCTGTTTTTGGGCACTTTTTGCTTTGTGGTGGAAGTTTAAGAAAGTTGAAAATTGACGATATCTTGGTAAAATGGCAAGCCTATAGCCTTACTTTTTGGTGAAAAACGGGTGTTTTTGGGCACTTTTTGCTTTGCGGTGGAAGTTGAAGAATGTTGAAAATGGACGATTTTTGGGTGAAATGGTAAGCCTATAGCCTTACTTTTTGGTGAAAAATGGGTGTTTTTGGGCACTTTTTGCTTTGTGGTGGAAGTTTAAGAAAGTTGAAAATTGACGACTTTTGGGTAAAATGGTAAGCCTATACCCTTACTTTTTTTGTGAAAAACGGGTGTTTTTGGGCACTTTTTGCTTTGCGGTGGAAGTTGAAGAAAGTTGAAAATTGACGATTTCAAGGGTAAAATGGTAAGCCTATAGCCTTACTTTTTGGTGAAAAATGGGTATTTTGGCGCACTTTTTGCTTTGCGGTTGAAGTTGAAGACTGTTGAAAATGGACGATTTTTGGGTAAAATGGTAAGCCTATAGCCTTACTTTTTGGTGAAAAATGGGTGTTTTTGGGCACTTTTTGCTTTGTGGTGACAGTTGAAGAAAGTTGAAAATGGACGATTTCTGGGTAAAATGGTAAGCCTATAGCCTTACTTTTTGGTGAAAAATGGGTGTCTTTGCGCACTTTTTGCTTTGTGGTGGCAGTTGGAGAAAGTTGAAACTGGACGATTTTTTGATAAAATGGCAAGCTTATAGCCTTACTTTTTGGTGAAAAGTGGGTGTTTTTGGGCACTTTTTGCTTTGTGGTGGCAGTTGAAGAAAGTTGAAAATGGACGATTTCTAGGTAAAATGGTAAGCCTTACTTTTTGGTGAAAAACGGGTGTTTTTGGGCACTTTTTGCTTTGTGGTGGCAGTTGAAGAAAGTTGAAAATGGACGATTTCTAGGTAAAATGGTAAGCCTTACTTTTTCGTGAAAAATGGGTGTTTTTGGGCACTTTTTGCTTTGTGGTGGCAGTTGAAGAAAGTTGAAAATGGACGATTTCTGGGTAAAATGGCAAGCCTGTAGCCTTACTTTTTGGTGAAAAATGGGTGTTTTTGGGCACTTTTTGCTTTCTGGTGGCAGTTGAAGAAAGTTGAAAATGGACGATTTTTTGGTAAAATGGTAAGCCTATAGCCTTACTTTTTGGTGAAAAATGGCTGTTTTTGGGCACTTTTTGCTTTGCCGTGGAAGTTGAAGAATGTTGAAAATGGACGATTTCTAGGTAACATGGTAAGCCTTACTTTTTGGTGAAAAATGGCTGTTTTTGGGCACTTTTTGCTTTGTGGTGGCAGTTGAAGAAAGTTGAAAATGGACGATTTCTAGGTAAAATGGTAAGCCTTACTTTTTGGTGAAAAACGGGTGTTTTTGGGCACTTTTTGCTTTGTGGTGGCAGTTGAAGAAAGTTGAAAATGGACGATTTCTAGGTAAAATGGTAAGCCTTACTCTTTCGTGAAAAATGGGTGTTTTTGGGCACTTTTTGCTTTGTGGTGGCAGTTGAAGAAAGTTGAAAATGGACGATTTCTGGGTAAAATGGCAAGCCTGTAGCCTTACTTTTTGGTGAAAAATGGGTGTTTTTGGGCACTTTTTGCTTTCTGGTGGCAGTTGAAGAAAGTTGAAAATGGACGATTTTTTGGTAAAATGGTAAGCCTATAGCCTTACTTTTTGGTGAAAAATGGGTGTTTTTGGGCACTTTTTGCTTTGCGGTGGAAGTTTAATAAAGTTGAAAATGGACGATTTTTGGGTAAAATGGTAAGCCTATAGCCTTACTTTTTGGTGAAAAATGGGTGTTTTTGGGCACTTTCTGCTTTGTGGTGGCAGTTGAAGAAAGTTGAAAATGGACGATTTTTTGGTAAAATGGTAAGCCTATACCCTTACTTTTTGGTGAAAAATGGCTGTTTTTGGGCACTTTCTGCTTTGTGGTGGCAGTTGAAGAAAGTTGAAAATGGACGCTTTTTGGGTAAAATGGTAAGCCTATAGCCTTACTTTTTGGTGAAAAATGGGTGTTTTTTGGCACTTTCTGCTTTGTGGTGGCAGTTGAAGAAAGTTGAAAAAGGACGATTTTTGGGTGAAATGGTAAGCCTATAGCCTTACTTTTTGGTGAAAAATGGGTGTTTTTGGGCACTTTTTGCTTTGCGGTGGAAGTTGAAGAATGTTGAAAATGGACGATTTTTGGGTGATATGGTAAGCCTAAAGCCTTACTTTTTGGTGAAAAGTGGGTGTTTTTGGGAACTTTTTGCTTTGCAGTGGAAGTTGAAGAATGTTGCAAATGGACGATTTTTGGGTAAAATGGTAAGCCTATAGCCTTACTTTTTGGTGAAAAATGGGTATTTTGGCGCACTTTTTGCTTTGCGATTGAAGTTGAAGACTGTTGAAAATGGACGATTTTTGGATAAAATGGTAAGCCTATAGCCTTACTTTTTGGTGAAAAATGGGTGTTTTTGGGCACTTTTTGCTTTGTGGTGGAAGTTTAAGAAAGTTGAAAATTGACGATTTCTTGGTAAAATGGCAAGCCTATAGCCTTACTTTTTGGTGAAAAACGGGTGTTTTTGGGCACTTTTTGCTTTGCGGTGGAAGTTGAAGAATGTTGAAAATGGACGATTTTTGGGTGAAATGGTAAGCCTATAGCCTTACTTTTTGGTGAAAAATGGGTGTTTTTGGGCACTTTTTGCTTTGTGGTGGAAGTTTAAGAAAGTTGAAAATTGACGACTTTTGAGTAAAATGGTAAGCCTATACCCTTACTTTTTTTGTGAAAAACGGGTGTTTTTGGGCACTTTTTGCTTTGCGGTGGAAGTTGAAGAAAGTTGAAAATGGACGATTTTTTGGTAAAATGGTAAGCCTATAGCCTTACTTTTTGGTGAAAAGTGGGTGTTTTTGGGCACTTTTTGCTTTGCGGTGGAAGTTGAAGAATGTTGAAAATGGACGATTTTTGGGTGAAATGGTAAGCCTATAGCCTTACTTTTTGGTGAAAAATGGGTGTTTTTGGGCACTTTTTGCTTTGCGGTGGAAGTTGAAGAATGTTGAAAATGGACGATTTTTGGGTGAAATTGTAAGCCTATAGCCTTACTTTTTGGTGAAAAATGGCTGTTTTTGGGCACTTTTTGCTTTGTGGTGGAAGTTTAAGAAAGTTGAAAATTGACGATTTCTTGGTAAAATGGCAAGCCTATAGCCTTACTTTTTGGTGAAAAATGGGTGTTTATGGGCCGTTTCTGCTTTGTGGTGACAGTTGAAGAATGTTGAAAATGGACGATTTCTGGGTAAAATGGTAAGCCTATAGCCTTACTTTTTCGTGAAAAATGGGTGTTTTTTGGCACTTTTTGCTTTGCGGTGGAAGTTGAAGAATGTTGAAAATGGACGATTTTTGGGTGAAATTGTAAGCCTATTGCCTTACTTTTTGGTGAAAAATGGCTGTTTTTGGGCACTTTTTGCTTTGTGGTGGAAGTTTAAGAAAGTTGAAAATTGATGATTTCTTGGTAAAATGGCAAGCCTATAGCCTTACTTTTTGGTGAAAAATGGCTGTTTTTGGGCCGTTTCTGCTTTGTGGTGGCAGTTGAAGAATGTTGAAAATGGACGATTTCTGGGTGAAATGGTAAGCCTATAGCCTTACTTTTTCGTGAAAAATGGGTGTTTTTGGGCACTTTTTGCTTTGCGGTGGAAGTTGAAGAAAGTTGAAATTTGACGATTTCTGGGTAAAATGGCAAGCCTATAGCCTTACTTTTTGGTGAAAAATGGGTGTTTTTGGGCACTTTTTGCTTTGCGGTGGAAGTTGAAGAATGTTGAAAATGGACGATTTTTGGGTATTATGGTAAGCCTAAAGCCTTACTTTTTGGTGAAAAATGGGTGTTTTTGGGCACTTTTTGCTTTGTGGTGGAAGTTTAAGAAAGTTGAAAATTGACGATTTCTTGGTAAAATGGCAAGCCTATAGCCTTACTTTTTGGTGAAAAATGGGTGTTTTTGGGCCGTTTCTGCTTTGTGGTGGCAGTTGAAGAATGTTGAAAATGGACGATTTCTGGGTAAAATGGCAAGCCTATAGCCTTACTTTTTGGTGAAAAATGGGTGTTTTTGGGCACTTTTTGCTTTGCGGTGGAAGTTGAAGAATGTTGAAAATGGACGATTTTTGGGTGATATGGTAAGCCTAAAGCCTTACTTTTTGGTGAAAAATGGGTGTTTTTGGGCACTTTTTGCTTTGTGGTGGAAGTTTAAGAAAGTTGAAAATTGACGACTTTTGGGTAAAATGGTAAGCCTATACCCTTACTTTTTTTGTGAAAAACGGGTGTTTTTGGGCACTTTTTGCTTTGCGGTGGAAGTTGAAGAAAGTTGAAAATTGACGATTTCAAGGGTAAAATGGTAAGCCTATAGCCTTACTTTTTGGTGAAAAATGGGTATTTTGGCGCACTTTTTGCTTTGCGGTTGAAGTTGAAGACTGTTGAAAATGGACGATTTTTGGGTAAAATGGTAAGCCTATAGCCTTACTTTTTGGTGAAAAATGGGTGTTTTTGGGCACTTTTTGCTTTGTGGTGACAGTTGAAGAAAGTTGAAAATGGACGATTTCTGGGTAAAATGGTAAGCCTATAGCCTTACTTTTTGGTGAAAAATGGGTGTCTTTGCGCACTTTTTGCTTTGTGGTGGCAGTTGGAGAAAGTTGAAACTGGACGATTTTTTGATAAAATGGCAAGCTTATAGCCTTACTTTTTGGTGAAAAGTGGGTGTTTTTGGGCACTTTTTGCTTTGTGGTGGCAGTTGAAGAAAGTTGAAAATGGACGATTTCTAGGTAAAATGGTAAGCCTTACTTTTTGGTGAAAAACGGGTGTTTTTGGGCACTTTTTGCTTTGTGGTGGCAGTTGAAGAAAGTTGAAAATGGACGATTTCTGGGTAAAATGGTAAGCCTTACTTTTTCGTGAAAAATGGGTGTTTTTGGGCACTTTTTGCTTTGTGGTGGCAGTTGAAGAAAGTTGAAAATGGACGATTTCTGGGTAAAATGGCAAGCCTGTAGCCTTACTTTTTGGTGAAAAATGGGTGTTTTTGGGCACTTTTTGCTTTCTGGTGGCAGTTGAAGAAAGTTGAAAATGGACGATTTTTTGGTAAAATGGTAAGCCTAAAGCCTTACTTTTTGGTGAAAAATGGCTGTTTTTGGGCACTTTTTGCTTTGCCGTGGAAGTTGAAGAATGTTGAAAATGGACGATTTCTAGGTAAAATGGTAAGCCTTACTTTTTGGTGAAAAATGGCTGTTTTTGGGCACTTTTTGCTTTGTGGTGGCAGTTGAAGAAAGTTGAAAATGGACGATTTCTAGGTAAAATGGTAAGCCTTACTTTTTGGTGAAAAACGGGTGTTTTTGGGCACTTTTTGCTTTGTGGTGGCAGTTGAAGAAAGTTGAAAATGGACGATTTCTAGGTAAAATGGTAAGCCTTACTCTTTCGTGAAAAATGGGTGTTTTTGGGCACTTTTTGCTTTGTGGTGGCAGTTGAAGAAAGTTGAAAATGGACGATTTCTGGGTAAAATGGCAAGCCTGTAGCCTTACTTTTTGGTGAAAAATGGGTGTTTTTGGGCACTTTTTGCTTTCTGGTGGAAGTTTAATAAAGTTGAAAATGGACGATTTTTGGGTAAAATGGTAAGCCTATAGCCTTACTTTTTGGTGAAAAATGGGTGTTTTTGGGCACTTTCTGCTTTGTGGTGGCAGTTGAAGAAAGTTGAAAATGGACGATTTTTTGGTAAAATGGTAAGCCTATACCCTTACTTTTTGGTGAAAAATGGCTGTTTTTGGGCACTTTCTGCTTTGTGGTGGCAGTTGAAGAAAGTTGAAAATGGACGCTTTTTGGGTAAAATGGTAAGCCTATAGCCTTACTTTTTGGTGAAAAATGGGTGTTTTTGGGCACTTTTTGCTTTGCGGTGGAAGTTGAAGAATGTTGAAAATGGACGATTTTCGGGTGAAATGGTAAGCCTATAGCCTTACTTTTTGGTGAAAAATGGCTGTTTTTGGGCACTTTTTGCTTTGTGGTGGTAGTTGAAGAATGTTGAAAATGGACGATTTTTGGGTAAAATGGTAAGCCTATAGCCTTACTTTTTGGTGAAAAATGGGTGTTTTTGGGCACTTTTTGCTTTGCGGTGGAAGTTTAATAAAGTTGAAAATGGACGATTTTTGGGTAAAATGGTAAGCCTATAGCCTTACTTTTTGGTGAAAAATGGGTGTTTTTGGGCACTTTCTGCTTTGTGGTGGCAGTTGAAGAAAGTTGAAAATGGACGATTTTTTGGTAAAATGGTAAGCCTATACCCTTACTTTTTGGTGAAAAATGGCTGTTTTTGGGCACTTTCTGCTTTGTGGTGGCAGTTGAAGAAAGTTGAAAATGGACGCTTTTTGGGTAAAATGGTAAGCCTATAGCCTTACTTTTTGGTGAAAAATGGGTGTTTTTTGGCACTTTCTGCTTTGTGGTGGCAGTTGAAGAAAGTTGAAAAAGGACGATTTTTGGGTGAAATGGTAAGCCTATAGCCTTACTTTTTGGTGAAAAATGGGTGTTTTTGGGCACTTTTTGCTTTGCGGTGGAAGTTGAAGAATGTTGAAAATGGACGATTTTTGGGTGATATGGTAAGCCTAAAGCCTTACTTTTTGGTGAAAAGTGGGTGTTTTTGGGAACTTTTTGCTTTGCAGTGGAAGTTGAAGAATGTTGCAAATGGACGATTTTTGGGTAAAATGGTAAGCCTATAGCCTTACTTTTTGGTGAAAAATGGGTATTTTGGCGCACTTTTTGCTTTGCGATTGAAGTTGAAGACTGTTGAAAATGGACGATTTTTGGATAAAATGGTAAGCCTATAGCCTTACTTTTTGGTGAAAAATGGGTGTTTTTGGGCACTTTTTGCTTTGTGGTGGAAGTTTAAGAAAGTTGAAAATTGACGATTTCTTGGTAAAATGGCAAGCCTATAGCCTTACTTTTTGGTGAAAAACGGGTGTTTTTGGGCACTTTTTGCTTTGCGGTGGAAGTTGAAGAATGTTGAAAATGGACGATTTTTGGGTGAAATGGTAAGCCTATAGCCTTACTTTTTGGTGAAAAATGGGTGTTTTTGGGCACTTTTTGCTTTGTGGTGGAAGTTTAAGAAAGTTGAAAATTGACGACTTTTGAGTAAAATGGTAAGCCTATACCCTTACTTTTTTTGTGAAAAACGGGTGTTTTTGGGCACTTTTTGCTTTGCGGTGGAAGTTGAAGAAAGTTGAAAATGGACGATTTTTTGGTAAAATGGTAAGCCTATAGCCTTACTTTTTGGTGAAAAGTGGGTGTTTTTGGGCACTTTTTGCTTTGCGGTGGAAGTTGAAGAATGTTGAAAATGGACGATTTTTGGGTGAAATGGTAAGCCTATAGCCTTACTTTTTGGTGAAAAATGGGTGTTTTTGGGCACTTTTTGCTTTGCGGTGGAAGTTGAAGAATGTTGAAAATGGACGATTTTTGGGTGAAATTGTAAGCCTATAGCCTTACTTTTTGGTGAAAAATGGCTGTTTTTGGGCACTTTTTGCTTTGTGGTGGAAGTTTAAGAAAGTTGAAAATTGACGATTTCTTGGTAAAATGGCAAGCCTATAGCCTTACTTTTTGGTGAAAAATGGGTGTTTTTGGGCCGTTTCTGCTTTGTGGTGACAGTTGAAGAATGTTGAAAATGGACGATTTCTGGGTAAAATGGTAAGCCTATAGCCTTACTTTTTCGTGAAAAATGGGTGTTTTTTGGCACTTTTTGCTTTGCGGTGGAAGTTGAAGAATGTTGAAAATGGACGATTTTTGGGTGAAATTGTAAGCCTATAGCCTTACTTTTTGGTGAAAAATGGCTGTTTTTGGGCACTTTTTGCTTTGTGGTGGAAGTTTAAGAAAGTTGAAAATTGATGATTTCTTGGTAAAATGGCAAGCCTATAGCCTTACTTTTTGGTGAAAAATGGCTGTTTTTGGGCCGTTTCTGCTTTGTGGTGGCAGTTGAAGAATGTTGAAAATGGACGATTTCTGGGTAAAATGGTAAGCCTATAGCCTTACTTTTTCGTGAAAAATGGGTGTTTTTGGGCACTTTTTGCTTTGCGGTGGAAGTTGAAGAAAGTTGAAATTTGACGATTTCTGGGTAAAATGGCAAGCCTATAGCCTTACTTTTTGGTGAAAAATGGGTGTTTTTGGGCACTTTTTGCTTTGCGGTGGAAGTTGAAGAATGTTGAAAATGGACGATTTTTGGGTATTATGGTAAGCCTAAAGCCTTACTTTTTGGTGAAAAATGGGTGTTTTTGGGCACTTTTTGCTTTGTGGTGGAAGTTTAAGAAAGTTGAAAATTGACGATTTCTTGGTAAAATGGCAAGCCTATAGCCTTACTTTTTGGTGAAAAATGGGTGTTTTTGGGCCGTTTCTGCTTTGTGGTGGCAGTTGAAGAATGTTGAAAATGGACGATTTCTGGGTAAAATGGCAAGCCTATAGCCTTACTTTTTGGTGAAAAATGGGTGTTTTTGGGCACTTTTTGCTTTGCGGTGGAAGTTGAAGAATGTTGAAAATGGACGATTTTTGGGTGATATGGTAAGCCTAAAGCCTTACTTTTTGGTGAAAAATGGGTGTTTTTGGGGCACTTTTTGCTTTGTGGTGGCAGTTGAAGAATGTTGAAAATGGACGATTTTTGGGTAAAATGGTAAGCCTATAGCCTTACTTTTTGGTGAAAAATGGGTGTTTTTGGGCACTTTCTGCTTTGTGGTGGCAGTTGAAGAAAGTTGAAAATTGACGATTTTTGGGTAAAATGGTAAGCCTATAGCCTTACTTTTTGGTGAAAAATGGGTGTTTTTGGGCACTTTTTGCTTTCCGTTGGAAGTTGAAGAATGTTGAAAATGGACGATTTTTGGGTGAAATGGTAAGCCTATAGCCTTACTTTTTGGTGAAAAATGGGTGTTTTTGGGCACTGTTTGCTTTGTGGTGGAAGTTTAAGAAAGTTGAAAATTGACGATTTCTTGGTAAAATGGCAAGCCTATAGCCTTACTTTTTGGTGAAAAATGGGTGTTTTTGGGCACTTTTTGCTTTGCGGTGGAAGTTGAAGAATGTTGAAAATGGACGATTTTTGGGTGATATGGTAAGCCTATAGCCTTACTTTTTGGTGAAAAATGGGTATTTTGGCGCACTTTTTGCTTTGTGGTGGCTGTTGAAGAAAGTTGAAAATGGACGATTTTTTGGTAAAATGGTAAGCCTATACCCTTACTTTTTGGTGAAAACTGGGTGTTTTTGGGCACTTTTTGCTTTGCGGTGGAAGTTGAAGAATGTTGAAAATGGACGATTTTTGTGTGAAATGGTAAGCCTATAGCCTTACTTTTTGGTGAAAAATGGCTGTTTTTGGGCACTTTTTGCTTTGTGGTGGAAGTTTAAGAAAGTTGAAAATTGACAATTTCAAGGGTAAAATGGCAAGCCTATAGCCTTACTTTTTGGTGAAAAATGGGTGTTTTTGGGCACTTTTTGCTTTGCGGTGGAAGTTTAACAAAGTTGAAAATTGACGACTTCTGGGTAAAATGGTAAGCCTATACCCTTACTTTTTGGTGAAAAACGGGTGTTTTTGGGCACTTTTTGCTTTGCGCTGGAAGTTGAAGAATGTTGAAAATGGACGATTTTTGGGTGATATGGTAAGCCTATAGCCTTACTTTTTGGTGACAAATGGGTATTTTGGCGCACTTTTTGCGTTGCGGTTGAAGTTGAAGAATGTTGAAAATGGACGATTTTTGGGTAAAATGGTAAGCCTATAGCTTTACTTTTTGGTGAAAAATGGGTGTTTTTGGGCACTTTTTGCTTTGTGGTGGCAGTTGAAGAATGTTGAAAATGGACGATTTTTTGGTAAAATGGTAAGCCTATAGCCTTACTTTTTGGTGAAAAATGGGTGTTTTTGGGCACTTTCTGCTTTGTGGTGGCAGTTGAAGAAAGTTGAAAATGGACGATTTTTTGGTAAAATGGTAAGCCTATAGCCTTACTTTTTGGTGAAAAATGGCTGTTTTTGGGCACTTTCTGCTTTGTGGTGGCAGTTGAAGAAAGTTGAAAATGGACGATTTTTGGGTAAAATGGTAAGCCTATAGCCTTACTTTTTGGTGAAAAATGGGTGTTTTTGGGCACTTTTTGCTTTGCGGTGGAAGTTGAAGAATGTTGAAAATGGACGATTTTCGGGTGATATGGTAAGCCTATAGCCTTACTTTTTGGTGAAAAATGGGTATTTTGGCGCACTTTCTGCTTTGCGGTGGAATTTGAAGAAAGTTGAAAATGGACGATTTTTGGGTAAAATGGTAAGCCTATAGCCTTACTTTTTGGTGAAAAATGGGCATTTTGGGCCCTTTCTGCCTTGTGGTGGCAGTAGAAGAATGTTGAAAATGGACGATTTTTGGGTAAAATGGTAAGCCTATAGCCTTACTTTTTGGTGAAAAATGGGTGTTTTTGGGCACTTTCTGCTTTGTGGTGGCAGTTGAAGAAAGTTGAAAATTGACGATTTTTGGGTAAAATGGTAAGCCTATAGCCTTACTTTTTGGTGAAAAACGGGTGTTTTTGGGCACTTTTTGCTTTGCGGTGGAAGTTGAAGAATGTTGAAAATGGACGATTTTTGAGTGAAATGGTAAGCCTATAGCCTTACTTTTTGGTGAAAAATGGGTGTTTTTGGGCACTTTTTGCTTTGCGGTGGCAGTTGAAGAATGTTGAAAATGGACGATTTCTGGGTGAAATGGTAAGCCTATAGCCTTACTTTTTGGTGAAAAATGGGCATTTTGGGCACTTTCTGCTTTGTGGTGGCAGTTGAAGAAAGTTGAAAATGGACGATTTCTGGGTGAAATGGTAAGCCTATAGCCTTACTTTTTGGTGAAAAATGGGCATTTTGGGCACTTTTTGCTTTGCGGTGGAATTTGAAGAAAGTTGAAAATGGACGATTTTTGGGTAAAATGGTAAGCCTATAGCCTTACTTTTTGGTGAAAAATGGGTGTTTTTGGGCACTTTTTGCTTTGCGGTGGAAGTTGAAGAATGTTGAAAATGGACGATTTTTGGGTGAAATGGTAAGCCTATAGCCTTACTTTTTGGTGAAAAATGGGTGTTTTTGGGCACTTTCTGCTTTGTGGTGGCAGTTGAAGAAAGTTGAAAATGGACGATTTTTTGGTAAAATGGTAAGCCTATAGCCTTACTTTTTGGTGAAAAATGGGTGTTTTTGGGCACTTTTTGCTTTGCGGTGGAAGTTGAAGACTGTTGAAAATGGACGATTTTTGGGTAAAATGGTAAGCCTATAGCCTTACTTTTTGGTGAAAAATGGGTGTTTTTGGGTACTTTCTGCTTTGTGGTGGCAGTTGAAGAATGTTGAAAATGGACGATTTTTGGGTGAAATGGTAAGCCTATAGCCTTACTTTTTGGTGAAAAACTGCCATTTTGGGCACTTTCTGCTTTGTGGTGGAAGTTTAAGAAAGTTGAAAATTGACGATTTCTTGGTAAAATGGCAAGCCTATAGCCTTACTTTTTCGTGAAAAATGGGTGTTTTTGGGCACTTTCTGCTTTGCGGTGGAAGTTGAAGAATGTTGAAAATGGACGATTTCTGGGTGAAATGGTAAGCCTATAGCCTTACTTTTTGGTGAAAAATGGGCATTTTGGGCACTTTCTGCTTTGTGGTGGCAGTTGAAGAAAGTTGAAAATGGAAGATTTTTTGGTAAAATGGTAAGCCTATAGCCTTACTTTTTGGTGAAAAATGGCTGTTTTTGGGCACTTTTTGCTTTACGGTGGAAGTTTAAGAAAGTTAAAAAATTGACGATTTCTGGGTAAAATGGCAAGCCTATAGCCTTTTCTTTTGGTGAAAAATGGGTGTTTTTGGGCACTTTTTGCTTTGCGGTGGAAGTTGAAGAATGTTGCAAATGGACGATTTTTGGGTAAAATGGTAAGCCTATAGCCTTACTTTTTGGTGAAAAATGGCTGTTTTTGGGCACTTTCTGCTTTGTGGTGGCAGTTGAAGAAAGTTGAAAATGGACGATTTTTGGGTAAAATGGTAATCCTATAGCCTTACTTTTTGGTGAAAAATGGGTGTTTTTGGGCACTTTTTGCTTTGTGGTGGAAGTTTAAGAAAGTTGAAAATTGACGATTTCTTGGTAAAATGGCAAGCCTATAGCCTTACTTTTTGGTGAAAAATGGGTGTTTTTGGGCACTTTTTGCTTTGCGGTGGAAGTTGAAGAATGTTGAAAATGGACGATTCTTGAGTGATATGATAAGCCTATAGCCTTACTTTTTGGTGAAAATCGGGTGTTTTTGGGCACTTTTTGCTTTGCGGTGGCAGTTGAAGAATGTTGAAAATGGACGATTTCTGGGTGAAATGGTAAGCCTATAGCCTTACTTTTTGGTGAAAAATGGGCATTTTGGGCACTTTCTGCTTTGTGGTGGCAGTTGAAGAAAGTTGAAAATGGAAGATTTTTTGGTAAAATGGTAAGCCTATAGCCTTACTTTTTGGTGAAAAATGGCTGTTTTTGGGCACTTTTTGCTTTGCGGTGGAAGTTTAAGAAAGTTAAAAAATTGACGATTTCTGGGTAAAATGGCAAGCCTATAGCCTTTTTTTTTGGTGAAAAATGGGTGTTTTTGGGCACTTTTCGCTTTGCGGTGGAAGTTGAAGAATGTTGCAAATGGACGATTTTTGGGTAAAATGGTAAGCCTATAGCCTTACTTTTTGGTGAAAAATGGGTGTTTTTGGGCACTTTCTGCTTTGTGGTGGCAGTTGAAGAAAGTTGAAAATGGACGATTTTTGGGTAAAATGGTAATCCTATAGCCTTACTTTTTGGTGAAAAATGGGTGTTTTTGGGCACTTTTTGCTTTGCGGTGGAAGTTGAAGAATGTTGAAAATGGACGATTTTCGGGTGAAATGGTAAGCCTATAGCCTTACTTTTTGGTGAAAAATGGGTGTTTTTGGGCACCTTTTGCTTTGCGGTGGAAGTTGAAGAATGTTGAAAATGGACGATTTTTGGGTGAAATGGTAAGCCTATAGCCTTACTTTTTGGTGAAAAATGGGTATTTTGGCGCACTTTTTGCTTTGCGGTTGAAGTTGAAGAATGTTGAAAATGGACGATTTTTGGGTGATATGGTAAGCCTATAGCCTTACTTTTTGGTGAAAAATGGGTATTTTGGCACACTTTTTGCTTTGCGGTTGAAGTTGAAGAATGTTGAAAATGGACGATTTTTGGGTAAAATGGTAGGCCTATAGCCTTACTTTTTGGTGAAAAATGGCTGTTTTTGGGCACTTTCTGCTTTGTGGTGGCAGTTGAAGAAAGTTGAAAATGGACGATTTTTGGGTAAAATGGTAAGCCTATAGCCTTACTTTTTGGTGAAAAATGGGTGTTTTTGGGCACTTTTTGCTTTGCGATGGAAGTTGAAGAATGTTAAAAATGGACGAGTTTTGGTGAAATGGTAAGCCTATAGCCTTACTTTTTGGTGAAAAATGGGTGTTTTTCGGCACTTTTTGCTTTGCGGTGGAAGTTGAAGAATGTTGAAAATGGACGATTTTTGGGTGAAATGGTAAGCCTATAGCCTTACTTTTTGGTGAAAAATGGGTATTTTGGCGCACCTTTTGCTTTGCGATTGAAGTTGAAGAATGTTGAAAATGGGACGATTTTTGGGTAAAATGGTAAGCCTATAGCCTTACTTTTTGGTGAAAAATGGGTGTTTTTGGGCACTTTCTGCTTTGTGGTGGCAGTTGAAGAAAGTTGAAAATGGACGATTTTTGGGTAAATTGGTAAGCCTATAGCCTTACTTTTGGTGAAAAATGGGTATTTTGGCGCACCTTTTGCTTTGCGGTTGAAGTTGAAGAAAGTTGATAATGTACGATTTTTTGGTAAAATGGTAAGCCTATAGCCTTACTTTTTGGTGAAAAATGGGTGTTTTGGGGGTACTTTTTGCTATGCCGTGGAAGTTGAAGAATGTTGAAAATGGACGATTTTTGGGTGATATGGTAAGCCTATAGCCTTACTTTTTGGTGAAAAATGGGTATTTTGGCGCACTTTTTGCTTTGCGGTTGAAGTTGAAGAATGTTGAAAATGGACGATTTTTGGGTAAAATGGTAAGCCTATAGCCTTACTTTTTGGTGAAAAATGGGTGTTTTTGGGCACTTTCTGCTTTGTGGTGGCAGTTGAGGAAAGTTGAAAATGGTCGATTTTTTGGTAAAATGGTAAGCCTATACCCTTACTTTTTGGTGAAAAACTGGTGTTTTTGGCACTCTCTGCTTTGTGGTGGCAGTTGAAGAAAGTTGATAATGTACGATTTTTTGGTAAAATGGTAAGCCTATACCCTTACTTTTTGGTGAAAAATGGGTGTTTTTGGGTACTTTTTGCTCTGCCGTGGAAGTTGAAGAATGTTGAAAATGCACGATTTTTGGGTGAAATGGTAAGCCTATAGCCTTACTTTTTGGTGAAAAATGGGTGTTTTTGGGCACTTTTTGCTATGCGGTGGAAGTTGAAGAATGTTGAAAATGGACGATTTTTGGGTGATATGGTAAGCCTAAAGCCTTACTTTTTGGTGAAAAATGGGCGTTTTGGGGCACTTTTCGCTATGCGGTGGAAGTTGAAGAAAGTTGAAAATGGACGATTTTTGGGTAAATGGTAAGCCTATAGCCTTACTTTTTGGTGAAAAATGGCTGTTTTTGGGCACTTTTTGCTTTGCGGTGGAAGTTGAAGACTGTTGAAAATGGACGATTTTGGGTAAAATGGTAAGCCTATAGCCTTACTTTTTGGTGAAAAATGGGTGTTTTTGGGCACTTTCTGCTTTGTGGTGGCAGTTGAAGAAAGTTGAAAATAATTGACGATTTTTGGGTAAAATGGTAAGCCTATAGCCTTACTTTTTGGTGAAAAATGGGTGTTTTTGGGCACTTTTTGCTTTGCGGTGGAAGTTGAAGAATGTTGAAAATGGACGATTTTCGGGTGAAATGGTAAGCCTATAGCCTTACTTTTTGGTGAAAAATGGGTATTTTGGCGCCCCTTTTGCTTTGCGATTGAAGTTGAAGAATGTTGAAAATGGACGATTTTTGGGTAAAATGGTAAGCCTATAGCCTTACTTTTTGGTGAAAAAAGGGTGTTTTTGGGCACTTTCTGCTTTGTGGTGGCAGTTGAAGAAAGTTGAAAATGGACGATTTTTGGGTAAATTGGTAAGGCCTATAGCCTTACTTTTTGGTGAAAAATGGGTATTTTGGCGCACCTTTTGCTTTGCGGTTGAAGTTGAAGAAAGTTGATAATGTACGATTTTTTGGTAAAATGGTAAGCCTATAGCCTTACTTTTTGGTGAAAAATGGGTGTTTTGGGTACTTTTTGCTCTGCCGTGGAAGTTGAAGAATGTTGAAAATGGACGATTTTTGGGTGATATGGTAAGCCTATAGCCTTACTTTTTGGTGAAAAATGGGTATTTTGGCGCACTTTTTGCTTTGCGGTTGAAGTTGAAGAATGTTGAAAATGGACGATTTTTGGGTAAAATGGTAAGCCTATAGCCTTACTTTTTGGTGAAAAATGGGTGTTTTTGGGCACTTTCTGCTTTGTGGTGGCAGTTGAAGAAAGTTGAAAATGGTCGATTTTTTGGTAAAATGGTAAGCCTATACCCTTACTTTTTGGTGAAAAACTGGTGTTTTTGGCACTTTCTGCTTTGTGGTGGCAGTTGAAGAAAGTTGATAATGTACGATTTTTTGGTAAAATGGTAAGCCTATACCCTTACTTTTTGGTGAAAAATGGGTGTTTTTGGGTACTTTTTGCTCTGCCGTGGAAGTTGAAGAATGTTGAAAATGCACGATTTTTGGGTGAAATGGTAAGCCTATAGCCTTACTTTTGGTGAAAAATGGGTGTTTTTGGGCACTTTTTGCTATGCGGTGGAAGTTGAAGAATGTTGAAAATGGACGATTTTTGGGTGATATGGTAAGCCTAAAGCCTTACTTTTTGGTGAAAAATGGGCGTTTTGGGGCACTTTTCGCTATGCGGTGGAAGTTGAAGAAAGTTGAAAATGGACGATTTTTGGGTAAAATGGTAAGCCTATAGCCTTACTTTTTGGTAAAAAATGGCTGTTTTTGGGCACTTTTTGCTTTGCGGTGGAAGTTGAAGACTGTTGAAAATGGACGATTTTGGGTAAAATGGTAAGCCTATAGCCTTACTTTTTGGTGAAAAATGGGTGTTTTTGGGCACTTTCTGCTTTGTGGTGGCAGTTGAAGAAAGTTGAAAATTGACGATTTTTGGGTAAAATGATAAGCCTATAGCCTTACTTTTTGGTGAAAAATGGGTGTTTTTGGGCACTTTTTGCTTTGCGGTGGAAGTTGAAGAATGTTGAAAATGGACGATTTTTGGGTGAAATGGTAAGCCTATAGCCTTACTTTTTGGTGAAAAATGGGTATTTTGGCGCACTTTTTGTTTTGCGGTTGAAGTTGAAGAATGTTGAAAATGGACGATTTTTGGGTAAAATGGTAAGCCTATAGCCTTACTTTTTGGTGAAAAATGGGTATTTTGGCGCACTTTTTGCTTTGCGGTTGAAGTTGAAGAATGTTGAAAATGGACGATTTTTGGGTAAAATGGTAGGCCTATAGCCTTACTTTTTGGTGAAAAATGGCTGTTTTTGGGCACTTTCTGCTTTGTGGTGGCAGTTGAAGAAAGTTGAAAATGGACGATTTTTGGGTAAAATGGTAAGCCTATAGCCTTACTTTTTGGTGAAAAATGGGTGTTTTTGGGCACTTTTTGCTTTGCGGTGGAAGTTGAAGAATGTTGAAAATGGACGATTTTCGGGTGAAATGGTAAGCCTATAGCCTTACTTTTTGGTGAAAAATGGGTGTTTTTGGGCACTTTCTGCTTTGTGGTGGCAGTTGAAGAAAGTTGAAAATGGACGATTTTTTGGTAAAATGGTAAGCCTATAGCCTTACTTTTTGGTGAAAAACGGGTGTTTTTGGGCACTTTCTGCTTTGTGGTGGCAGTTGAAGAAAGTTGAAAATGTACGATTTTTTGGTAAAATGGTAAGCCTATACCCTTACTTTTTGGTGAAAAATGGGTGTTTTTGGGTACTTTTTGCTCTGCGGTGGATGTTGAAGAATGTTGAAAATGCACGATTTTTGGGTGAAATGGTAAGCCTATAGCCTCACTTTTTGGTGAAAAATGGGTGTTTTTGGGCACTTTTTGCTATGCGGTGGAAGTTGAAGAATGTTGAAAATGGACGATTTTTGGGTGATATGGTAAGCCTATAGCCTTACTTTTTGGTGAAAAATGGGTATTTTGGCGCACTTTTTGCTTTATGGTTGAAGTTGAAGAATGTTAAAAATGGACGATTTTTTGGTAAAATGGTAAGCCTATAGCCTTACTTTTTGGTGAAAAACGGGTGTTTTTGGGCACTTTCTGCTTTGTGGTGGCAGTTGAAGAAAGTTGAAAATGTACGATTTTTTGGTAAAATGGTAAGCCTATACCCTTACTTTTTGGTGAAAAATGGGTGTTTTTGGGTACTTTTTGCTCTGGGGTGGATGTTGAAGAATGTTGAAAATGCACGATTTTTGGGTGAAATGTTAAGCCTATAGCCTCACTTTTTGGTGAAAAATGGGTGTTTTTGGGCACTTTTTGCTATGCGGTGGAAGTTGAAGAATGTTGAAAATGGACGATTTTTGGGTGATATGGTAAGGCCTATAGCCTTACTTTTTGGTGAAAAAATGGGTATTTTGGCGCACTTTTTGCTTTGCGGTTGAAGTTGAAGAATGTTGAAAATGGACGATTTTTGGGTAAAATGGTAGGCCTATAGCCTTACTTTTTGGTGAAAAATGGCTGTTTTTGGGCACTTTCTGCTTTGTGGTGGCAGTTGAAGAAAGTTGAAAATGGACGATTTTTGGGTAAAATGGTAAGCCTATAGCCTTACTTTTTTGGTGAAAAATGGGTGTTTTTGGGCACTTTTTGCTTTGCGGTGGAAGTTGAAGATTGAAAATGGACGATTTTTTGGTAAAATGGTAAGCCTATAGCCTTACTTTTTGGTGAAAAATGGGTATTTTGGGCACTTTTTGCTTTGCAGTGGAAGTTGAAGAATGTTGAAAATGGACGATTTTTGGGTAAAATGGTAAGCCTATAGCCTTACTTTTTGGTGAAAAATGGGTGTTTTTGGGCACTTTCTGCTTTGTGGTGGCAGTTGAAGAAAGTTGAAAATGGCCGATTTTTTGGTAAAATGGTAAGCCTATAGCCTTACTTTTTGGTGAAAAATGGGTGTTTTTGGGCACTTTCTGCTTTGTGGTGGCAGTTGAAGAAAGTTGAAAATGGACGATTTTTTGGTAAAATGGTAAGCCTATAGCCTTACTTTTTGGTGAAAAACGGGTGTTTTTGGGCACTTTCTGCTTTGTGGTGGCAGTTGAAGAAAGTTGAAAATGTACGATTTTTTGGTAAAATGGTAAGCCTATACCCTTACTTTTTGGTGAAAACTGGGTGTTTTTGGGTACTTTTTCCTCTGCGGTGGATGTTGAAGAATGTTGAAAATGCACGATTTTTGGGTGAAATGGTAAGCCTATAGCCTCACTTTTTGGTGAAAAATGGGTGTTTTTGGGCACTTTTTGCTATGCGGTGGAAGTTGAAGAATGTTGAAAATGGACGATTTTTGGGTGATATGGTAAGCCTATAGCCTTACTTTTTGGTGAAAAATGGGTATTTTGGCGCACTTTTTGCTTTGCGGTTGAAGTTGAAGAATGTTGAAAATGGACGATTTTTGGGTAAAATGGTAGGCCTATAGCCTTACTTTTTGGTGAAAAATGGCTGTTTTTGGGCACTTTCTGCTTTGTGGTGGCAGTTGAAGAAAGTTGAAAATGGACGATTTTTGGGTAAAATGGTAAGCCTATAGCCTTACTTTTTGGTGAAAAATGGGTGTTTTTGGGCACTTTTTGCTTTGCGGTGGAAGTTGAAGAATGTTGAAAATGGACGAGTTTTGGGTGAAATGGTAAGCCTATAGCCTTACTTTTTGGTGAAAAAATGGGTATTTTGGGCACTTTTTGCTTTGCAGTGGAAGTTGAAGAATGTTGAAAATGGACGATTTTTGGGTGAAATGGTAAGCCTATAGCCTTACTTTTTGGTGAAAAATGGGTATTTTGGCGCACTTTTTGCTTTGCGGTTGAAGTGGAAGAATGTATAAAATGGACGATTTTTGGGTAAAATGGTAAGCCTATAGCCTTACTTTTTGGTGAAAAATGGGTGTTTTTGGGCACTTTCTGCTTTGTGGTGGCAGTTGAAGAAAGTTGAAAATGGACGATTTTTTGGTAAAATGGTAAGCCTATAGCCTTACTTTTTGGTGAAAAATGGGTGTTTTTGGGCACTTTCTGCTTTGTGGTGGCAGTTGAAGAAAGTTGAAAATGGACGATTTTTTGGTAAAATGGTAACCCTATACCCTTTCTTTTTGGTGAAAAACGGGTGTTTTTGGGCACTTTCTGCTTTGTGGTGGCAGTTGAAGAATATTGAAAATGGACGATTTTTGGGTGAAATGGTAAGCCTATAGCCTTACTTTTTGATGGAAAAAAAAAGTATTTTGGCGCACTTTTTGCTTTGCCGTGGAAGTTGAAGAATGTTGAAAATGGACGATTTTTGGGTAAAATGGTAAGCCTATAGCCTTACTTTTTGGTGAAAAATGGGTGTTTTTTGGGCACTTTCTGCTTTGTGGTGGCAGTTGAAGAAAGTTGAAAATGGCCGATTTTTTGGTAAAATGGTAAGCCTATAGCCTTACTTTTTGGTGAAAAATGGGTGTTTTTGGGCACTTTCTGCTTTGTGGTGGCAGTTGAAGAAAGTTGAAAATGGACGATTTTTTGGTAAAATGGTAAGCCTATAGCCTTACTTTTTGGTGAAAAACGGGTGTTTTTGGGCACTTTCTGCTTTGTGGTGGCAGTTGAAGAAAGTTGAAAATGTACGATTTTTTGGTAAAATGGTAAGCCTATACCCTTACTTTTTGGTGAAAAATGGGTGTTTTTGGGCACTTTCTGCTTTGTGGTGGCAGTTGAAGAAAGTTGAAAATGGACGATTTTTGGGTAAAATGGTAAGCCTATAGCCTTACTTTTTGGTGAAAAATGGGTATTTTGGGCACTTTTTGCTTTGCAGTGGAAGTTGAAGAATGTTGAAAATGGACGATTTTTGGGTAAAATGGTAAGCCTATAGCCTTACTTTTTGGTGAAAAATGGGTGTTTTTGGGCACTTTCTGCTTTGTGGTGGCAGTTGAAGAAAGTTGAAAATGGCCGATTTTTTGGTAAAATGGTAAGCCTATAGCCTTACTTTTTGGTGAAAAATGGGTGTTTTTGGGCACTTTCTGCTTTGTGGTGGCAGTTGAAGAAAGTTGAAAATGGACGATTTTTTGGTAAAATGGTAAGCCTATAGCCTTACTTTTTGGTGAAAAACGGGTGTTTTTGGGCACTTTCTGCTTTGTGGTGGCAGTTGAAGAAAGTTGAAAATGTACGATTTTTTGGTAAAATGGTAAGCCTATACCCTTACTTTTTGGTGAAAACTGGGTGTTTTTGGGTACTTTTTGCTCTGCGGTGGATGTTGAAGAATGTTGAAAATGCACGATTTCTGGGTGAAATGGTAAGCCTATAGCCTCACTTTTTGGTGAAAAATGGGTGTTTTTGGGCACTTTTTGCTATGCGGTGGAAGTTGAAGAATGTTGAAAATGGACGATTTTTGGGTGATATGGTAAGCCTATAGCCTTACTTTTTGGTGAAAAATGGGTATTTTGGCGCACTTTTTGCTTTGCGGTTGAAGTTGAAGAATGTTGAAAATGGACGATTTTTGGGTAAAATGGTAGGCCTATAGCCTTACTTTTTGGTGAAAAATGGCTGTTTTTGGGCACTTTCTGCTTTGTGGTGGCAGTTGAAGAAAGTTGAAAATGGACGATTTTTGGGTAAAATGGTAAGCCTATAGCCTTACTTTTTGGTGAAAAATGGGTGTTTTTGGGCACTTTTTGCTTTGCGGTGGAAGTTGAAGAATGTTGAAAATGGACGAGTTTTGGGTGAAATGGTAAGCCTATAGCCTTACTTTTTGGTGAAAAATGGGTATTTTGGGCACTTTTTGCTTTGCAGTGGAAGTTGAAGAATGTTGAAAATGGACGATTTTTGGGTGAAATGGTAAGCCTATAGCCTTACTTTTTGGTGAAAAATGGGTATTTTGGCGCACTTTTTGCTTTGCGGTTGAAGTGGAAGAATGTATAAAATGGACGATTTTTGGGTAAAATGGTAAGCCTATAGCCTTACTTTTTGGTGAAAAATGGGTGTTTTTGGGCACTTTCTGCTTTGTGGTGGCAGTTGAAGAAAGTTGAAAATGGACGATTTTTTGGTAAAATGGTAAGCCTATAGCCTTACTTTTTGGTGAAAAATGGGTGTTTTTGGGCACTTTCTGCTTTGTGGTGGCAGTTGAAGAAAGTTGAAAATGGACGATTTTTTGGTAAAATGGTAACCCTATACCCTTTCTTTTTGGTGAAAAACGGGTGTTTTTGGGCACTTTCTGCTTTGTGGTGGCAGTTGAAGAATATTGAAAATGGACGATTTTTGGGTGAAATGGTAAGCCTATAGCCTTACTTTTTGATGGAAAAAAAAAGTATTTTGGCGCACTTTTTGCTTTGCCGTGGAAATTGAAGAAAGTTGAAAATGGACGATTTTTGGGTAAAATGGTAAGCCTATAGCCTTACTTTTTGGTGAAAAATGGGTGTTTTTGGGCACTTTCTGCTTTGTGGTGGCAGTTGAAGAAAGTTGAAAATGGACGATTTTTGGGTAAAATGGTAAGCCTATAGCCTTACTTTTTGGTGAAAAATGGGTATTTTGGGCACTTTTTGCTTTACAGTGGAAGTTGAAGAATGTTGAAAATGGACGATTTTTGGGTAAAATGGTAAGCCTATAGCCTTACTTTTTGGTGAAAAATGGGTGTTTTTGGGCACTTTCTGCTTTGTGGTGGCAGTTGAAGAAAGTTGAAAATGGCCGATTTTTTGGTAAAATGGTAAGCCTATAGCCTTACTTTTTGGTGAAAAATGGGTGTTTTTGGGCACTTTCTGCTTTGTGGTGGCAGTTGAAGAAAGTTGAAAATGGACGATTTTTTGGTAAAATGGTAAGCCTATAGCCTTACTTTTTGGTGAAAAACGGGTGTTTTTGGGCACTTTCTGCTTTGTGGTGGCAGTTGAAGAAAGTTGAAAATGTACGATTTTTTGGTAAAATGGTAAGCCTATACCCTTACTTTTTGGTGAAAACTGGGTGTTTTTGGGCACTTTCTGCTTTGTGGTGGCAGTTGAAGAAAGTTGAAAATGGACGATTTTTGGGTAAAATGGTAAGCCTATAGCCTTACTTTTTGGTGAAAAATGGCTGTTTTTGGGCACTTTTTGCTTTGCGGTGGAAGTTGAAGAATGTTGAAAATGGACGAGTTTTTGGTGAAATGGTAAGCCTATAGCCTTACTTTTTGGTGAAAAATGGGTGTTTTTGGGCACTTTTTGCTTTGCGGTGGAAGTTGAAGAATGTTGAAAATGGACGATTTTTGGGTGAAATGGTAAGCCTATAGCCTTACTTTTTGGTGAAAAATGGGTATTTTGGCGCACTTTTTGCTTTATGGTTGAAGTTGAAGAATGTTGAAAATGGACGATTTTTGGGTAAAATGGTAAGCCTATAGCCTTACTTTTTGGTGAAAAATGGGTATTTTGGGCACTTTTTGCTTTGCAGTGGAAGTTGAAGAATGTTGAAAATGGACGATTTTTGGGTAAAATGGTAAGCCTATAGCCTTACTTTTTGGTGAAAAATGGGTGTTTTTGGGCACTTTCTGCTTTGTGGTGGCAGTTGAAGAAAGTTGAAAATGGCCGATTTTTTGGTAAAATGGTAAGCCTATAGCCTTACTTTTTGGTGAAAAATGGGTGTTTTTGGGCACTTTCTGCTTTGTGGTGGCAGTTGAAGAAAGTTGAAAATGGACGATTTTTTGGTAAAATGGTAAGCCTATAGCCTTACTTTTTGGTGAAAAATGGGTGTTTTTGGGCACTTTTTGCTTTGCGGTGGAAGTTGAAGAATGTTGAAAATGGACGATTTTTGGGTATTATGGTAAGCCTATAGCCTTACTTTTTGATGAAAAATGGGTATTTTGGCGCACTTTTTGCTTTGCCGTGGAAATTGAAGACTGTTGAAAATGGACGATTTTTGGGTAAAATGGTAAGCCTATAGCCTTACTTTTTGGTGAAAAATGGGTATTTTGGGCACTTTTTGCTTTGCAGTGGAAGTTGAAGAATGTTGAAAATGGACGATTTTTGGGTAAAATGGTAAGCCTATAGCCTTACTTTTTGGTGAAAAATGGGTGTTTTTGGGCACTTTCTGCTTTGTGGTGGCAGTTGAAGAAAGTTGAAAATGGCCGATTTTTTGGTAAAATGGTAAGCCTATAGCCTTACTTTTTGGTGAAAAATGGGTGTTTTTGGGCACTTTCTGCTTTGTGGTGGCAGTTGAAGAAAGTTGAAAATGGACGATTTTTTGGTAAAATGGTAAGCCTATAGCCTTACTTTTTGGTGAAAAACGGGTGTTTTTGGGCACTTTCTGCTTTGTGGTGGCAGTTGAAGAAAGTTGAAAATGTACGATTTTTTGGTAAAATGGTAAGCCTATACCCTTACTTTTTGGTGAAAACTGGGTGTTTTTGGGCACTTTCTGCTTTGTGGTGGCAGTTGAAGAAAGTTGAAAATGGACGATTTTTGGGTAAAATGGTAAGCCTATAGCCTTACTTTTTGGTGAAAAATGGCTGTTTTTGGGCACTTTTTGCTTTGCGGTGGAAGTTGAAGAATGTTGAAAATGGACGAGTTTTGGGTGAAATGGTAAGCCTATAGCCTTACTTTTTGGTGAAAAATGGGTGTTTTTGGGCACTTTTTGCTTTGCGGTGGAAGTTGAAGAATGTTGAAAATGGACGATTTTTGGGTGAAATGGTAAGCCTATAGCCTTACTTTTTGGTGAAAAATGGGTATTTTGGCGCACTTTTTGCTTTATGGTTGAAGTTGAAGAATGTTGAAAATGGACGATTTTTTGGTAAAATGGTAAGCCTATAGCCTTACTTTTTGGTGAAAAATGGGTGTTTTTGGGCACTTTCTGCTTTGTGGTGGCAGTTGAAGAAAGTTGAAAATGGACGATTTTTTGGTAAAATGGTAAGCCTATAGCCTTACTTTTTGGTGAAAAACGGGTGTTTTTGGGCACTTTCTGCTTTGTGGTGGCAGTTGAAGAAAGTTGAAAATGTACGATTTTTTGGTAAAATGGTAAGCCTATAGCCTTACTTTTTAGTGAAAACTGGGTGTTTTTGGGTACTTTTTCCTCTGCGGTGGATGTTGAAGAATGTTGAAAATGCACGATTTTTGGGTGAAATGGTAAGCCTATAGCCTCACTTTTTGGTGAAAAATGGGTGTTTTTGGGCACTTTTTGCTATGCGGTGGAAGTTGAAGAATGTTGAAAATGGACGATTTTTGGGTGATATGGTAAGCCTATAGCCTTACTTTTTGGTGAAAAATGGGTATTTTGGCGCACTTTTTGCTTTGCGGTTGAAGTTTAAGAATGTTGAAAATGGACGATTTTTGGGTAAAATGGTAGGCCTATAGCCTTACTTTTTGGTGAAAAATGGCTGTTTTTGGGCACTTTCTGCTTTGTGGTGGCAGTTGAAGAAAGTTGAAAATGGACGATTTTTGGGTAAAATGGTAAGCCTATAGCCTTACTTTTTGGTGAAAAATGGGTGTTTTTGGGCACTTTTTGCTTTGCGGTGGAAGTTGAAGAATGTTGAAAATGGACGAGTTTTGGGTGAAATGGTAAGCCTATAGGCTTACTTTTTGGTGAAAAATGGGTATTTTGGGCACTTTTTGCTTTGCAGTGGAAGTTGAAGAATGTTGAAAATGGACGATTTTTGGGTGAAATGGTAAGCCTATAGCCTTACTTTTTGGTGAAAAATGGGTATTTTGGCGCACTTTTTGCTTTGCGGTTGAAGTGGAAGAATGTATAAAATGGACGATTTTTTGGTAAAATGGTAAGCCTATAGCCTTACTTTTTGGTGAAAAATGGGTGTTTTTGGGCACTTTCTGCTTTGTGGTGGCAGTTGAAGAAAGTTGAAAATGGACGATTTTTTGGTAAAATGGTAACCCTATACCCTTTCTTTTTGGTGAAAAACGGGTGTTTTTGGGCACTTTCTGCTTTGTGGTGGCAGTTGAAGAATATTGAAAATGGACGATTTTTGGGTGAAATGGTAAGCCTATAGCCTTACTTTTTGATGGAAAAAAAAAGTATTTTGGCGCACTTTTTGCTTTGCCGTGGAAATTGAAGAAAGTTGAAAATGGACGATTTTTGGGTAAAATGGTAAGCCTATAGCCTTACTTTTTGGTGAAAAATGGGTGTTTTTGGGCACTTTCTGCTTTGTGGTGGCAGTTGAAGAAAGTTGAAAATGGACGATTTTTGGGTAAAATGGTAAGCCTATAGCCTTACTTTTTGGTGAAAAATGGGTGTTTTTGGGCACTTTTTGCTTTGCGGTGGAAGTTGAAGACTGTTGAAAATGGACGATTTTTGGGTAAAATGGTAAGCCTATAGCCTTACTTTTTGGTGAAAAATGGGTGTTTTTGGGCACTTTTTGCTTTGCGGTGGAAGTTGAAGACTGTTGAAAATGGACGATTTTTGGGTAAAATGGTAAGCCTATAGCCTTACTTTTTGGTGAAAAATGGCTGTTTTTGGGCACTTTCTGCTTTGTGGTGGCAGTTGAAGAAAGTTGAAAATGGACGATTTTTGGGTAAAATGGTAAGCCTATAGCCTTACTTTTTGGTGAAAAATGGGTGTTTTTGGGCACTTTTTGCTTTGCGTTGGAAGTTGAAGAAAGTTGAAAATGGACGATTTTTGGGTGATATGGGAAGCCTATAGCCTTACTTTTTGGTGAAAAATGACTGTTTTCTGGCACTTTTTGCTTTGCGGTAGAAGTTGAAGAATGTTGAAAATGGACGATTTTTGGGTGAAATGGTAAGCCTATAGCCTTACTTTTTGATGAAAAATGGGTATTTTGGCGCACTTTTTGCTTTGCGGTGGAAGTTGAAGAAAGTTGAAAATGGACGATTTTTTGGTAAAATGGTAAGCCTATAGCCTTACTTTTTGGTGAAAAATGGGTGTTTTTGGGCACTTTTTGCTTTGCGGTGGAAGTTGAAGAATGTTGAAAATGGACGATTTTTGGGTGATATGGTAAGCCTATAGCCTTACTTTTTGGTGAAAAATGGGTGTTTTTGGGCACTTTTTGCTTTGCGGTGGAAGTTGAAGAAAGTTGAAAATGGACGATTTTTGGGTAAAATGGTAAGCCTATAGCCTTACTTTTTAGTGAAAAATGGGTGTTTTTGGGCACTTTTTGCTTTGCAGTGGAAGTTGAAGACTGTTGAAAATGGACGATTTTTGGGTAAAATGGTAAGCCTGTAGCCTTACTTTTTAGTGAAAAATGGGTGTTATTGGGCACTTTTTGCTTTGCGGTGGAAGTTGAAGAATGTTGAAAATGGACGATTTTTGGGTAATATGGTAAGCCTATAGCCTTACTTTTTGGTGAAAAATGGGTGTTTTTGGGCACTTTTTGCTTTGCGTTGGCAGTTGAAGAAAGTTGAAAATTGACGATTTTTGGGTAAAACGGTAAGCCTATAGCCTTACTTTTTAGTGAAAAATGGGTGTTATTGGGCACTTTTTGCTTTGCGGTGGAAGTTGAAGACTGTTGAAAATGGACGATTTTTGGGTAAAATGGTAAGCCTATAGCCTTACTTTTTGGTGAAAAATGGCTGTTTTTGGGCACTTTCTGCTTTGTGGTGGCAGTTGAAGAATGTTGAAAATGGACGATTTTTGGGTGAAATGGTAAGCCTATAGCCTTACTTTTTGATGAAAAATGGGTATTTTGGCGCACTTTTTGCTTTGCCGTGGAAATTGAAGAAAGTTGAAAATGGACGATTTTTGGGTAAAATGGTAAGCCTATAGCCTTACTTTTTGGTGAAAAATGGGTGTTTTTGGGCACTTTTTGCTTTGTGGTGGCAGTTGAAGAAAGTTGAAAATGGACGATTTTTGGGTAAAATGGTAAGCCTATAGCCTTACTTTTTGGTGAAAAATGGGTGTTTTTGGGCACTTTTTGCTTTGCGGTGGAAGTTGAAGACTGTTGAAAATGGACGATTTTTGGGTAAAATGGTAAGCCTATAGCCTTACTTTTTGGTGAAAAATGGGTGTTTTTGGGCACTTTTTGCTTTGCGGTGGAAGTTGAAGACTGTTGAAAATGGACGATTTTTGGGTAAAATGGTAAGCCTATAGCCTTACTTTTTGGTGAAAAATGGGTGTTTTTGGGCACTTTCTGCTTTGTGGTGGCAGTTGAAGAAAGTTGAAAATGGACGATTTTTGGGTAAAATGGTAAGCCTATAGCCTTACTTTTTGGTGAAAAATGGGTGTTTTTGGGCACTTTTTGCTTTGCGTTGGCAGTTGAAGAAAGTTGAAAATGGACGATTTTTGGGTAAAACGGTAAGCCTATAGCCTTACTTTTTAGTGAAAAATGGGTGTTATTGGGCACTTTTTGCTTTGCGGTGGAAGTTGAAGACTGTTGAAAATGGACGATTTTTGGGTAAAATGGTAAGCCTATAGCCTTACTTTTTGGTGAAAAATGGCTGTTTTTGGGCACTTTCTGCTTTGTGGTGGCAGTTGAAGAATGTTGAAAATGGACGATTTTTGGGTGAAATGGTAAGCCTATAGCCTTACTTTTTGATGAAAAATGGGTATTTTGGCGCACTTTTTGCTTTGCCGTGGAAATTGAAGAAAGTTGAAAATGGACGATTTTTGGGTAAAATGGTAAGCCTATAGCCTTACTTTTTGGTGAAAAATGGGTGTTTTTGGGCACTTTCTGCTTTGTGGTGGCAGTTGAAGAAAGTTGAAAATGGACGATTTTTGGGTAAAATGGTAAGCCTATAGCCTTACTTTTTGGTGAAAAATGGGTGTTTTTGGGCACTTTTTGCTTTGCGGTGGAAGTTGAAGACTGTTGAAAATGGACGATTTTTGGGTAAAATGGTAAGCCTATAGCCTTACTTTTTAGTGAAAAATGGGTGTTATTGGGCACTTTTTGCTTTGCGGTGGAAGTTGAAGACTGTTGAAAATGGACGATTTTTGGGTAAAATGGTAAGCCTATAGCCTTACTTTTTGGTGAAAAATGGCTGTTTTTGGGCACTTTCTGCTTTGTGGTGGTAGTTGAAGAAAGTTGAAAATGGACGATTTTTGGGTAAAATGGTAAGCCTATAGCCTTACTTTTTGATGAAAAATGGGTATTTTGGCGCACTTTTTGCTTTGCCGTGGAAGTTGAAGAAAGTTGAAAATGGACGATTTTTGGGTCAAATGGTAAGCCTATAGCCTTACTTTTTGGTGAAAAATGGCTGTTTTTGGGCACTTTTTGCTTTGCGGTGGAAGTTGAAGAATGTTGAAAATGGACGATTTTTGGGTAAAATGGTAAGCCTATAGCCTTACTTTTTGGTGAAAAATGGGCGTTTTTGGGCACTTTTTGCTTTGTGGTGGCAGTTGAAGAAAGTTGAAAATGGACGATTTTTGGGTAAAATGGTAAGCCTATAGCCTTACTTTTTGGTGAAAAATGGGTGTTTTTGGGCACTTTTTGCTTTGCGGTGGAAGTTGAAGACTGTTGAAAATGGACGATTTTTGGGTAAAATGGTAAGCCTATAGCCTTACTTTTTGGTGAAAAATGGGTGTTTTTGGGCACTTTTTGCTTTGCGGTGGAAGTTGAAGAAAGTTGAAAATGGACGATTTTTGGGTAAAATGGTAAGCCTATAGCCTTACTTTTTGGTGAAAAATGGGTGTTTTTGGGCACTTTTTGCTTTGCGGTGGAAGTTGAAGACTGTTGAAAATGGACGATTTTTGGGTGATATGGTAAGCCTATAGCCTTACTTTTTGGTGAAAAATGGGTGTTTTTGGGCACTTTTTGCTTTGCGGTGGAAGTTGAAGAATGTTGAAAATGGACGATTTTTGGGTGATATGGTAAGCCTATAGCCTTACTTTTTGGTGAAAAATGGCTGTTTTCTGGCACTTTTTGCTTTGCGGTAGAAGTTGAAGAATGTTGAAAATGGACGATTTTTGGGTGAAATGGTAAGCCTATAGCCTTACTTTTTGATGAAAAATGGGTATTTTGGCGCACTTTTTGCTTTGCGGTGGAAGTTGAAGAAAGTTGAAAATGGACGATTTTTGGGTAAAATGGTAAGCCTATAGCCTTACTTTTTGGTGAAAAATGGGTGTTTTTGGGCACTTTTTGCTTTGCGGTGGAAGTTGAAGAATGTTGAAAATGGACGATTTTTGGGTGATATGGTAAGCCTATAGCCTTACTTTTTGGTGAAAAATGGGTGTTTTTGGGCACTTTTTGCTTTGCGGTGGAAGTTGAAGACTGTTGAAAATGGACGATTTTTGGGTAAAATGGTAAGCCTATAGCCTTATTTTTTGGTGAAAAATGGCTGTTTTTGGGCACTTTCTGCTTTGTGGTGGCAGTTGAAGAAAGTTGAAAATGGACGCTTTTTGGGTAAAATGGTAAGCCTATAGCCTTACTTTTTGGTGAAAAATGGGTATTTTGGCGCACCTTTTGCTTTGCGGTGGAAGTTGAAGAATGTTGAAAATGGACGATTTCTGGGTAAAATGGCAAGCCTATAGCCTTACTCTTTGGTGAAAAATGGCTGTTTTTGGGCACTTTTTGCTTTGCGGTGGAAGTTGAAGAATGTTGAAAATGGACGATTTTTGGGTGAAATGGTAAGCCTATAGCCTTACTTTTTGGTGAAAAATGGGTATTTTGGCGCACTTTTTGCTTTGCAGTGCAAGTTGAAGAATGTTGAAAATGGACGATTTTTGGGTAAAATGGTAAGCCTATAGCCTTACTTTTTGGTGAAAAATAGCTGTTTTTGGGCACTTTTTGCTTTGCGGTGGAAGTTGAAGAATGTTGAAAATGGACGATTTTTGGGTCAAATGGTAAGCCTATAGCCTTACTTTTTGGTGAAAAATGGGTGTTTTTGGGCACTTTTTGCTTTGCGGTGGAAGTTGAAGAATGTTGAAAATGGACGATTTTTGGGTGAAATGGTAAGCCTATAGCCTTACTTTTTGGTGAAAAATGGGTATTTTGGCGCACCTTTTGCTTTGCGGTTGAAGTTGAAGAATGTTGAAAATGGACGATTTTTGGGTAAAATGGTAAGCCTATAGCCTTACTTTTTGGTGAAAAATGGGTGTTTTTGGGCACTTTCTGCTTTGTGGTGGCAGTTGAAGAAAGTTGAAAATGGACGATTTTTGGGTCAAATGGTAAGCCTATAGCCTTACTTTTTGGTGAAAAATGGCTGTTTTTGGGCACTTTTTGCTTTGCGGTGGAAGTTGAAGAATGTTGAAAATGGACGATTTTTGGGTAAAATGGTAAGCCTATAGCCTTACTTTTTGGTGAAAATGGCTGTTTTTGGGCACTTTCTGCTTTGTGGTGGCAGTTGAAGAATGTTGAAAATGGACGATTTTTGGGTAAAATGGTAAGCCTATAGCCTTACTTTTTGGTGAAAAATGGCTGTTTTTGGGCACTTTTTGCTTTGCGGTGGAAGTTGAAGACTGTTGAAAATGGACGATTTTTGGGTGATATGGTAAGCCTATAGCCTTATTTTTTGGTGAAAAATGGCTGTTTTTGGGCACTTTCTGCTTTGTGGTGGCAGTTGAAGAAAGTTGAAAATGGACGCTTTTTGGGTAAAATGGTAAGCCTATAGCCTTACTTTTTGGTGAAAAATGGGTATTTTGGCGCACTTTTTGCTTTGCGGTGGAAGTTGAAGAATGTTGAAAATGGACGATTTCTGGGTAAAATGGCAAGCCTATAGCCTTACTCTTTGGTGAAAAATGGCTGTGTTTGGGCACTTTTTGCTTTGCGGTGGAAGTTGAAGAATGTTGAAAATGGACGATTTTTGGGTGAAATGGTAAGCCTATAGCCTTACTTTTTGGTGAAAAATGGGTATTTTGGCGCACTTTTTGCTTTGCAGTGCAAGTTGAAGAATGTTGAAAATGGACGATTTTTGGGTAAAATGGTAAGCCTATAGCCTTACTTTTTGGTGAAAAATGGCTGTTTTTGGGCACTTTTTGCTTTGCGGTGGAAGTTGAAGAAAGTTGAAAATTGACGATTTCTGGGTAAAATGGCAAGTCTATAGCCTTACTTTTTGGTGAAAAATGGCTGTTTTTGGGCACTTTTTGCTTTGCGGTGGAAGTTGAAGAATGTTGAAAATGGACGATTTTTGGGTAAAATGGTAAGCCTATAGCCTTACTTTTTGATGAAAAATGGGTGTTTTTGGGCACTTTTTGCTTTGCGGTGGAAGTTGAAGAATGTTGAAAATGGACGATTTTTGGGTGATATGGTAAGCCTATAGCCTTACTTTTTGGTGAAAAATGGGTGTTTTTGGGCACTTTTTGCTTTGCGGTGGCAGTTGAAGAAAGTTGAAAATGGACGATTTTTGGGTAAAATGGTAAGCCTATAGCCTTACTTTTTGGTGAAAAATGGGTGTTTTTGGGCACTTTTTGCTTTGCGGTGGAAGTTGAAGACTGTTGAAAATGGACGATTTTTGGGTAAAATGGTAAGCCTATAGCCTTACTTTTTGGTGAAAAATGGGTGTTATTGGGCACTTTTTGCTTTGCGGTGGAAGTTGAAGACTGTTGAAAATGGACGATTTTTTGGTAAAATGGTAAGCCTATAGCCTTACTTTTTGGTGAAAATGGCTGTTTTTGGGCACTTTCTGCTTTGTGGTGGCAGTTGAAGAATGTTGAAAATGGACGATTTTTGGGTAAAATGGTAAGCCTATAGCCTTACTTTTTGGTGAAAAATGGGTGTTTTTGGGCACTTTCTGCTTTGTGGTGGCAGTTGAAGAAAGTTGAAAATGGACGATTTTTGGGTAAAATGGTAAGCCTATAGCCTTACTTTTTGGTGAAAAATGGGTGTTTTTGGGCACTTTTTGCTTTGCGGTGGAAGTTGAAGAATGTTGAAAATGGACGATTTTTGGGTGATATGGTAAGCCTATAGCTTTACTTTTTGGTGAAAAATGGCTTTTATGGACATTCTTTGAGTTGAAGTTGGATGAAGTAGAAAATTGGGGGTTTCTTGTCAAAATTGGATTCCCATAGCTCTAGCTTATGGATAAAATTGCGCAATTTTTGTCAGGCCTCCTCTGGTTGTAAAAGTTGATGAAATTGAAGATGAGACTAATTTTCTCGGAAGTCTTAAGGCAATTGCTTTTCTGTTGGCAATTAGATAAGTCCGTTAGTTGTTTCTATGGGTGGTCTTAGTTGTATTGTCTAGTTTCCTGAAAAAATTCACTTAAATCATTCTTCCTTTTTTAGCTTTTGTATTGGTATCCATGGAAGAATCCTGAGGATATCGTGGACCGAGCGAATGACCAATGAGGAAGTGTTACGAAAAATGGGAACAGAGAGACTTGCTCGACACCATCAGGGAGAGACAATGGAGATTTGTTGGTCATTTGCTGAGAGAAGATAGTGGAATGGAGCGCCACGTTATTGTGACTGAGCTGGATGGAAAGAGCGCGAAAGGAAGGCCAAGGATGAAGATGCTTGACTGGATGAAGCGGAGACTCAATGTCTGGAGAGAGGAAGATATGATGGACGTCGCACGAGATAGACAGCGATGGAAGAGGACATTTCATGATTCATCTACGGCATGAATTTGCCATGATACTCGAAGAAGCAGAAGATTGGACGTGTCTATACGTTTCGAATTGTGACGTATTGATATTCCAACGCAACAGCAACAACAATCAAGGCCGCCTACCCATATGCAATTTGTTACATTCACAATGGATTTTTAATATGGCAATTGGTATTATTCGTTTTCACGAAAATGCTAACGGAAGCTGAGAAAGCACATTGCCGTAAACTGTTAAAAACTCTAAACGATTGGGATCTCCAATGCCTGACTCATACTATCACGCAGAATGGAGTTGCTGTCGAATCAAGAGAAGGTACTTTGCTAGTTTTTTAATTTAACAGAACGAGAGTGCCGTGGATGAGCGTGTCAATCATAAGTCAAGGATTGTGATTTTGAATCCTGTACAGATAAAAACATTGCAAAGCAATGCGAAACCCGGCCATAACATTATACCTCCTTTTGGTACAGGCAATTATGCCAGACGTGTAGACTTAGGCGAGGATTAGACGAGAGAATACTGAACATTTATTTTGCCGTTGAATATTGCGAAGAATATACAGAGAGAATTGCCTCTTCAGTACCTTTCACAGCATCAAGAGATTATAAGTAACACAAATCCTAGAATCAACCTTATGATAAAAACGTGCTCACGGCATGCAGCGCTAGGAAGTAAGGTTAATGTCAGCCGCATATTCTAAACATAAGTCAGAATAATAATCATAATCAATTTATTCTTAGCAACTGCCCTATCAAAAGTAATTTTTTCTTACCTCCTTGTAAGTTGAGATGACGAGCCAAAGGAATTTCGACTTGAATTAAACATACTTTTCATTGCTTCCTTCACGTCCTTGTCCTCTGCGTGGACACCCTCGTAACCCCAACCCCTTAATAAGGATATGCCTTCCCCAGGGGAGCAGGAATGAATTGAAAGCATCTGCTTCCTTGTATCTCTAAGATTTAATTGAAATTAGTATTAAAGAAATGATTTGAGATCATAAAACAACAAACATCAGAAAATTTGTCACCACACCAGCTTGCGGTGCATCAATGGATCTTAGAGATTTATTCAGAAGTTGAGCACCTTTTTTCAAGATCTCCATCCCAATATGCACCTGTATACTCGTTTGGTTTTCCACATTTGAATAGCCTTAGGGAGATTACCTAGGAGTTAATTGTGCAAGCTATTACGACAGCAAAATAACAGCATGGTATGTGTGTCATAGTATTAATGGCGTTGTCTTTCAATGTAACGTTTATCAGATCTATTTCATTTTTCTGTGATTTTTGTTATCTTAGAAGCAATTGAAGCCATTCTGCGTTACTCAGCATCGGTTGACGAGTTGCTTCATCGTCAGAAGCTAAAAAAAGATCATTTAAAGGAATATCTTGTAAATCACATTAAAAAAAGCTTATTACCTTTGGTTGTCAATGCTGATAAGGAGGCACTCATTCAGCTGGCAAAAGAAACGTGGATTAAAGACCCAAGCGAAAAGGTATTCTTGAGAAAATAAATCAGCAATATTTGCATTCTTGTATTTTGTTTTTCATCTTCTTCCTAGCTGTTAGCTAAATGATTTAAATTGGGACAGGCCTTGTTAGAATTTAGCATGATTTGGAAAACCAGCGAGAAACCATTCTTCTAGGTGAACACCTTAAGAGTATTTGGATGGGTATGCAACTCCATTTTGGAACAAACAATTTTCTTTACAATTTTGAATCATTTTGAAAGTAAATATTGACAGTTAGTGTTAATGATTTTATCATACAGCGTGGCATCAAAGCTGATCATTCAAACAAGGAAGTTAATTTGTTCTTTTCAAAATTTGGTATACATCACAGCTCACCCTCAAATATATTAGCTACAAATGCCTTTCTTTTCTCCAAACTCAGACTCCACTCTTTTCACTGTCTCCTCTCTTGTCTTTAGACTGGCAATGCTGTGGTAAAGCTAAATTCAAGTTCTGAGCTTGTTAGGGAACCAGAGGCAAAAGACATTGCTGAAGCATTTATTCCTTGGTTCTATGACATCCTAAATTCATTGAACAGTAACAATAATTCTTATTGGACACATACCCATTTCTGGAATGATGCAAAATTGATTTTACACATACAGCAACCAAATGGTACCCACAGGGATGAAATTCAAGGCTCGACAGAAGCTAGCAATCGACTAATAAGGTTCATGCTTAATTTTCAAGTGATGTTTAGCCCAAATCTAACTGCAAATGGTGTTCAAAGTGAGATGAACTGTCACGGATTACTCTTTGTGAAGTCTGCTGGTACCCTGCACAAAGACTCAATTGCTGTTGGTCTGTATGAGCAAATATTTGGCTTGATTAAAGACCCTATGTCTGATGGTAATTGGAAGATAAAGGATACACAGCTACAAATCAGACTCAAAACTGCCAACCAAAATGCAGTCCTATGTGGTTGATTGAATAGCTTATCAAAGAACAACTGACTTTGAAAACGACAGCAACTACAGATACACAACATATAACCTTTTGATACAATTTCATTTGGTATCGCAAGAATCACATAATTCCAATTCTACTAGAGGATAGAATTTGTAAATACATCATCAACACAAATAGTAATTTATTGGCCATACAATAATTCCTTCTTGCGGTTGCATACTGGAGAGGTCACTCTATTGTCTTTTTCAAGTGTCAAACTGATGGTGCCACCATCACTTTGGTAATGGCTGGATTCTGTCTTCCAATAGGAGATGCCTGACTGGCTTCTGCTGATGTCTTTTACCATAAAAACTTATGCGTGAAAATCTTTTTCCACGATTTATCCTAAATTACAGCTTAAGTTGAGCAAATTAATCTGTATTACTTCATGCCCAAATCGCAAAAAGAATTTAAAGACAAGGCTAAACCTTAAATGAAAATGAGGTGAAATACCAATGAGTGAATTAGCACCATTGAACTTATTTGTAAACCTTGAATAATATGAGTGATTCTGCTGTTCATGAATTCGATCTTTCAAGTAGTTGTTGTCTGCATAAGCACAATATATATTCAAAATATCACCAGTTCCAACTGGGATGTCAATGGAATAGCAAATATTGTTTCAAAAGCTGCAAAGTTTCGTCTATTTGAATTTCACCACTCTCCAACCTGAAATCATACAGTGTGTAAAGTTAGAATGGCTGATGGGAATTCTAAGACATCTATTGAAGGCAAAAATTTATTAAATCTATGTGTACTCAAGCCACATTTCAACCACCACCCCTCCACACAATGCTACAACTACTCCTCCACACTATATTGCATTTGAATCTCAATTGACTAAAAGATACAAGTCTTTATTAAACCTTGTTAAATCGTCAAATAATCAATTATTTCAAATAAACAAGCAGAAGTTCTTGGGAGAAAAAAATTTCATTTACTTTGCAAGATGGAGTTTCAACTTGTTCAACTGCTCTTTTTCTGAAGGTGTGATCAACTCTTCCAACTCTTGAACAACAGCTCCTTGGTTCTCTTCGTTTGAACTCAAAGCTGATAAAATACCTTCAATTCTCTCATTCTTCTCTAGAAGTCGTCTGTAAAAACAGCAAATGAATAAAACAATTCTAGCATCAACACAAACATCAGTATCATTTGAAAGTGATGGGTTTGCATGATTACAGAGATTATCAAGCTATGAAGCGTTTCTCTTGAGCCATTTCACAATCCCTCTAACTGAGTTCATGATTTTACATGTGATTTCCTGATTTTTGCAACTGATTTTATTATTTTCACAAGTGATTTCCTGTTTCTTGCAACTGATTTTATTATTCTCATGTGATTTCATGATTTTCATCAAGATGAGTAATTTTGAAAATACAATTGTCTTAATAGGGATCATACCCAATATCATGTCTAGGGTGGTGCTCAAAAAAATCCCCTCTGTCTTCTCGACAAAGTCCAGTCCAAAGCCATTTGCCTCATCAACTATCCTAACCTCACCAAATCTCTCCAACACATTTCTCACTCAGCTACAGATCATGAGCATTGTGAATTATCTTATTATTCACTGGAGATCTTTCCATCTTTTACAAATACTTTCAAAGAAATTGGTCTCAGGAGATTAGTGATATTATTCCTGTTCCTCTGAGGCGTGTCAGGACCACCAGAAGCTCATCTCATTCACACCCTTTCCAAATTTCATTACCTAATCCCTGAACTCTGTGATAAAATTCCTTGCAGTACTTTAATGTATGTAAAACGATAAAAGAATAGACAAAATATCCAACAGGTATCATTCTGGAACCAATAGAGCTTAGCAGAAGTTGCCACCGAGAATAGAGGATATAGCTTGGGGACTAATCAGGGTTCTATCCTGAATTACTGTCATAAAAATAATTGCGGATAAAATTAGATTGTAGAACGGCATAAGTTGAAATTCACCCACTTATTTTCAGTCATGAGTTGCTCCCGTTTTGACATCATGTTTGCCATCGCCTGAAAAATTAAAATAAAACCCCTTATCTTTTCTGTTGACACGTATCACTGTAAACAATTTCAGCCTAATGTGAGATGTAAGTCGCCTACAAAATGGATACCAAGTTTGGATTTAAAAGAGGCCTGCATGGCTAGACCAGGCCAACAAGGGACCAAGGACTTTGAAGATCTCCAGCCTTTAAATTTGCTAACTTCGCCTTTACGCTATGTCTATCTTTTAAGCAAATGAATTAAAATGGCACTACTTCTGTTGAGTTGAGGGCAAGAGACGATGAGGATGGCGCCCGGTACGTTGGCTGGACAGCATCTGTACAGTCGCAAGGCTGATGAAGCAGGGCGCTCTCTACACACTGCCCAGGACAGAAGCGGCTGGAGATGTCGCATCGATGTATGAGTAGCCTCCCGGGCTAATCTACAGGCGATGACGACGACGGCGAATATGGCACAGAAACGCGGAAGCATAACTTCTTCCTTCTGAGGATCTCATCGTATGACACTCGTCGGAACACTCTCTGAAGCGTGTCGTAAAAACTTTCCCCAGTAGAGCAGACTTAGGTTTCCGCTTTCCTGTGCAGTATTGTTGTTGATTAATTTTCTCTGGTTGCCATAACAAATCATTGGGAAGTGCAAAAAGAGGTTCTTTATAAGTGTGCGTACAAAGCCGAAAATAATTTCAATAGTCGTAAATTAAAGAGACGATGGTTGTAAATTTACGGGGAATCCTTGAGCTGTCGGTGGACAGCGCTGACGAGCTTATGGATCAAATGAAGTGAAATGAAAGAGATCATACAGCTATTGGCAATGCAAAATGACACGCGAGTCTTCTATTACCTGGCAGGATCTGTTCAGAAGGAGTCTTGCTACAAGTGGAAGATCAACGGAGAACAAGTAGAAAGTTCTAGATGGAGCGTAATCACCAGATTTGGAAACTTCCTGAAAACGAGAACGTGTACCAGAGGACATTAACACTTTGAATGAGAAGATGAAATTGAAGTTGGCGGCAATACGACTATGAAAGTAAAACCCAGATTAAAGTCCCAAAGTGTCAGTATTGGATTGGTTGCCTGTAGGGACCAACCATCACCCATAACCATTCCCATAGCATCTTCAGTGTGACACGATTATGTTCCAATGATTCAATTGTGTCCCAATTGCACAGAAGTACAATTTTTTGTACAATTGATGCAAAGCAAACTAACAAAATGGAGAACAAGAAGAATGAAGACGAATCTTTGTACTGGATGAAACACTTCAGCTTTAGATTAGCTGTCGTCAATGTGTGTCCAGTGCTTGTGCCCTCAGAGTTACTTCTGAGTACTCATCTACCGACCTCGGAAGGATGGACAGCTGAGTTGGCTGTTGGCTTGTGGTTAGTGGTTCCAACGACGGGATTCGAACCCGTGTGAGTAGACCTCACCAGATTTGGAACACTACGCCTTTGACCGTTCGGCCGGACCTAGTAAAATTTTCTGGCGTATCTACTATAATTGCATCGTTCTATGACGCTTTATTTGTCTCATCCAACTTGTCATTTGAAGAAAATACGCACTCACCACGTCTTGTGCTGTGGAAGAAATGAAATTTTGGTGAATGTAGTGTTTTCTATAGAAGGGAAAGTCTGGGAAATTGATTTCACCTGGAGACTAATCAATCTTTCCTGAAACATTTTGTACAGCAGTTCTTTCGTCTCTTTGGATGGAATCATAGCTAGTTCCTCGATCTGAAAGTGAAAATATGAAGGATGAAAGCATTTTCATTTAACATGAATAATCGATTTACCTTGCTAATAAAACTTGAGTTTGTCGATATAAGGACAACGTATTCCGAGGCATGCTCTGCTGATATCAACAATCTCATTGCACCATTGAATTAGTTTGCAACTGGCTGTCTCATTTGGTGGAATAACATGCATCAGAGAAGAGCAAAAGAAACGTGCGTCAATGCAAACTCGACGAGTGTGAAAAAACTCCTTCCTTTGGCAGACACGGAGACGATTTCCTCAAGCTGAGATTCAATTTTTCAGATTAATATTGCATTTTAACTGTTTACCTGTTTTTGCTCTAAATTTTTCTTCATGATAAGCAATCGAAATATCCTGCAAGCTTTGCTTCCAAGCCTGAAGTTAGAAAAGTACAGCCATGATAGATTGAAAAATATGGGCGAAAAATATGCACATCACCCGGAGTTGCATCAATCAAAATGACTATAAATAAACAAATCAATAATCACAGGGACCAACAAACCTCTCTCGAACAACTGATTCGATGGAATGCTGACAAAGCATATCTGCGCAACGTTTGAAGTCTGATTCAAGTTAAAGATTTAGGCAGAATTAGAAATAATGGCATCAATACAAATCAACAGCAATGATCTGATCCAACTCAATCATCCAGCTGAAGTTAATCATCTAGTTAAAGCTAATCACTTAATCGCAGCTAATCATCTGATCGAAGCTTGTCATCTTATTAAAGCCAATACCCAATTGAAGCATATCACCTGATAAAACTCATCACTTCAATCATCACTCCTAATCATGCAATCAAAGTTAATCACAGAACGAAAGCTAATAATTCAATTCAAGCTAATCAGTGGTGCCATGATGTGGTGGTTCAGCGTACGGACTCGTGACGCAGGGGCTGTGAGTTGAAATCTTGCCCATGTCACTATAAAATCACTATCGGCGAGAAAGACAATGGGAAACCATCCCATAAGAATCAATTTCCCCAGAAAAAACGCGGGGACCTGACCCTGGTTTCTGCAAAGCTTAGAATCAACTATGCAGTCTTTTTAATCAAATCATTTTCCGATTGCTGCACTTTAAAGGAATCTATCAATCATCGTCGCAAAGTATGAAGTATTGAAATTCCTTCCAAAAGACAGCATTTAACTGTAACCGAATGAGAGGATGGTGGTGAAGGATACCAATACAAAACATGCCACCGCCACTGTCATCTGTTTTTACCAGGAATCCACCAGACTGAAATGTGAACGTCATAATGATTGCAAAAAATAAAAGATTAATCATTAAGTGTTCTCTCAACTAAAATGAAACTGGAAAAATAACAACACCGCTTTAAAATACTTGAATTATGAGCGAAATAAAGGACTGAATGAATTGAGCAGAGAATGAGTGAATCAAACAAGGATTGGATGAAAGAGAGAATAAAAGTTTGACAGAAAAAATGATTTGATGAACTAGGAAACAAATGAATGAATATATGAGCTAGCTAGAAACGAATAATTGAATAGATGAATTAATTAACTAATGAATCAAACAATGAGTTTTCTTAGCAAATTGTGTTAAGGAAAGGCCATGGTGGCCTATACAAAGCCCAAAAAAAGAAAGAAAGGAGAGGAGAGGAGAGGGAGATCAGAACAAGTTTATTGATCTTAGATTTGAAAGATTTATTTATTGATTAAACAACCAATGAATAACGGAATAATGACGAACCTTTTTGTCAGTTAAAAGAGTCAGATACTGAGAGACTTCTTGCTGAGTGATAACTGGCAATGATGGTAGTTTACGAACAAGCTGCAACAGAATTGATAGTTTCATTGAGCTGAAACCAAAACGATACTGGCAACAGAAAGTAGAAATGATGCTGCCGTTGGGGCATAGCAAGAAAAGAAGCCAGGATGATTGGCATTACCTTTCTTAACCCATCCAGTTTTGCACGTGTGTTGCATACCGACGAAAGAGGAGATATGCTTCATAAAATTCCGCAAGTTAAAGGAAATCACAACAGGCCAGTCGTAGTGTCTTAATTGTTTTCAGTTTCTTCAGTATTTCGACCTTGTACTGCACAATATTTGTTGCATACATGCGTTGCATAAAAAAATGGACATTTACCTCGTACAATGCAATACTTTTTGTCGCTTCAGCGCGTATATTTCGCTCCATTTTTGATTCCTTCAAGATTGTTCCAACAATTTTGGCAGCACTCTGAGAAACATGTTCACAAGTGTAGATAATGAAAATGATTCGAAATCAAATCTTTGAGTAGCCGGGACTGTTCATTTATTGTCGGGAAGGTTTCTTCGTTACTAAACAGAAACCCGTGCCAGTTTCCATTCATCGTTGGAGATATGAAACAAGTGCGTGGTATGGCCCGAAGGAGCGTGAACATAATTTTTCACACTGAAGATGTCTTTATTCAACATTCCTCTGACTTTAAACGTCGGATCGTAGCAGAAAACTACTAATCATATTCGATAGAAGGCTTTCAGTGAATAATCAAACACCTTTATTTACGCAACTTTGGACAATAAACGGGAACAAACCCATTTTTAACATAACACCGACAAGTGCGTATCTAATGAAGCCCTGAGCAAAATTTTAACACTGAAGGTGTGAGGTTCATAAACGTGTTCAGCAACAATAGCATTGGTATGTAAATAACAGTTCAAATGTTCATGAGGCACAGATAAAGTGTCTTTTTCAACAAAAAATGCTGATTAACACATGTGAAGAAAAAGTGAAATTCTTCTCTGCTGAAAAAGGATATATAAACATGCAGCCTTACCTGATTAAATTTTTCTGAGGCTGCCGACTGAATCAGCTTAAAAAAAGAAAAGCATATGAGCAAAAAATATTTTTGTGTGCACATAATTTGGTGAAGAGTGACACAGCGTGGAGCCCCTAATCTGGTGGGAAAGGGACAGCCCAAACATCACAAAAGCTCGAAAAGCATATGTGAGTACAATCAATTGAGCGGGAAGAAACATAGAAGCCCCTACTGAAGCTTTTTAGATACTAAGTGGCTCATTGGTTATAGTGCTTGATTCTTCACACAATTTTTAACAGTTCACGGCAAGCTCAAAGCTTAACTTTTACGAAGAAAAGAAGGGATGTTAAGGATCTATGATTCTAAGAGTTTGTGAATCACAAGGCTTTGTTCTTTGAATCACAATGGAGAGGAGGAACCATGAAACTGTTCTATAAGAGAGGCTATTCAGGGTCCTAAAATCTTCCCCTAGACACTGAGTAGAACACATGAAAATTCCACAGAATAGGTTGATGATTCTTTTAGACATAAGTGCAAATACTGATTATTCAATTCTGAAATCAGATTTTCTGCATAAGTCCTGATGTTCTCTTAATTCAATTTCACAAAAATTCCATAAAATGGAAATATAGATCTGGACCATGAAAATATATTGTAACATTATTAATTTGGGATAATAATATTAATAGAAATATTACCTCATCAAATAAGTGTTGATGAAATGTTTCAAAATTAACATGCCAATAAATTCCTTCATCTGCTGCCTTTTTCTAAAATGAAAACCGTTCTTTATTGATAAAGAAAGAAATAAACAAACAATAGAATCATCTAGAAAAAGGGAAATGAATTATCTTAGCTTACTGCAAAACATTTGGATCAACAAGTTTGAAACAAAATTTGAACAAGGTAATTACTTGTATGCTTTATACTTGAAAATTCTCTTTACATGGCTTTTGGCAATAAACCCTAAAAATTTAGCTTGAGCTTCTGGAGGTCACAGCCAGTGATGTCCAGCATTGGTCCCTAGCCCATGGGGAACAGAGAGAGAGGGTGACAGGAGAGCTATTGGTGGTAAAAATCCCCAGCCACAAGCTTCATTGAAATCGTTGAATGAAAATGCTAACAAAGCCAGTGCATCAAGCTGTCAGTCAAATCAATGGAGATGAGATAATCATAGTCATGAAGTAAGAATGACAATAGCAATGATTATGACACAAGGAATCCTTATTCAGAATAAATGTTTTCCATAAGAAGTCCTAAAAATAAAAATACCAAAGAAATAGCAAAAATAATGGTAATTCTAATAGTAATAACAACATGCTGAAATTAGGGCAAGCATTGTTCTTTAATCTATGTATTCTTATAACTCTTGAAAGATAATAGTCTTCTACAATAGATGGGTAGTTGATTATACAACTTTACATTTATGGAATAATTAATAACAAAAAGAAGATCTGTATGCCAATCATAAAATTGATTGCAATCTTTGGAGTGATCCATGATGGCATAACTTGGGCAACTTCAAGGTAAATTTCAGAACAAATTCCCTTCCATTACTTATCTCCAGTTACAATGCCTTTCTGGCCCCAAAGGAAATATCTGAGATAAATGTACATACACTGACGCTGTTTCCACTTTGTCTGAAAAATGATTTATGACAGAGAATAAGAACTAACGGAAATTGATTTTGAATACATTGACTGGTGAAATAACATACAATGATTCAAAACTTCGAAAAAAATAATTCTTGAATATTCAACTGATCAACTGATCAACTGATCAACTGGCCAACTGAGTGACACAGAAAAATTAAAATGCTAAAATGCAAATTTATAAAATAGAAAACATAATTAAATCATACTAAAGATACTTTTCTGACATTCATCAGAGTATTAAATATCAAGTAACAGCTAAAATGAGACTTTGAAACTTACATCCACATGCATATCAAAAAACACATGTAAGTGAAAAACTGATGCAAATGATTGGTTGCACAGGCATTGACTCAATCCTATTTTCTGCCATAAATTAACATTTTCAACTCTCAGAGCCTTTACTGATGACAGGATTTGTCTTACTGACAAGGTTTACCCTGCATATATATTTCTTTATTACACCTGTTATTATTACTTCTTGTTATTCAAATTCCTGTATCATTTTTGCATCACACAGCTATTGTATAAATAAGCACATGAAAAATATCAAACAGTTCAATTCAGTCAGACTATAGCGCAACTCATTATCTCTCTGGTTTTGTGTTCTCTGCATGTAAAAAAGATCAAAAGGCAAGAACTATTTGTTTAAGACCAGTAAAGCACAACTCGGTGCTGTGGCATAGTGGTTAAGCATGCGAACTCACAACACAGGGTTGTCAGTTCGATTCCTCCATTTGTCACTTTTAAAATGCCATTGGGGAGAAAGGCAAGGGGAAACCACCTCATGAATTCCACTTCCCTAAAGAAAACTCAGAGCCCTGTCTCTGGTTTCTGCTATGCTGGAAATCGAGTATGCAACACAGTTTCTTTAATCATATCTCAACTGGCGATTCTTAAGCATGCTTGGACCAAACATGAAAAGTGGCGACCATTCACATGGTTGAGGAGCCCAAGAGCAAAAATGAGATGGTTCTTTCATCTTTAAAGGACAATACTTTCTATCGTGATAGAAAGCAATTCCGAAGCTCCTATGTCAAAGGCCAGCATTTGATGAGTGTCAGAGAAAAATACCTTTAGCATAAAGCAATTATGTTTCCAATTTCATGTGCAATTATGAAGTTTAAAACATTAATGCAAAATAATTACAAATATAAAATCAATTTTAGCAATTGAAAGTCATGTAAATCTCTAGAATGAAAATTGAAGGTGGAAGCTGGTCAGGACATTGAATAGAAGTTTACCCATTTTCTGACTTTGACTTCTTTGAAGGAGGCTCATCTGATACATCTGAGGGCTTACCCTTACCAATTCCTACATTGGAAACACAAAATGACCAAAATTTGAGAGGGATTGATGTAGGAGAAAATGTATCCATGGCTTGATTGAAAAAAGTCAATCAAATCAGAACAGAATGTTTTATGATTGGTGAGAAACATGCATATTTTTCCATTCTACCTTGCAGTACTCCTGGGGGAATTGTGTATTCTTGACCTTCATGGTTATCTTTAGACTGCTCTCCTCCATCAGCACTTGCCTCTGAGTCACATGGGAAATTAAGTCGCTTGAGAAAATGATTTTTTATCAACTCTTCACATTTTTGGTAAACAATCTTTTTGTCATGTTTTACATTTGACTGTTCCACATCTGATTCAAGTCTTTCCGCAACTTTTAATACTATAGAACTTAGAACCTCTGCACCATTCATTAAAACATTTTCAATGATCAGCTCTGCAATGTCCCCAAATAAGATTTTGGCACTGTAAACAAACTTTGGATATCTTGCCCTCAAGAGGATGTTTTCAGGAATAGCTTGATAAAGTGTTGGTGTTTTTTGACTTTCCTCAAATTTGATCAATTGATGCTGAATGCATACACTAAGGCACTTCTTCACCTACCAATAGAAAAGGCGGAAATAGTCTCCATATTTGCAAGCAATGAAAAAGAAACTATAGCCAGGTTGGAATGTATTGGTGAGAAATCGGAATCTAGATTAAATAATACAACAGATTTCTAGTTTTTGGAAGCAACTCTATAATTTTCCTAGTGAGTTATGCTGATGAAAGGCCATGGTGGCTTATACAAAGCCCCAAAAAAGGAAGAAAGAAGAAAGCAAGAGGCTAAGAGGAGAGGGAGATCAGATCAAGTTTATTGATCTTAGATTTGAATGATGGCAAGTTATAGGATGCAGGAAAGCAAGGAGGCAAGACGTTTCAGAAATTGCATGTTCTAGGGATGAATGGTGATTTGTGGGATAGAGTTTGTGGATCAGGCAGTGAAATTTGGGAACAGTGTGAATGAGTTGAGCTTCTGGTGGTTCTGACATGCCTTAGAGGAACATAAATAATATCCCTGATCTCCTGAGAGCAATGCCCGTGAAAGTATCTGTAAAAGATGGAAAGATCTCCAACTAAACAACAATGGGAGAGGATGGAGAGAATCTGTGAGGTTAGGATTGTTGCTGAAGATGTGCAAGAATTAGGGGCTCTGTATCAAGTGCGTTAATCTAAATTCTTTAAAGCACTATTTCTGCAGCTCTTCAATATTATCAGAATTTATACCAAAGGTAATACTGTGTCTAAGGACGATCATCGAACAATAGTTAATTTCAGAAAAAAATAAGCTACTTGAAACTGATTAATTATTTCAAACATATTAACATTCTGTTCGAAAAATTAAGAAGTCTAAATTTAAGTCACAAAAACTTCAAAAGCTTGCAGAATTCTTAAATGGTAGTGAGATTCCAAAAGAAAACGTGAATCATACGAATCATAAAAATGGGGAAAAATGACTAAATTTGGACAAAGTTTTAATACCAAATTCTTATCAAGATCGGTATCACTGCATATGCTCCTCAGACTTTTTCTCCCCTTGTGAAGTAAGTAGACTACGATTTTCTCAACATTTTCCCCGAAATGGTCTTTCAAAATGAAGCTTGACAGACGAATCTCAACACTAGACATTTTGTTTTCTTCCCTCGTTCAAATTATGCGCACCGCCTCGATTTGAAAGAGCCTCGATGCTAGCCCCCTATTTGCTCTTGGATCACTTGAATAGTACAATGGTGGTCGAAGTTAAGGCGGCAGGACTGATCGTATTCAGACATCTGTCAATAAGTAAACCTTTTGAGTACTTGCTACTTCGACATTCATACGGAGAAAGGCATTGGACACCGCCTAAAGGCCACGTTGATCCTGGAGAGGACTTGCTAACCACTGCAAAGAGGGAAACAGAAGAGGAAGCAGGATTAGGCCCATTGAATTACACGGTATTGGAAGGTTTCAGGCAAACTTTACAATACAAAGCGTGGGGAAAAGAAAAGTCTGTTGATTACTGGCTAGCGAAAGTAAAAGACTGCGATTGCCAAATCAAGTTGTCGTCAGAGCATGACGATTTTAAGTGGCTCCCTATTAAAGAAGCTTGTAAATTAGTTGGTTATGCTGACATGACAACTGCTTTGAATGCTGCCGAAAATTTCCTTACAAAGCAATGATTTTGTGATTTGCTTCAAGTTTCATTGACTGAAAGATCTTTTAATTAATACTCAGTGGATTTATCGAAGTAGCACTCTACAATTTGCTTATGGCAGCAACAGGCCTGGAGAAGTTGGTTGAAGAGGAATGTTTCTCAGTGGAGAACATCACGAACCATGTCTACTTGATAAAAGAAAATTTCAATAAATCAATGCATGGAAAGTGCAACATATGGCTATCAAAAGGAACCTCCCTGGATGTTGTAATTGATACTGGTCTAGGGATCTGGGATTTGGTGGGGTTTTTGAAATCAAAGGGGTTGATTGGAAACAAGCCTTACATGGCAATAGCAACTCACATTCATTTTGATCACGCAGGAGGGCTTTATCAGTTTGAGAGCACAGCTATTCACAAAGATGAGCATGAAGACATGAAAAATGGAAACAATGTAATAATGGCATCCTACCTGAGAGCAAATGATGTGACGCATGAAGCTGGTTTCAATGCCAAGGATTACAGAGTTAGAGGCGTTGCGCCAACGAAAGCATTGCAGGACAATGACATCATTGACCAAGGATCACATCAGCTGCAAGTGGTGCATCTACCTGGCCACACGAAAGGAAGCATAGCTCTCTATGACATCCAAAATAGATACTTGTATGTTGGTGATGTTCTGTATGATGGAATGCTTGTTGATTTCGTTCCAACAAGCTCAATCTCTGAATATACTGACTCTTGCAGACGTCTTAAGGAAATGGCAAGCAATGTTGAGCTGGTCTTTCCTGGTCATGAAAGAGTTCTAAGCGGCACAGAAATGGGTCTGATGGCTCAAAAATATATTGAAGACGGAGGAAAGATTTGTCACAAAGGAAGCAGACTTTGCCTGAAGTGTTTGGTCATTTCACTCATCAAGAGCAGGAACACTGGCAATGTGGCCTTCAAATGCCTTTATTACAGTTGCTGTTGCTGTTTTTGCTTGTAATAACGCTTCTATATGTAAATGTATATCACAAGATGAAAATGTAAATCACCATTCTTTTATTGTTAAATCACATGGCTGAGTTTTGATTTTAGATGATTGAAATTGATTAAAGAGAATCTCATCTATTTCAGTTTTCTTTGGTGGTTTATTTCCGATTATTGACCGTTTGTTGCTTTATGACAGACTAGTTAAGAACATAATGCATATATGTCTGAGGCCAATAAGAAACTTTTTTTTTTTTTAATAGTGGAGATATAATTGGGTGAATGTCAGATGGCAGTATTTTCTTCTCAGTACTATTTCAAATGATAATGACAACAATAACAATCAATTTATTCAAGGTGGTACTACATAGCTATGTTTAGTGAAATATAGAGAGCCAACCCAACCCAACTGCTAAAACTAATACATCTAATAAATACATACAAGGTATAAGATATATGAGACAAATAAGGCATAAGATCTTAAATGGTTTTGATGAATGTGTAAAGATGATTGAGTGATAAGAATCTTCCTCATAGATTAATGGTTAGTGAATAGAACCTTTCATTGTCTAGAGGAGATCTGCAACCTCTCAGTAGTTCAAAGTGTCGGAATCATGGAGTAGGGTTGCATCAACAGAAAGGACAAAAAACTTATAAATTGCTTCTCACTGTCCACAGATCTGGTTGCTAAGTAGACTCTTTTAGTGAGTTGAGGAAAAGCCATGATGGCCAATACAAAGCCCCAACAGGAAGAAAGAAGACTAACGGCTAACGAGAGAGGGAGGTAAGATCAAGTTTATTGGTCTTAGATTTGAAAGAGGACAAATTGTAGGATTTGGGAAAAGAAGAAGAAGGCAGGATGCTCCATAGATTGAATGTTCTGGGGATGAGTCATGATTTGTGGCAGAGAGTTCGCAGATTAGGCAGTGACGCTTGGAAAGAGTATGAGTGAGTCGAGAATAGACAACAAATCTCTCTTGAGCGTTAAGGTAAAAGCCATCTGTGAAAAAACTCTGAAATAAAATTCTTCTTGGATTCTTAAGAGTTCTTAAATTGTTACGCACGATATTCCGAAAATTTGCTTTCTCAAGAAACAAATTTTCATTCCTTAACAGCAACGTTTATCAATCATGTGACAATCACTCTTGATAGACAGCAAACACCATGGCAACCGTAAATAATTGCTTGTTTTGGAATGCTTCTGTTACGTATGTGTCGGTCTGGTCATTCCACAGTGATCTGCTAACAATGCGAAGATCTTGTCCTAAGTTTTGACCAATATTAACAATACAGGTGAATTTGTATCGCTCGTAATCCAGTATTTTCAACTGATATAAAATGTAGTCTGAAAGATTCTTACTGAGAATTCTACATCTTTTTGCGTCATAAACTTCATCCTCAAGAAATCTAAAACTCTCCTTTAAAATTTCCCGGATCTCCTCTGTGTCGATCGCTTTGTCAGGGTCCAAGGATGGCGTCTGTAAACCAGGTATATAGTGCTCTGCAAAATCTGGAGTTAAGTTCTCAGGAAAGAGAGAAGACCGTTTGCTACTGTGGGGCGAAAGAGCAAAACGACCTGCGCTTATCATAGAACCAGGTGTGGAGGAGCCTGACCTATAGGCACCTTCCAAGTTTGGAATCGGCTCGTCGAAATGCGATAGGCTGAAAACCCCCGGATCTTCGTACTCCGTTTTCCAACTGTCTAGCTCAAATATGCTACATTTGTAAATTTCGGGTCGTTCTTTGCCTTGAAAGACGGGGGATGTTGTTTTCAGATCGAATTTCCTTGCTTCCACACGGCTTGAGTCACTTGATAAGGGAAGTAGATAGTCATCTATGTCGAAGATACTTCGATGTGTTTTGCTTCCATCTCTTGAGCTCGCTCTGTTCGGTTGGGCAAATTTTGCTTTGGATAATGCCATTGATCAATGCGATGCTCAATCAGAGCCAAGTCTGCGGAACGATTGTTTAATAGTTTGATAACTGTATTCTTCGTGCTATTTCTAGCTACAACTGAAAATTCGTGCTAGCTGACAAAAAGCACAATCGAGAATTGTTAACAACTGAACTTTTCGTGCAAATTTGCACTCAAAACGCCAGCTGGAATGCTTTAAGATGGCAACTCTATTTTTGATTTTTTTTCGATTGCAACCGTTCAGTTGACAGTTGAAATTCTCCGATTATTTCCTTCCATTTGATCAGATCGGCAAAAAGGAATCTGTTTTTATTTCTGGTTTGGTTATTTCAGCTGGCCAGTGAACAACAAAAATCTCAAAGCAATTAGAACCAATAGCAGATGTTCTCAGCAAGTCCTCAAAAAATAATGCTGCTCCACAGAAGATGACGTTTTGATTAACTCCCCTTCTGTGATATTGCTTTCCACGTAAAATTAGGAAACTCTTCCTTGAAATCGGCTGCATGAATAGCTCGCATCTAAATTAGCTTAGTCCTACGTATCTGATCCATACCTTGGTGTGAACGGGAAAAACCTGGTAGCCTACTTTAGAAAATATGATAGGAAACTGCACACCCGGGACTTTTGCTTGATGTCTGGCAAAATCAACGTTGACTGGAGATAAAAACGGGGTCTGAAGAGTCTAGAATGGCTAACTCATCACTATTGACTACGTATTAAGTGTTTTAGTTAACAATTTCCATAGTCAAATGCATATTTTGCATTTAGACTCCTTCGGTACCCGTAATTTTGTTGAATGGGACAACTCAATTGCTTTTAAGTTGATGCTGAATTCAACCTGCAATCACGTCGTAAATTTTTTAATAAAAGTTCATAGATTAGTCGACAAAACCATTCACGCAAACAGCTAAAACGTGGGGGAACTTCTTCCATGTGGAGATAATTGGCAGCTGGGCCTATTTCAGATGGCAAATTACAAACAATGTAACACCAGTGCGCATTAACAGATCTCTCACTTAATTTCCTTTGAACGCAAAACATCAATTCCTATTTCTTGAGCATTGCTTGAGGAACCGCCTTAAGAGAAAATTGCCTGATAAAGATGTGAAGAAAAGACAAATTTTGAAGCTGGATTTGATCGAGATATGTGGCTGTAAAAGTGGCCACTCTGGTGAATTTCAAACTGGTTTCAAATGCATTTGCTTTAATAGCTGTCATGTGATATTTGGAGGACTGAAAAGGAAGCTTTAAGAAAAATGTTCAAGACGCCATAATCATTAAAAAACAATGAGGAGAAATGGTAAAAAGCACTCAGCCCAACGTATCAAGATGCAAGACTCAAAGGAAACTGTTTAAACTTTAGGGCAACATTTTCGACAATATCAGTTCAGAAAAGAAGGGAAGTACATGCTTAACTGGGAAAACAAATACCCTTCCATTAAAAAATACCTTCTATGGTTGAGTTATGAATAAACCACAACGAAATGACTTCACGAAACCTACATAATAAACTCGAAATGGTTTAAGCCATTTGGCTTAATGCCCAGACTCAAAAAAGAGACACGGATATCTTATAAATTGGATAAAGATGCTTTAAGAATACTGTTTTAAGTTGATTGCGATCTTAGCTGATAAAACTGATTGCGTAGGAACAGCAAATTTGCTCGTGAAAATGAATTTTTTCTCAATAATGACGAAGACAAGGCTGTCTGTAAGAATATGTACACAAGCTTCAATTTACAAACGGTTTACACAAATGTCTTACTGGTTACCCGCTTTGTCTGAAGGCTCCCTTACGAGGCTGAGCAGTTTATCCATTTTTGCAATCTCATTTTCAGGTCCTTTGGCTTTCTCCTAACAATCAAGAGAATGCGTAATATGTATAAAATGCATTAAAATGAAATTTTCCACATAGGTGATACGAGCATTGGAGAGCATCTCCATAGAAAGGAAACAGCCTAAGCAAAATCCCTATGAGGCAAGGTGACCAGTTCACTTCCTCACTCAACTGTACTCTTAGCCTTACCCCAGGTATCTATACGCTGACGAGGTATCACCTTTGAGACAGTTACGAATGTTTTAACTAACCCGTGTATCCATTTCTAGAATGCAAGAGGTGTAGAAAATATAAAAAAAATACAAGCAACTATGGATGAAATATTCATTAAAGAAAAACATGCACATTTAAACATTTGACAAAGTTGATTCTTTAAATGAGCAACTTTGTGAAGAAAAGCGTTAGTCTTCATAATGTTTAAAAAATTGATGAAGTACAAAATGATGTCGATGATAATAGCAAATTTAATGAAAAGAAAAATCTAAGACTACGAAAAAGATGTGGTGGATAAATAGGATATGAAGAAACCATGAAGTCGATTACAAATAAAGATGAAAAATGGTTACCTTTGGGTGAGTGGCCTTTCTCAAGTTTGGTGACAGTTTTAACGAAGTAATGTACCCTCTGAAGGAATAATGAGAATGAAAAGTAGAAAACAACAAGTAGAGTAAACATGGAAAAATTATGATAGGATAGAATATCAAGGCGAAAATTGCAATACTTCTTATCATAGCTTATCCTAGTTATCGTTAGGCCGTTGTCATGTGGGCCATGTTCCTCAAGATACAAGACAAATATGAAACTAAAGAATTTTGAAAACCAGGACAGAAATTGTAACAGCAACATCCACCAATGAAGAGATATAAACTTTACATTTGGACATGCATTGAAGTGAGAAGTTGAGAAGAAATGAAACATAAAGATTGTAAAATTTGGGGATGGAATAAGACGCAAAGAGAAACAATGAGAAAATACCTGTCATCGCCAATGATGATGATTGGATGAACTGGATTGAATTCAATGTGAGTCAATTTTGTCTTCTTCTTGTGAACGACTGAATTGAATGAGAAATCAACTATGATTCTACTACAAATAATTATATAATACGTTATGGGTAAATGAATGAAGCTGAGAAGAAGAACGTTTCAAGGGGGCTTCATGCCAAACTGCAAGTACACAGAAGCGGTGCGAGGCTTGGGTGATCTCCTAAGAAGGACTCGAGCCGATAAACTTAGGCTTGGTGAAGGAAAACAAGCAGTCTTAGGCATTAGTGTGTGTTTTTGTATCATATAAATGATGTTTAAATTAAAGAATATAAAAGTGTGGAACATTGAAACATAAAAAGATGTGCTAACTATCATCTTTCGTCAACTGCTTCAAAATTGCTACATGAAAAGTCTCCTACTTCAAGTAACTCTTAAAAAGCATTGTAAAACGGCTGTTAAGGAAAAAATTGCCCAGGCATAATGTAAGCAGAAGTAGATTTCTTTAGGGAGCAAAGATTAAGGCCAAAGTAATCAGGGGCGTGTTGAACACTGGTTAAGGGTAAAATGGTTAGGGATTCATTGATCAGGGTAAATTGATTAGGGGAAATTGAATCAGAGAGGAATAGTTAGGAGCCCAAAGATAGGGGTAAGTGAAAGAGCGATAGTATGATCACAGGTAAATAGCTTAGAGGCAAAGTGACAAGGATACATTACACAGGGGCTAAATGACGAGGCGGTGGAAGACTTTCTACAGGAAAGCAAAATCAACGCAAGATTTCGTGTCAATACTTGATGCTGTTCCATTTAATATATAACTACATATTTTTGCCATGAAAGTTGATCAATTTTGTTTACCTGATTGCTCGCAGATTGCTTCATACTTGTTAATACTCAAGTCAAAAACGACAACCTTTAGAATATAGAAAATACAGGATGATTGACAACATAACAAATAAGAAATTTATAATAGTGAGATATTCATATGAAATTTTCTGAAAAAAAATTAATGCAGGTCGATTACGCTTGAAAGACTCATTGCTCCTGCTCTTATTATAAAAAAATCAAAAAATGCCTGTTGCTACCGTAGCAGCACTGAATGGGCCGTTGGGAATAGAATATTATGATACTGACACTATGGAAAAACTATCATTACTCGGGCTGATTATCTTGTTATCAATTCTTAATTTCCATGTGCGCAGTCCCAGTTTCGTGGCTCACCACGTGAACAATGCTCGTTTCTCAATGCTTATTTACCATTTTTGGTTGCTGCAATAACCAAGATAAAAAAGACGTCGTTTATCAGACTCTTACTGAAAACTTCAAAGAGAGGCAGTATTAGATTTCAAAGAGAGGCAGTATTAAATTTCAAAGAGAGGCAGTATTAATGGCCAGTTTCATTTACCGCTCCTGATGACGTAACTGCAGCAAAAACAGTGGAAGAGTAAGGCGCCCATGCCACGTCACCAACTGAACTTCCCAAGTCAAATGTGAAAATTGGCTCCCTAATCACGATAAAGTTAGATATCAGTGAACACCGCACGTCTTGAAGAAACGTGTATTAAAACAGCGTCAAAGCTAGATGGATAGCAACAAAGCTTTTAAACCTTCTTTTTCAATTGCAGTTGACAATAGCTTACCACACTAAATCATCCTGACATGCTCTGATAAGTGCCAGAGGGATAAGCTTCAAAATTAAATGAATGATTGAAATCTACTTTAGGAAACTTCATTTAAATTTATCATGCCTATAGATAAACTAATTGACATTTGAGTAAAAATATATTTGATACTATTTATTTCTATATCAACTATATCAGTGCAAGACATGATTATGCTTCTGTTCTACTTCATTTACTATAAAAAAATCTAGTGCTGGAGGAAGTTTAAAATTGAGTCCCATATGCAAATAGAGGGCTTAGGAGCACCTTGTTATAGAAGTAGAATCCTGAGCAACGGTATGGTGAGGTAGGGTGGTCAGACCCACTTCTTGTCTTACTATACCTCCAGCTTTACACCACACCCCATGCATTGCCTGGCTGACAGACAGAGAGTGAAAGAACTTTGCACGAGCCTGGCCAGGGCCCCGGACCCTCAGCCTAGTACTCTTCTCGTCATTGTCTCAACTAATGCTCAACTACCACAACAGACAATGCTAGAATTGTCCCTGAAACAATTTGCGAATAAAGGAACACATTCAGATTCTCCGTATCAATCAATCATCAGAGATAAGAAGACGTGAGAAAATGGTGGATGAAACTGGTTTATGCACAAGCAGAAATTTAAAAATCTTCCCATTCTGCCCACAAAATTAAATTGATTATCGGGGTTAGAGCGTAAAAAAGAATGAAGAAAAAACTCACTCTATTGAATGATCCCAAACTTTGACAGTCCAGTCCGCACTACATGAAATGAAAATTTTTGAATGGAAGGGATTCCATTTCACTGCATAAACAGCCATGTGATGGGCCTAAAAGGTTACATAATATAACATTGTTTGGTTTGCTTGACAAATTGCTGCAGTATGAATTTCGTGTAAATATACTTGAATATTCTTTAAAATCTCAAAAAGATTGAAACAAGTCAATGCAACTGGAAAATTGTTAGAGGAAATGGAAATGTCTCAGCAGTTAACTTTTAACATCCTTCAGATTATGCTTTTGAAACGTTTCCAACGGTAAATGATGAAAGATTCTTTATCTCAATGTTTGATATTTAATATAAATTTCCAAAGTAAATTTCAAACTTTTATCACTGATAATTTTTAACAAACATACAAAACATTCAACAGAGGTAATGTTAAAAACTTTTTTCACTTCTCGAAATAAAATCGTGCAAGCATTAACAGTCTAGCTAGAGACGTGCACCAAATGTGCTCACCTCAATGGCAGTGGATGTCATAACAGTTATAAATGGCAATACAAGTAAGATATGATCCAATATGAATCAAATCGATAATTAAGACGTGTCGACACGACAGCACATTTTCACGCAAACCATCGTCAGAAACCGTGATGGGTTGATGGGTAGGACGATGTTCAAGAGAAAACGATCGATCGGATGGATTACTTCAAGACACGACACTTCACGAGGAGATCCACGCGATCAACGACGTTCTTGCAAATGGTCCAACGCGTGCTTGACGATGCCTGATGATGTTTTGCATAAAGGTGCTCCATCGTGTAGACTGGTATTTATTGAATAGGGTGTTACTCACACTGTATGTGTTGAGGTATTGTGTTGAATACGCCTTCGAGCATTTGTAGATATTACCCTCTTCAGTTCCAACAAGGAAAAGATAGTCAATGGATTTGTGGAAATCAAACGCTGTTCCGCAACCTTTTGCGATCGAAAAAAGGATATTTAATCAAATCGTATGCCAGCATGATCTATTCAGTAGATTTTATATTGAAACTAAGTCAAAGCAGATGATGCACGAATCTAAAAAAGGAAAACTGGGGTTCGATTCTCAGAACAAACATCAGGAAGCACATCGGTAGAATGGCATCGCCATGGGTCACTTTTTTTACTCCAAATTTAAAGCCTGGTACCCACATATCTGCTGAGTTTACAGGGAAAGTGCACCAATAAACGGGAATAAATGTGACTCGAGCCCGGGACCTTCAATGCAATAGAAATGTGCTCTAAACAATATACCAACTACCCCTAAGCATAAAAATAATCATTGTGAACAAATTTTTGAGTGTGCAAAGCTTCATTATTTAACAGAAAAGTGGAAACATAACAGCATGACTCGAAGGATAATAAAACTTGTATCCAGATGCGGATCGAAAACTTTAGAAAATGGAAGAGATTGATGCAAACGATCGGTACATTTCGTCTAAATGTCAGTTCAATTTCGATGGTCACCAAAAGTTTCTCATACTCTGGTAAGTGCCCAGCAAATATTTTCCAATAAGACAAAATTACGTTTCCGTATTTTTGCGCAGTACTGAAAAGTGGTGACTTTGTCCCACCTAGAGTAGTCAGTCTGGTCCCCTCTGGTCCGTCTGATTCCACTTCGCCCATCTTTAGTTTGATCACATCCGTAAAGTGCAATTCACTCTGCAAATTGAAATCACTCATCAATCAGTGATAATCGATCTTCGATCAATGTAATCATTCTCAATACAATCATCACCATTGACTACAGGTAATCAATCACAAATCACCATCTTAGTCCTTTAAATGGTGAGTTTTCATATCAAAAAAACTCTAAATTCATAAAACTCTTACTTAATTCCATAATTGCCATTGGTTAGCTTCATTTACAGTGAAGTAATTACGTAAGATTTATACTATAATTTAGTGAATTTTATATCGACTGTGTTTAACGTTCTCAAGTGGAGGGCCCCTTGTAAATCAACTCCGGCTGAAGGGCTACCCTCCTCAATTGAATCAAATTAAATGAAATACAAGAGGCGATATGGGATGATAAACTCAACTTAAATCTCAGTGATGTTGATAAAGACTTTAAGTTTGCTGGCCGAGATTATGCTAGCTAATACACTGAATACGACTGCGTAAAAACCTTGACAATAATCCATTGAGTAACTCGACCATCAGCAGAAATGGAGAAGAAATTCAAATTTCCATCCAAGTTGTCTTTTTGCCATTTCACTTGCCAGACGGGGTCCGTGTGTTTGCCACTTTTTGCAGTCGACAAGTATAGAGGCTTATCCCTCTTTTCTGCCACATTATACACTCCAACGCTTCCTAGAGTATTCAAAATTGAAATATCTTGTGTATAAACAGCAAAGCATTAATAAAAATATTACAATGTGCACCAGTGTCAAATTCCTACCTATAAACTGAATCTCTCACGGTTCTCCCCTAGATAAACAGGTGATGTAAAACCAGTGGGAGCAAGGAATGAAGATTTCGTTTAAAAAGCTTAAGTGACGTCATGAATGATTTTCAGTATTTTTGTATCTTGTTTGAAACACACCGAGGTTCTTAATTTCTATGAGAAATACCTCATCTCTTTCCTTATTTGCAAGATTCTTAACTATCGGCACAAATGCCAATTAAAAGTCACTGATTTATGGGAACTAGAAATTTCTTTATCAGTAGAAATTGTCAGATGTTGTCGGGAGGAAAAAAATTACGAAAAAGCTCACTCAAAGAATTTAAATTGAATCAGCACTGAAACAAACACAGAATGAATTAAATCAAAAACTGAATCAAAAACAAAATCAGTTGAATCAAAGCACTATTTATACCATCATAAAATCCAACAGCAAAGAGGTTTCCATGATCAGGATGTATGTCCAATGACATCACACCACTTTCAATTGAGTAGATGTATCTAGATGAAGGCAAAATTGATTTAAAAGTTAATTAGACTGCTGCTGTTTGTTAGGAGTTTGATAGCAAATGTAAAGAAAAATGAAAGGAAAAATGAATTATGCTGCTCTATGATTCGCTATGAAAATCTTTGCTAATGAAAAAATTCATGAGGAATGAATTTATGAATAAACGAATAAATAAATGAATCGACGACTACAGGAATAAATAAATGAAAAAATGAATGAGTAACAGAATAAATGGATGAATGAGTGAGTAGCAGAATAACTGAATGAATGAACAAAGTAATAAATAAAAGAATGTAGGAGTAAAGAAATAAATGAATGAATGAATAAATCAGAAATTGAATGAATGAATGAATAAATGAGTAGTGGAATGAATGAATAGGGGAATGAATGAGTCAATAAATCAATAAATGAATGAATGATTGATTGATTGAAGGAATGAATGCGAAGAATGTCTAATTTTTTTACGTGCCATGAAATGAGTTTGAATTCATGATTGAAATAAAAAGATGATATTTACTCTGGGTACGTTGGGTTCTTCAATGAATAAAGGCATATCATCCCAGCTGATTGTTTGAGAAAATCATCTAAGACGAAAAGCCCAACGAATTCAGAAAGAAGATTCGTATGGATTCAGATGGATTCGAACGGATTCGAACAGATTCCTTACTACCGATGCAAATTTAAACAGATTTGAACGCTATTGACTGCGCTACACCATTCTACAAATGAATCTATAGTTAAGAGGGCAATAACATAACAATAATTGAATGGCGCAAAGAATGATGACAAAAATGATGGCTTTGATTGAATCGCAGCTATATTGCATTTATTACATACATGACCCGTGTCCAACAGCCAAAAGATCGTGGTACTTTGGGCTCCTGTTAAACAGATGAAAGAAAACCATTCGAAATTGATAAAATCCGTCTTGCATAAATCATTGGTTTAAAATATTAGTCATGTTTTCAAATATAGTATTCATATGTGACATCTAAGGCCTACTTTACAAACTGTCTCTTCTTCAAGAGTATTACATGATCTAGTCAATGCCATATATCAAAAGCAGTTTCCTTTTACTACTTCCAGGTCAGTTCGTCAAGTCAAATGCAAAACTAAAGTATCTAATGCATTGTTGACTGGTTCGCTGAGGATCGCTAAAAGCAATCAAATTATCAATTGCAAAAAAGGGGAAAATATAATAAAAGCAAGAATGATGGAAGAAAACTGAGGAACCTGTGAAATCATTAACTGCTGTCCATATACGTAATGAATGCATATGGACGCTAAATAGAGGAAATCGGGGTTACGTTTCTCAACCATTGGTTAATGATCGATGATCAATTATTGTTGATTAGCGATTGTTGATTGGCTATTGTTGATTAGCAATTTCTGAATCTTATTTTGCTGATTCTTTGATGCTGATTTGTGATTGAGAACCAGCTACTGCAAACTAGCGGTCATTTAAATCACTTTAGCTAATTCTTGAGTGTTGACTGGCTACTGGTATCTTTTGACATCAAACAACTCACCAGCATAGAGTGGTCACCGACATTCTCTTCACTTTGTCGTATGAAAATTTCCAAAGCGGCAAAAGGGTACCTTCTTGACCCCTAAACTCGTCCGACTCATCTTCCCAATATTTAAAATCTGAAAAATTCAATAATGGGTTTATGCAACCAAATAAAGACAAGCAAGCATATGAAGGAATTAAGAAGATTAAGCTGCTTTATTCAATCAAACGTAAGTAGATTATTATGACTACCATGAATCTTAGCTCTAACGTTTCATTTCAATACAGTTGCAAAGTCAAATTTTTTAACAATGGGTTTATGAAACCAAATAAAGACAAGAAAGCATGTGAAGGAAATGTTAAGAAGATTAAGCTTCTTTATTCAGTCAAATGTAAGTAGATTATTATGACTATCATGAATCTTAGCTCTAACGTTTCATTTCAATACATTTTCAAAGTCAGATTTTTTAACCAAGCACACCTGGGGGTGAACATTAACCAACAATTATTTCTTGAATGGCAAAATTCACCCAAATGACAACAGATGAGAACTTTTTATTCTACATCTTTGTCAAAATATTGTAGTACCCTCCGTTAATTCAATTTCAATTGTTCTTCCGTTGCTTATCCAACTTTTCCACATTGATATACATCTGCCTCTCGGCACCTCTATTCTTACACCACTTTGATGCTGCTGTTGTTTCGGCATACAGCTACCTTGCATCTACCCACATACTATCATGACATCGGTTACACCTTCCTGCTCTATTAGGTCCGTGGCAACTTGGCGTAAATTTAGCACGTGGTCATTTTGTGTGTCACACGAGTCATTAGTCAAGTACGCAATCATTATTCAGAAATAGTTAATCAGAATACAACGCAAGTCATCGTCTCTCAGGCTCAATTTCTCTGCACGCAAAATTATACTATCGATTTACAAGGATAGTGAATGGAAGTTGGGACACAAGCATTCGTAGTTCAAGAGCTTCAACACCCCTTCCTGAAATGGTGACCACGGCGTGAATACCTAAACTGAGGCCAGTGCAGTAGAGAAAAGAGCATACGAAATGCATCTTTTAAAATCTTGCGATAGTCAAAGCATTAATAATCAGGATGATAGCGGTAACAATAATGATGATAATGATTCTTTATTTTAAGATGGCGAACAAATAGCTAAATAAATAAATCAGCCCAATTGTTTACTGTGCAACCTAATTTCATCAACATACAGTACTTAAACGAAGACGATAAGATGAAAGGAAATCATCTGCACATTACACAAATCATCTACAAGGCGATATCACGCAGTCAGACGTTGACAAGAAGTACAGAAATTTATCCCTGAAGCTTGTCTCAAACTTGGTAGAGGTTTTTGGCTTGAGATGGACTTTTGTGGCAGCTCCAAATGAAGAGGCTCCGATTTTTTTAAATGTAGAATAAAATGAATAGTTGATGAAGACGAACCGTGCGCAATTTCATCAAAGGTATTCTGATTCACCATCCTTTCGACGATCTTGGCAGCTCTTCCAACTCTACTTATATCATCATTCTAAAATTGCCAGAAGGAGATGTCTACATAGCATTGAGACACCAAGCTATCAAAGTTGCATTGATTATGATTGCATGTGTGTTAAAACTGGCATAACTGCATGCATGCATTGCTGCTTACAGGATAATATAGCAGAAATTAAAACATTTTATTAAGCAATAGTCACTAAAACGGCGAAACTTTCCAGTATATATTTAATCTTTTCTGCTAGAGCTTAGGCCTGCAAACATTTTTCTACCATAAATAAGGCTTAGTAACCCTTGAATTAGGTTAATTTTTCCACAGATAGTCACTATAAGTATCGGTCCTGCAGCATACATTGTGCTTGCGAAGCTGTGTAGCCCAAGGATACTAATACCATACTGAACTTCTTCTGGCTTAAACTGCGGCTTGGCTTTGTATACTCAATTTTGAGCATAGCAGAAAAGAGAGACAGGGCTCTGAGTTTTTCTCTAGGGAAGTTGGCTTTATGAGGTGCTTCACCGTTGCCTTCCTCGCCAATAGTGTTTTTATTGTGACACATGGAGGAATCGAACACACGACCCCTGCGTTGTGAGCCCACATGATTAACCTCTACACCTCGGCACCGACACCATACAGCAATTGCAATAATGGCAAATGTAGTATGACTTTATCAGGGCCGTAAATATGCCTTGTCTGTTGTCAGAAGTACCGTAGAGATAATGAATAGGAAATGGTGCAGCCAATAGTTTAAAGGCAGCAGCATAAACCATAGTTTTAATAAGAAGTTAAAACGCTGACGACGCAGTGGCCATGGCACGATGATATAAAAAGAAACGGTGTAGTTACGGTTAGCCCATGGACCAGGCTTGATATTCGTTTGAAAGTGAGCGATGATAACTTCTCACACAAAGTCGCTTTGCTCCAAATTATTGAGCATCGACTCCCCATGACCCCCTTTATATACTGTATGCACCTGACTTCATGCTAATATCAAGTGGGCTCATTCAAATTTACTTCATCGTATGTCACTAGATGGCTGCACCATAGCCAATAGATCTTGTGGCTCATAAAAAGAAGGGTCGTGGTTCGAATGCTGGAAGTGCCATATGTGTTGCAAGGAAGAGACCAAGCCTTGATCGTCTGTGCTTCGGTCAATTCATTCTTCCCAGATTGGGAATCTTTCCTTCCCTTCGAATTAGGGAAACTATGGAAGCACAAATGAAAGGAAATAATATTTTTCAGGATTACCTGTGCATCGTTGTGACTTGATTTTTTCTTTTTATCTTCATCCCTTTTACTTCCAACAACCTGCTTTTTTGATTCCTTTTCTTTATTTCGCTCCTTGAAAATGAAGTGAACTTTCATTTTCATTCGTCTCATGAAAATGCTCATCTCAAAATAACCTCCGTGCATCACCGTGAACTTTTTTTATGCAGTAAGTATCATGTGGTTAGTGCTTTTATGAATTATGAATTTCGTAGAACAACTAACCTGCCTTGCAAGATCCTCCACATATGCATCATAAATTTCCCACTGTAACGAGAACCAGAGAAATGAAAATTGGCAGATGAATCCCAGTCTTTTTTAGTCAGTTATGTTAAGGAAAGGCCATGGTGACCTAGAAAAAGCCCCATAAAAGGAAGAAAGAAGAAAGCGAAAGGGTAAGAGGAGAGAGGGATTAGATGAATTTAATTGATCTTAGATTTGAAAAAATGGAAGTTGTAATCTTCAGGGAAGCAAGAAGATGGCAAGATGTTCCATAAATTGCATGTTGTTTGGATGAATGATGATTTATGACAGGCTGTTTAGCATTTGGGGAAACATCTGCGTGCATTGTGTTATTGCTATGAAAGTTTTACGCAGCTTTTGATAATAACCTTAACTTCTTCTTCACAATGAGAACAACCAAATTATACAGCAAAAACCGACCAACATTGACCTTCTTATTTCATTGGCTTCGAAAAAATCCATTCTGCTCAGCCAACGAATTCTTAATGCGAAACAACTCGCTGTTTATTCATTTATTCCGTGATGCATTCAAATGAACATTGAAGGTAAAGATTCATGACATGATTCCATCTTCGGTATCATGCAAACAGCAGACGTCAGCGAAGGCATGAAAATGAGCTCACCTGATTTGCAGTGGCTGAAAAATTTACTCGCGGAGGTGGCTCTGTCATTGTACCACGTTCCTGAAAATAAGGATTCAGAATTAGTTGTTATCGAGCAGTGTAGAAGATAAGACAAGAACAGTCATAATGATGATGAGAATGACGATCCATTCTAAATTATAAAAACTTGTTTACCCTGTAAGGATTGTTGTATGTCTGAGATGCTCTTTCACAAAAGTTGAATTGATTGGTTAGCTTCTGGTCTCTCGGAACGGGTGTTGGAGTCATGTCATCCCGCTCAACCTTCAAATAAAAATTTCATGAAACAAATACAAATAAACCCAAACCAAGCCACAAAAACATTCGAGCAAAGATAAGGCAAGATTATAGCTCACTATAGAAAATGACATAACTCAAATGCTGTCAGATGAAAAATTGTCACATCTTTTCAATAGTTTTGGCAGAGATTGAAGATCTTTCAGCCTTATTTCAAAAGAGGTAAATTGAATGAGTATGAAATAAAATCAAAATAATCCTGATGATATTTTACTTTTTCTTCTTGTTTCTCTTCCTGTAATTCTTCATCTCCAGCCTCTGTTATGTCATCTTGTCCTGCAAACACAATCGTAATGCAATGCTAACAACGAATATCAATGGCAGAAAATAAATGCTTTCTTACATATGTGCATAACAATGGGCAATGAATCAAGAAGCCAAAAACCCCTCCCTCAAGGTTTTAAATGAATGGAAAATAAAATTCTCTGTTTCCCTACCCTTTTCAACATCTGGCAGAACTGAACATTCAACTCATACTGCTTAACAATCAACACATTTTGGATGAAAGACCTATTCAGTATTTGTACACCTTAGATAGAAAAAATTCTTCCTCCTCTTCTGTTTGATCTACATTACAATGGGACTGTAAATCAAATGAGCCTCCACAATGGCAGCTATCTACAAGGGAGCTCTTAAACATTGGAAATTACAAACCATCCACAGCGTCATCATGCTTTGCTAACTGTCGCCTGGCTTCATCTGATTCTTTGTGCAATAAATTGCTAAAAAAGATTCAAATTTTAAGAAATGATAAAATACATCAGGAGGTCCATTCAACAGATGCAAATTGTCACTAGTTGGATGCTGCTTATGCCTGCAAGAATTTGAAGAGCAGACTTCAATATTGCCTTGGAAAGATACCAACTACTTTTTTGAATTTGAGATTGATTAAAAGAAAAGTTACCCATCAAGACTGAAGTGAACAGCCAGTTGGTCAACATTTGCAATTTGTTTGTAAGAAGAATCCTGAAATGAAAATAATTAAACAGCTGAAGTTTTGAGTGTGTAACATTTATAGGCATACACGAGAGATGAAAATATAGACTTGTTGCAAGGACTAGAATCAAACGACTGACTAAGAAAACAGAACATGACTACAACAACAACAAATTTCCATATAAAGAATGCATGTCCATATAACTGAGGAATGTCATTACAGAGTGCTTTCAACTTTATGTTGCAACAAAGCTGAGTGCTATAAAAGAGAACTGCATGTCACCGAAAAGTGTCTAATAGTTGTGACATAAAGTATGCAGCAAGTATGAGCTTATCTTAACCTATGCGGTTAGTACAATTGCAAAATATATTTTCATGGAAGAAAGTAATATTACTGAAATCGCAAGAATGGACATGAAGTTATCACACAAAATATATCATTTTGCATTTTCTAATATTCTGACAACTGATAATGGATTAATGAACCAAAAAATAAGCTTCATGAGAATGATGAAGATGATAAATTTGTACATAATAGCAGTTAAACCCTATATCAATATTCTGATGTCAAATAAGAACTTAAAAACAAAGATAATCATCAAAATGATTGTTACAATAAGCATCAAGGTAAGACAATGATGATGGTGATGATGATAGACGATGATAGATGATGATGATGGCGATGATGATAGACGATGATAGATGATGATGATGGCGATGACGATCATGATGATGATGATGATGATGATGATGATGATGATGATGATGATGATGGTGGTGGTGGTGGTGATGATTATGATGATGATGATGATGATGATTGATGATGATTGATGATGATTGATGATGATGATGATGATGATGGCGATGACGATCATGATGATGATGATGATGATGATGATGATGATGATGATGATGATGATGATGATGATGGTGGTGGTGATGATGATTGATGATGATGATGATGATGATGATGATGATGATGATGATGGCGATGACGATCATGATGATGATGATGATGATGATGATGATGATGATGATGATGATGATGATGGCGATGACGATCATGATGATGATGATGATGATGATGATGATGATGATGATGATGATGATGGTGGTGGTGATGATGATAAAAATGGTGATTATGATTACTGATGATGATCATCATTATTGTTATACGGCCTGTCATCAACTCATAAACAGAATGAGCACATCATTGGCTGCTGAATGGTAAAAGTCTAATGGAGCAAATACCTTGAAATTATATCGGACAATATTGCTGGGAGCATGTGGATTATTTGCAGTTAGAATTCGTGTGAATTCTTCCTTTAATTCTACTTCACTCAAATCCAGCTGATCATCTGGTTTTAACAACTGTTTGGGCTAAATAAAACAATTGAATAAAGAATCGAGAAACAGTTTCTTTGCTTTAACTGTCAATGTTTAAGCAAAGCGGTCAGAAAACAGTCAATGGTAATGAAAGAAAAGTCATAAACATAGCAAAAATGGAAATAGCAAAAAGAAAATAACTGCTGTAAGATAGACTCATCATCTATCATATGAATTAAGACAAAGATAACTAGGAGATATGAAGAAGAATTTTCATTGTAACCATCAAGGAATTACAAGGAATGATAAGGGGACAATGCAGAAACCTCCACGTTGGTGTCCCTGGATGTCAACCGCCAAATGGGATATCGATTCATTTTTGTTGGCTCGTAACCAATTCTGCACCCATTTTCCCTCAAAGCACATTTGAGGGAAGGACTCAATGAAGAAGTAAAATGAATGAGAACTGAGTACGTAAACTAGAATAAACTATTGAATGAAAGAATAACAAATGAGTTGAATTGTAGCAGAATGCGAATGGCTTTGTCCTCATGATGGAAAAGAGGTAATGGAAATGGGATTGCTTTCATTCTGGCCTCTGAAGAAGCATCATACAACTTCATCCACATAGCTCCACTGTAACAAGAAGCAATGTGGCTGTACCCACATTGACATTGCGGTTTTAAGAACTTAATCATTGCAAAGAACAACGCAAAAGAAATAAGTTTGCTATTATTCCCCTACCTGTGTCCATTCATCTAGCTCATCCAGTCCAATCTGTGTAGCATTGTCATCATCCTTGTTTGAGAAAAAATTAGGAATAAGAAAAGGTCTTTCACAAAACCAATAATGTGTTATTGCACATTGCAGAGTGCCAATAGGGCAATTTTCCTGTTTCTGAGCTGTAATTTTGATAAACTTCCAGAGCCTAGAAATCAATTGTAGATCAAATGGATCTGAATAAAAAGGTAATCAACAATTTTATGCTAAGTACCTTCTTCTTTGTTTTGTTTTTTGCAAGATCTGGCTTGTTGATAGGTTTCGCATTGTCTGGAATTCCAACATTAGTTGATCTACGATCCTTGAAAAAGTACCAATGTCTTAAATGGGGAAAAGTGCATATAATCGAAAAATAAAACCAGAAGTGATCTTTGTCTCGGCTATTTGGCCGTTTGATGAACGCAAGTTAACATTTAATACAACAGCAACTTATTGCTATTTCTCTCAAAAAATGCTTTATCTAACTATGGTTGAGCTGAGGAAAGCTACCTTGGCATGTTTTGACGCTTTCTTCATCGTTTTTCACGGTAATATCCCTTTTTTATGTTTTTGTAAAGCAACTCGAGAGCTGCACCAAATTTAACGTTGCCGTGGAAACAGGATTCACCAGCCTCGAGTTCGCAATCCTTCGCAGCGTCTATGAGTCGTTCATTCGTGTTGTTGTTGATGCTTCTTCTTTACTGCGTATTTCTGCCATGTTTATAGTCAATGGGAGAACAGTTCACTCAAGAATGGTCGTTCGGTTTGTCTACGCTGCCTTATTGGTGTTGCAGTTAGCATCTGCAACTAAAAGTAGTTTAGATGAGAGAAATAATGGATCAACCACGGCTCCCCCATCCCATTCAACAGGAAACAGTTCGTCCAGTGCACAGTCGAAGACAACGACAGTGGTGACATCATCAACTCCTGCTTCAACTTCAACGCACAACAAGAGCACAACAGCAAGCCCTGTCAAGAAAGGTTGCAGTGCAAACAAGAACTGTGAAGAGTGCGCAGACAACTACAAATGTTATTGGTGTGGTCCATCGAAAAGCTGTGAAAAGTGGCCTACAAACAAGATAAAGCCTGGATCCTGCTCCGGGAACAAGTGGTACTGGAAGCAATGCACTGTCCCAGGTTGAAAAAATGTCATTATAAGAAATTAAGCTTAGCAGTGACATTGCCTCATTTATTTGTTGATCGAATGGTGCTCTCCAGCTCATTCAAGGATGTAAAGTGGCATTGAGGGTTGATGCCATAATACATAGAGAGGTTTTTGCTGCTGTCTTGCTGTGCATGGCAGTTGTTGGTCATGTCATATATTTGTAAATTCGCGATTTATCAGAGCAGCACCTAGTATCTCCATCAACAAGTATTGAGTTTGCATCTATTTTTAAGGGCCTTCCTTGTCAAAGATCTTATCAGTTTGCCCTCTGTGATCTTGAGACAATCTATGCTGTTGTTATGCGTGTCCCATTTGAAATTTTACATTGTTGTTATTTGCAGGCTACGTGTTGATAATTGTTGTCCCTATACTTGGTGTCCTGATTCTTTTGACATTTGGTTGCTGTATATACTGCAAATGTTGCAGAGTGAAAAGCAAAAATAGAGAAGAACAAAGAATCGAAAGAAGAAGAGAAGAAATGAAAGCCAGACACGACGAGAGGAAAAAAGAAAGACAAAGCAGATCGGATATGATCAGACAAAAATATGGTTTGTTGAAATCTGATGATGAGGAGCCATTGTTGTGATGATGATTGAGTGAGGAAAGATGAATTTGGACGTGAAAGTTGTTTGTTGTATACCAGCTGGTTTTGAAGAATGAAGAAAATGAGTAACATTAGAAGTAAATGCACAAAAATTTTCTTGTATTGAGTATGAATCAGATAAAATCATGGACTTCTAACAGCAACAGAGATACCATAAAATGGTGGTAACAATGCATAAAGAAATGTTTTGTTTGTGATAGGATGCTGGATGGTACTGAAGTTTTCCATGATGATGATTAGAGTGATTTTCATAGTGATTATAATGATGGCAGTGATAAGGACAATTATCAAGATGATCCAAAAAATAGAATGATAAATATGATTACATATGATGATGGTGATTCTAATGATGAAGCTGCTTTCTAATGTCTAAATATTTCCCAAAGTTGACTTGAATTATTCTCTATAATTTATTGACAGTGTTGTCATCAAGATGATAATAAAAAGGGTAATTTGTTTAATGTTTCTGATAGAATTTTGTAATGTTTTGATGGAGGCACTTTTGTAAAATCTTTCCACAGTTCAAAACAAAGTTTCTTTCTGTTTTAACTCTAGAAACAACTCTCATTTGGTTGCATTAAAAACTACTCAATAAGAAATATTGCATAAAAATTCCATTATATGATGATTCACATGTCAAGCCTTCGAACGCATCAAAATGCATCAATGCAAAATTTCCTAGGAAGACAAATTTTACATTCAACATGAGGATATCCCTTGCTTAGAAAATTCACTTCACTGTCCCTCTCTGTTAATACCCCATTATGAAGCAACCATTTGAAATAAGCCCCCTCTCCATCAAGCCCCTCAGTTTTGAAGAAAACACTTAGATTGACAATCTTCTCTCTCCGCTGATCTCCAGCAATAATTTCAACAAGTTTTGAGAATTTAGTGATGGCTTGCCATGCTTTGACTAAAAATAATTCTAATTTTTAATTTCTTGTGCTAGAGTCAAAGCTTTCCTACGTACTGCTTACGGGAATATGAGGGCGCTATCAAGAAAGCAAATGACAGAATGGGATCTTGAGGCAGGGACATCATAGCCAGATTGAATAAGCCCTCTGGGAAATAAAAGAGCATTTACGGTATTCAGTACCAAGTCAAAATTTTCCTGGCGGTTTGTCTAGGGCCTTTATGGTTTGAGATCCTTCCTACTACCAACGTACACCAAGTGGTCTTGTAGGATACAGCGAGGATATATTGGCCATATGCTGACCAATGAAAGCATCATGGAGCCACCAAGCTCACCCATAGCTCTTGATCTTGCTAAGAATATTAAAAAACAATTAAATGTTTCGTTTTTTACAAACTGCATCTTGCTTTCCAGCAGAGAATAAAACTACAAACATTTCAGTCTTGTAAAAATTTCCACAGAAATTTGATGTTCTGGCACTAACGTCTTTTAGAAAAATACTTTAACCATAAATTCATAGTTTGACAAATAAGGATGTCACAAAGAGACAATTGCAATGTGGCATTAAACTCAGCAACTTGTAACAACGTACTTCTCTGCGCCCATGTCGAGTAAGGGACTCAAATTTACCTATAGGTGACTTGAATATTTCCACTATGTCTTCATTGTTTGATAAAACAAAGGTTCACGTGCAAACGATGCAAATGTTAATTGAATCAAACTTTTATACACAGCTCTATCCAAGAAATGGAAATTCCGCAGGGTGATGTCCTTCATGTGTGACGACATGGAATAACGAACCAATTGAATCGGCTTTTTTAAGGTTCGATTTTTCAACTTTGGAGTGTAAAATTCTGTACCACTGCTTTAATGCAAACTTGGTCCCGCTTGAAAGTCTTTCAAAATCTTGCGATTCATGGGTGCTGTCTGCTGGCGCAGAAACCATCAGCTTGGTTTGACACAGTCTCTCCGACTTATGATTTCCGTCGATGAGAACTGTGGCGCTATAATGAAGAGAACTCATTCGGTGAAAAATATGAGCTAAAATTGAGACACTTGAAAGAGACTAGGGTCTTGAAACGAGCAGCAATACCAGTTGATGCGCCTAAACACACAGTTCACACACACACACAAGCGCGCGTAACATTGGGTTATGATGAGGGGTACATAAATTAATAGGTTGAAATTGATAATTCCAGTTTAGATAAGTATTGACTAACTCCTCACGAAGGTGGTTGCCTAATTGAACATGTAATTTATTATTATCATTTTTATCAAACATATTTTTACAGGTTAACTTTTTCAGAAAATACATTCTGCTATCAATAAAGGACCTGCGTTTAAAATAAAAGGCAACTAAAATATATAGTAGAGAAAAGAAATATAATAAATATAGAATAGAAACTAAAATCTTAGTGAAGTAGGTAGTCTAAAATTTCAAATTTGAAGTCGGAGTATGTAGAATTGAAGACAGTAATGAGGGTTGCGATGATAATAATGATTATCATAATGATAAGGATGATGATAGTTGTAACAGCCCTTTTGTAAAACTTGATTTTGATATATATTTATATACAATCTAAGCATGCAAATATAAATCTCTAATGATGGATAATCTGTATCTGGTGGGCCTAATTACAGATACTCCCGAGAGAAAAAAACTGGAAACAAAAGAAAAAGGTATCCAATTTTAACAGCAAATGCTAGAGGAAGGATTGGACGCTAGTATAGTTGTCAAAACAATAAAGGCCTGGCTTAGTCAAAGGTTTGCTACACATGAGAAAATGTAATAAATCCTGTGAATAATTTTATTGGTTAGTTTGATTATCATGTAAACAAATTGCTTTGGTCAATAGCTTAGGTGCATATCTCAATGACTGAATCACGAGACTGTTCACAGATTCCTAGAGTATCCATGGACAAGATCATAGATTTAACGTGGCGGTATTTGAAAAATAGATTAATCAGAACAGTGCGATATTTTATGGAATTTCGATTGGCGCAATTATTCCGATTGGTTTCAAAGCCGACGTCGAGTTCAATGACAGATAAGGTATTACAAGAAGTGGAGGTGAGCATGTCAGGATGTATATCATCACCAAAAGAAGGGGTAAGATATCGACAGATAGGTCGACATTGAAAGTACAATGTTTCCAACGTTGAAGTGATAAATCCACAAAGTTTAGCCCAGAGTTAATGACCATAATAATAATGATGATATTTTATTTTATCACGGGTGTCATATTTTAGTTCCCAGGCATATGAATTAAAGCAGTATCTTCAATGGGTGATTTAATGATGATAATAACAATGGTGATAATTACGAGAGCTCATGTGTCATATTTTAGTTGCTAGGCATATCAATCAAACCAACACCTTCAACGGATGAAAAGTGAAGTAGCGTAATTACTCGAAGAACTGTCCTTTCCCTTTCATCAACTGCCCATGCGCATCGCTTTCGCCAATTTTTCGCACAATGTCTTCATCAAGCCAGGCGGCTGCATCAACCTCGCTTTCGTCTAGCCTCAGTTCCTTGTTCAGCTCTGCAAATGTTTTGTTCGACTCAGCGAGAAAGTAGACGACAACGTGGTGCCTTTTGGGTAAACCCATCGAGAAGAGCGGCGGGTAAACAGACTGAAAACAAAACAAATGAAAATTATGATACTTTCATTACGCATCAACTGTAAAAAATACATCAGCTGCTGTCATTTGGCGTCCTGCTTTCCCAGAGCAGAATTGCCGGCTTTCAACATTTAGATCAAAGTAATTGAAAAGGTGGATGTCAAAATCTAAAGTGAGATTGTTTGCATAAACCTTTAACTTTTAAATATGTTATTAAGATAAGAGCTCAATGAATCATTGACCTGTTCTCTTTGCCATACAACACCTGTGTGCAGCGGTAATGTGTTGGCGCAAACTCAAATGTGTCAGTTGAGATACTGCGATAAGAAAGGCCACAGAAAGCCACCTCATAAGATCCATTTTACTGGAAAAGCTCCCAGTCTATTTTTTCTACTACGCTTGAAATCGAGAATACTATGAAGTTTCCTTATAAGTCAATAAGTGATGAACGATCACAAAACAGGTAAAAATTGGCATGTGTATTCCATTCAGTAAACATGACCTTACTTTCTCCTCTTATCATTTTGCTTCATTTTTGTTGGCTTTTTATAACAGATAGTCAAAAGAATTACCATGGAAAAGCTCTGGCTGTGAGGAAGCCAATAAAGCTAACCAGCAACTGAATTCTTGACTTAGTCACTTCATCGAAGCGCTAGACGTCTGGAGAGATCATTAGTAGCTAAATTCGATAAAAACCCACAGTGGGCAAAAGCTTTGGCTTTACTTCTTTAGGCCACAATTGGTTCACCAACAACGGAAACACATTTAACCGAAGGCAAACGGCTTAAATCAAGGAAAGTTCACAACGCAAGAGGCACTGGGGCAAGACGCACTTATCCTTGAAGGACAACCATATGAACACTATACCTTAACTCAAAGGCTTAACCTAAAAAGTTACAATAAAAGAAATAAGAAATATATTAAAACATGGAGCGCTTTATCAGCTTCAATAACAATGCTGAACATGTTGCTCCTTTTCAAAATAGCATCTAAATAAGACCTTTTTATCCATGACTTTTAATACATATTCATTGCAAATAATGGTCCTTATGATTATTTTTTATTGTAATTCAAGAATTTTAACTAACACCCAATTTACATTTATCGTTGAAAGCGAAAAGGATTTTCTCACGCCTTTCGCCATTCTTTCATTCACCAACATTTCCTCTCAAGCATCTGGCGTGTATTCAAACGTCTAATGAGATTTGGAAAAACGTTTATCAACTAAGGAATAAGCTGGGCAATATTTTGCTTCGGTTCAAAGTGGCTTGGTCCTCACAAATTTGTCACAAAGTGTTACATGACGAATGCTGCTTCGTTCACACTTAACAATGTTCGGTGACTTGTTCTCTCCCGCAGAAAAAGTGGCTTGAAAAGCAACTCAAAGACACCTGGTAATCTAAACGAGAACTTCACGTGAAAGAGTCAAATATAGTTCACCACCTAATAAACCAAAGTTTCATACACTTTTAAGATTTTGATACAAACTACATGAATTGAACACAAAATGAAAATCTTTCGAAAATCTGCTTGGATTCAATTGTATAGATAAGCAATTTTGTGACATCATCAGCTAACTTGCTCCAAAATAGGAGGGTTGGCAAACCGTACTGATGGTTGTTTTGCAAAGTAAATTGTTCGATTACAAGAAATGAGATCTTACTTCCCAAAGACCAAGGACAAGACCTTCGCCATATTGTGCTTTTGCCACAGATAAGCCAGTTTCTTCTTCGACTTCACGAAGGCCTGCTTCTTCCAGCTTCAGTGGAATGGTAAAAAAAAAGAAGAGAAACTGGCAAAACTTTCCGCAAAAACAAAACGTAAATAAGACATTAAAGTTTTTGGAATAAGAACAGCTGGAAATGCATTCAAAAAGGTCCACCTAGGGTGGAATAAATGGTGGAGATTCGGATGCGCTTGTTAAAATTGTATTAGAGAAATCATGTATCGACATAAAAAGATTAAACATGCATTTAAGACATTCGGAAAGGATCTGCAAGAATGCTGTATTAGTGAACATGTGCCTTGCGCTTGGTATCTTGGAGAAAGATTCAATAACACTTAACACCCTAGAATTCTTTATTGGACCTAAGAGGTTTCTGATCAGCGAGGATCGGAGTGCATTGAAAGGGCTTGGGGATCCGTGCGTGTCAGTGCAAATAAAAAGAAGCTGGGGGAAGCTCCTTCTCACCATTCTAAATCAAATACAACGTCAATAAATAAAATGTATATCTATTTGTAGAGAATGTAGAAGAATGAATAACCAGCAAAGATATAAAAACAAAGCTAGGAAAAGAAAACAGCGAATTCGTAGAGCATGTTCAACTTAGAATTCGTAGCCATATCGTGCAAGTTACGAAGCGCACAGGAGCTAGAAAGCAAACAATTTTGAGTGCTGTTTGAGGTTTGGCTAAGCAATGGAGGGTCTTGGCTTTGCGACATGCAAGCAAAACTAACCATTGCGTTTAATCCCATTATCCGCGCCAAAACGTCAGGAAAGAGCCAAAATGGACAAGTGCCATTCACTGATAACGGCCATTGGGAAAGAAATAGGTGGACACAAGAATTTATAGTTTCTGAATATCATCATTGTTGGCTTGTAAGAAGTTACTTATAAATATATTAAAACCATGCTAATATTGTCTATTCATTTTATTTTCAAATGTGATTTACAAAGCTTGAATGCTTAGATGTTTCAGAAATGTTACAAGACTATCACTGTCATTATGACGCGCAAACTGTATACCATAGTGGCATTTTATTGCTGTAATAGCTTGCACAATAACTTTCTTGGTGAAACTCGTATTTCTAATGCTTAGAGAATCATGCTGCTTTCAGACAATTTACATTATCAGCATTTCAGATTTTTTTCTGCTAAAACTGAACGTTGTCTCTCTGGTCTCTATACTTATTTCAATGGGTAATAGAAAGACAATGGAAATATATTATTAGAAAGACAAGAAATTCTCACCAATTCTCCTTCTTCTAAATGTCCCCCTAGAGAAAACAAAAATATTTAGTGTCAAACTTCTTCAGATAAAAGAAAATGCTTTTTGCTGTGTCATTAGAAAGCCAGAAACTCTGCCAATATGAAATATTACTGATAACTGATTGATGAGCCAGCCAACTATCACCAAGAATAATAGCCCTTGGCTACCACTTTTGGAAGAGTCAAAGTTTAAAGGACTTCAATGCAAGAAATGTCCCATAGCAGGAAAGATTTAGAAACCTCTCTGACTTTCAGTGTCTGTGTACAAAAACACAAACATGCAGCAAAAGATTCCAAAAAATAAAGTGTGCTACATACCTGGTGGGACCCACACTCCTGGGAAAGTTCTAAGGTGCTTTGATCTTCTAGTGATGAGAACGTGCTTATCCACGGATTGCACAAGAACAGAAACACCCACCCGTACGCCTGTTGCTTTATTGGCCAACTCTATGTTGTTGATGTCATTTGTCGTAAGATAGCAACAGGGGCAACCAGTTGCATGCTGAAATAATTCATCCAACATCAATACAGTAACAATGATATATTAAGCATTGACACAAGTAGACCCAAGCAATAATCCACGGAAATCAACACAAGCAATACTCCATGCACAAAATATTTACACTTGTATTTGAGGGGAATGTATCCAATATTTGGGTGGGTTTGAGGTGTACAAGGTAGGAAATGAATCATGTAGCACCGACCAGAGTAGGATGTGGAGCTAGTGATACCAAAGAACACAACCCGGGTCAGAATAAAGGGTTTTATTGAGCCCAGCCACTGGGAATCTGGATCAGCTGCAGTTCTAATGCTTGTCCCAAGCCTAGATATATGAGGAAAGGAAATCTGGTAGTAAATGGTGCAGCCCCAAAATCAAGCTACACGTGATGCAGAAGGAAGCTGTTCAACAGCCTGCAGGCGCACCAATACTACATTTCCCACAATGCAACAGTGACGCATCAAGCAATAGTCCGGGACGGGAGCAAAAGTTTGGTTCACTTGATATGCGGTCATTTTACAATTTTTTGATGAATATTTGATCAGTTCGGCCCTCAGCAAATAGCTAAATTTTCATTTGGCCCTCCATCCATTTGACATTGACACCCCTGATGTAGAAGGAAGCTGTTCAATAAATCCAGAAGAAGTAAATAACTATATCTGTAGAAGAATAAGGAAAAATTTACCATGCAGTTCACTGCAAAATTATCTCATTTTGATACTACTTTGAGCAGTCATATATGATTGTAAGTAATAAAAGCAGATTACCTCCAAGCGTATACCAGATTTTGATGGATACATTGTCAATATTCCGTCCGAGTACTGGAAGCCTACAGTCATTTTCCGGTCCTGGCATCCAAATGTCCTGAGAATGCACTTCAAAAATCATAAAAATTATAGTTTGTGGTAGTGAATAAGAAAGCATTACGATTTCAAAATGACTCAAAATTTAATGAAAAGTTTGCGAATTGGCAATGGAAGCCTGAATACAAGAAGCAAAATCATTTCTTATCTACGTAAATTGTCATTCTCCCATCATCCAAGGCTTGCTAAGAATTACATTTGAAAGTGCCTTGAATATAGTCGCAAGAGTGAAGGGTCAGACGGGACAACTATGATAACAGCATCATAATTATGCTGCATCAATAATGGCATTATCATTACTATTATTACTTTCATGTATAATGAAGAATTGAAGTTGAAAAAATAGCTAAAAAAGATCAGTATTGATACAGGATTAAAACACTTCAACTTAAGATTAGCTGTCATCAATGTGTCCAGTGCTTGTGCCCTCAGAGTTACTTCTGAGTTCTCATTTACGGACCTTGGAAGGATGGACAGCTGAGTTGACTGATGGCTTGTGGTTAATGGCTCTGACAGCGGGATTAGAACCCACGCAAGTAGACCTTGCATGATTTAAAACACAGCGCCTTAACCTCTCGGCCACACCCATTATTATAATTATTACATATTTTGTTAAAGTAACACGAATTGGACTCAATAAGAACATGTAACTTTCCAAAGGAGGTTATAGCATCTACCAAATTGATGTTTTACGTTAAATTGATGTATCCCGCTTGTCAAGCAGGCCACTCGTAAAGTGCACAAATTTATTGAGGCTCTGAAATGTATGTTTAAAATGCTTACAAACAAAAAGTAAAAAAAGACCATTATCTTCCCATTCCAAAGGAACAAGCAACCTAAACGTATCAGGCTATGCTCAGCAAACAAAACAAAATATCATAATCTAGGCTGAAAGTCTGTTACAGATCATCACAGAAATCTGTTGGTGTCTCAATGCGATGCTCCAAAATTACATGTAGCAGTACATTTACTAAGATGTAGCGAACATTGTAGCTTTCTAAAACATACATTGGCTACATCTAAATATTCTATAGCATTTAGCAATGTATACTGCTATATCTTGTTTTTCTCTAGTACCTTCTCGAAGACAGCAGGGTGTACTTGTTTGTCATTGCTGCTATCTTCCTTTAGGTAAACTTGGCTACGCCAAGGTGATGTCATCTTCGATCTCACTGTGACCGGATTGAGACCTTTCAAAGTATCTTTCCTGCAGCGCTGGAAACCTAGAGTACCGTTCCTTGAATGGAGTAGCCTGAAAACACTATATAAACCAGGAAAGTGACATGATGACATCGAAAAGAACCATGTCCTACGCGACAACAGCTATGCCTTAGGCTGCCTCTGTTTGATCTCGAGGCATCAAGTCAACATTTCTGGGTGCTGTATTCTTGCCGGGTGACCTAACTTTTTTGCAAGGAAGGACACTTTCAGATTAAAGTCCTAATTAGAGGGCCACTATTTTCGTACCAAAATATGCTTCGATGTCAATTTTCACCTCAGAGCAGGCCACATTAACAAAAATGCTTTAAACAATTTATGCAATTGGCCGGGGAACTTTTTCTTTAAGAAAAACTCAGGCTTATTAGGGAGCAACTTATTGGAGTGGTACCAGACGGAGCCGTGACACTGTGAAGGAGAGTGGTCGGTTCCTTTCCTAAACGCACTAAAATATAGGTGTGCAATTGGTACCTATTTACTGTTTGGGAAACAAAGTAGGGCATCCGGAAACGGAAACACGCATGGCTTAAACTTTGAACTCTTGGCCTAAGAGACATCTACTCTGACACCCAAAAGCCCTTGCTCTATCCCAGAGTGATTCATTTTACTGAAGTGTCACGTCTGCTGTCAACGAAAAGGAAGTGCGTTGGAGGACGATAGCTGCCGAACAATGTCAATTTGGCAAAACATCGCAGATTATTCTATCTACCTGAGAATTTTATCTTCTTTTCGATCCTAAAATCCAACGGAAACTCTCACCTTCATTTATAGCGTGTTTAACCATGATTAGTCAGCTGAGGTTTTACGTGTCCGTCGTGGTTACCCCAAGGCACCTGTGGCAGTTTCGTATCTCCATTTCGTCTTCCGTTTGGTAGGAAAATACTTGTATATTATGAATGTTGTACATAATCTACAGTTGACTGAATTTGATTCCCCTCCCATGCCTCAAGCAAAGGTTTATCCAGTCTTATTATTCTCTTCCAAGCTTTCTTGTGCTCTGCATAGCATTCGACTATAGACTGTAGGAACATGGTAATATATGCTTGTCAACCACTATCCTGACCTTTCCTCTCGATGTGACCACGCGTAGGGCCTCCTATACATCGATTTACAGAGATCGAGCATCTCTCCTCCCTCTCTATACGAAGACTTGAGCTGAGGTGGGCCTCTAGCCACTGAGCAGGAAGATTTGTGACCATGGGGCTTACCCACTTAGCCCCCACATCCCCACGGAGCTTTAAGCAAAAGTCGCATATCACAAGAAAAGATGGATTTGCTTCTTCGTAGAGACTTCAATAAAGACAAAAATGGTATGGAACTAGAGTCGAACTTTAATTAAATTCAATAAAACTAGGTAAATATCTTTCGAATGAAGTTAAAATAAAATGCAAATAAAATCAATTTTCAACTACATGGTGTCAATTATTGATCGATTTTCTGTGTAGGCAATAGTTAGATGCTTGACTAATTTACAAGTAAGTGTTTTTCATCTAGCAAAAGTCGCATGTCTTCTGGCATAAGACTTTCATGCTTTGTTTGAGTGACTCACAATATCCAATCTGCATCCAATAATGGCATTTATCAGCAGATTTGAAATCATCTGCGCACTTCACTATAGCGAGAACAAGAGAAAACAGTTAAAAAACTTGGATGAATACATCTTTTGACATGCGAAGTGTTTGTGCTTTCATGCTTTTAAATCTCCTATGATCACAAAGTTCGATAACAACAATGTAATCGAGCGTGATTCTCGATATAAATCAAAATAACGGCATTGATAAATTTTAAACGGAAGAATTCAGAAGAGGCTGGAGTGATCAATGGCTGAAAGGACCTCTTACTTTAATGGAGCCTCCGAAATTTCATGTTTTGTATTCGTCAAAGAAGTCAAATTCATTCGAAAAGAAAGTTGGATAAGAGAGGCCTAATCTCATTTGATGGAATCAAGATATTGATGAAGACCAAGTAGATTCCAATGCAGTGCAAAGAAAAGTCCACTACTGAAGGAACAAGTCAAGAATAATACGGAATGGTTAATGCTTTGGATGACAGTATGACAGCTGCGGTACTTACTTGAACAGATTCCGCATTTATCTGGACAGAATCGTCTGATGAAATCTCCAGTGTCCCCTTTTGCTCTACAAAAGTCTTTAAATCTCGAGCACAGCGTTTTGTAGTTATCTCTGCAGGCTGTTTGATAAAAATTTGAGTTATTTGTTCATCATAGCTCAGAGAAAAGCATTGAAATAAGAACGATGCATCAAGCTCGTGGCATGTCCATTTAAGCTGCTGATTATCTGTTCCAATGTAGGATTTGGGGTTTAAGATCAATTAGTTATGATTATTATGTTAACTCGTTGTTCTAATTTGCTATGTAGTTTGTTTGTGCCATGTGCTTTTTTGTCGCACTGTCATGTTGTTTCCTTTCCATGATCCCGTTGTCTTTGTCAACCTGCCACGTGACATTCATCAGTTTCCATTTTTATAGCTCATTACATACGTTGTTTGTTGGACTGAAATTTAGTTCGATTTAGAGTTCCATTGAAGTCGAAGTTAGAGTCGGTTGCCTTCTTCCGCGAAGGCCAAGGGCCTTGTCGTTGCTTCTCCGTGCTATCCAAAGAGTCCCGTAAACGTTACACCTAGCGAAAAAGTGATTTTATATAAGTAAAGATACATTTGATCCATCATGACAAAAAGGAACATACGGGGGCAGTTTGTGCCAGCTTTGTCTGTCCTTGCTAAAGTCCGGTCCCAGCAGCATCCGTACTTTGATTTTGCACAACCTTTGATTTCTTCAATCTTTCCTAGGAGAAGCAGAATATTCGCAAATTAGAATATCTTAAACTTATAGTCAGATATAGAATATAAAAAAGCTCAAAAGATGAATGAAACGGGAATAAAGACTGCAGGCATGACTTTTTCAAAGAGGTGTAAAACTTAACGTCGAATAGAAATTGGTAGAACGACTCACAGGCTAGGGGGGCTTTGTCGGACTAAAAAGAAAAAGAAAAAGCAAGGTAGATGAAGAAAAAGTGATGAAAAATCACTTACCAGCACAGTAGCCACATTCTTTGAAGCATAATTTCTTCATTCTATCCTTTTGTTTGGTACATTGCTTTACTCTCTTAAAGTATTGGCATCTTTTATCTGCCAGCCGGTTTTCACATTTGACTATAAAAAGCAAGCAAATTTTCAAGGTAACTCGTCAGAGGTTCCTGGCTTTTCCATGAAATTTTCTTTCCCGATACTCTTGAAGAGGGCACTGCATGTCGCTTCTTAGTGACATCAAACATTAGACTAATTACACCAGGTTTGTGCTGACGTCAAGACACTCCTGATGAAAAAAACTTACGAATGCATAGAACTAAGGTCGCTTCGTTTCTTGAAATTGAATTATCTAAATATTTAATGTGCTCTTCTTCTTCTTCTTCTTCTTCTCCGTAGCCTATCAAGGCCGTTGGTGTACCCATCGACGCATATTGCACCCCCACTTCTGTCTGTTCTCCGCCAATTTTCCGAGTTCTCCCAAACCTCTCCCAGTCCATTGCTTCAGGTCATCCTTCCACTGTCTCCGCGATCTCCCTCTGCCCCTGTCACCTTCAACATTTCCCTTGATCAATGCTCTCACCATTCCAATTCTCCTCACTTGATGTCCAAAGTATTTCAGTGCTCTATGCATTGTAAACTCGTTTAACTTTGTGAAAAAGGAAGCCCCGTACCCATTTTTAGAGCATAAGAGCCACTCTTGTCGTGGAAAAGCTCATTTGTGACCAATTATGATAATGACGATAATGGTTCGTCACTTCTAATGAACTTTTGTTGGATCAAAGCATAGAAAATTGAATGAAATTCAGAGTAAAAATTGAATGAAATTTAGAGTAAAAATTGAATGAAATTTAGACTAAAAATTGAAATAGCTCACCACCACAAAATTGGCAGGTTTTTGCGCACTTTTTCCTCATCACATTTCTGTGTGTTCCACAATAGCCCGCTCTTGCCAGAGACAAGCAATCTCGACGAATGTCTTTGCATTCTCCTTGAAGGAAGATGTTAAACATTACATGACGTGATATCGACAAGCGCTCCACATAACACATCAACCAAAGCTGCTTTGGGAGGGTTGGTGGCAGAACGGGGCTTCCGGCTGAGTAAAAGAAAAGCCACCATGCCAGGCTAAAAAAGGTGGATGCAGATGAACGCTAGGTGATAAACCCGATGCAGAAGTTAGCAAACATGATACAATATGAAGTACTGATGAAAATTAACAAAACATTATAATTACCAGATGCGTCTTCTGCAACATCATGTGATATCACTTCCTTTTGAACAATTTTTTCCAGCTCGCTCAACAGTTTATCTAATGTCAGAGGACAAATGAGCCATAAGTCCAAATATTATCTTAAGCCCAAATCATAATTTTATTCATGCAAATTATGAATCCATGACCAATTCTCAGTTCAAAATGTAAATTGAGCTTGATGACTTTAAAAATCGATGGCAATGTATGGCTGAGCAATTCGCTAAAGAAAATTATTTGCAATCTTTAAATTAAAGCTAATTACAGACTTTGATAGTAGTCTTTCCTTTTGCTTCATTTTGACACGTGCATAGATATTGAAATCTAAATATATCCAGGGCTAGGCAAGTTGTGTCTTGCTGGCCTAGTTCCAGACGTTTCGATGTAGGGCAATATAAAATTCGTTTACAAAGCGAGAAAAAAGGACTATCCCTTGATGGGCCTAGTTAGTCATATTATCGTTACCCATGCGGAAATTGCGGTAGGCCTTAAAATTATCATATCAGCTGGCTTGGTGTTACATTATTCAGCTTCATAGATTTGACTTAATCATACCTTTGTCAAATGCATCCGATTTTTCATATTTCTCAAGAATGTCATGGAACTGTTGGTCACTTGAAGCTTCCTTCTTTTCAGTTTTTTTCCCGTCTTAAATCAACAAAGAGTTGCGATATTACGAAATGATTATTCCAACTACTAATGAATCACTCAAATCATTTTCTTGTGCTTACACGAATAATTGCGTCATCACCATGAAATATATCGATGACAACTATGGCAACTGTGAGAAATTGACACCAGCTTAACACTTTTGCACATAAAACGCTTAATGCATTACTTAAGATCCATCAATATAACAATCGTCTGCAGAGGAGAATTCCATTTGAAACCATGCATGATTCTCTTCTCAAGACGTCAAAAAGACTTAAACGGTCTGTCATAGCACCCTGACTGTGAGGCATTGAATTCTTTCAAAAGAATATGATTGTGTTACGCAGCACATAAGTTGGAGTGGAGAATTTACTAGAAAGTCACCTTTATCCATGGAGTCAAGGAGATCTTTGAGCTGTGATTCGATTGAGGCCTGGCTCTCTGCATCTGATTAACAATGAAAAACCTTTGGTACGACGGTTGTATGAAACATTGAATGAAACGCTTTTGTTTGTAATAGATTCAGAAAATTCAAATCATCTCATCCAGAAGTTGGATAGGAAGGCTATTAGGCCACAACGCAGTATGGAAAGTGTTTTTCAAATTTCTAAACATCGTAAATGACATTCTATTAGGCGATGCTTCATATTTGATGACTTCTTGTCGAGGAAAAAGGCAATCAATCATTTTTTACATGCAAGGGAAACGTTACTTAAAACACTTCTAGCTACATTGTTTACAAAAATACTTCACTTCACTACTAGGATGGAACCCCGGGGAGCCAAATGGAATTGTCGACCCTGGGGCCATGACATAGAATCAACAGGAAATACAGACCGAAAGAAAAGAAGCAAGTAGCAACACATGACGAAGACAACAAAATCAACCATTTACGCAGCAATGACTACTACGTGAGTGGAACTCTCTTAACAACTCACCTTCGCTTGCGTTTGATTCGGCTGCTGGAAGGTCCTTAGAATGAACTGTTAGAAAACGGGAGGATGAGTGATTTAGAGATAAAATATTCCTTGTTGCTGAACATATTTGAAAGAAATTTCCTAATTTTTGGATGAATTTTCGCAATCAAGACTTCACTTCACAATCTATCGAAACATCAATCAAAAAGTTAAGTTCCAATCCGAGCTTCGGGGAGCGCTTTGTTGGAGAGCTCCAAGCTTGTGCCATGCAATTGTGAGGTAGGGTGGCCAATCGCTTTCCTCACCGCACTTTACTCCCAGCCTTACATCGGATACCCATTAACAGCTTATAAGATAGTGGTGGCATAGAAAAATGGGACTATCTTGGATGGAACCAAAGAACTGTGGCACAGTGGACATGTGCTCTGAAGACTTTGCCAACTACCCTGGTCAAAAAAGTAAAGCTATTTCTAAAATGGGGATGATTCATGGTTGACGGAGTAAAAGCCATTTGAAATTGAGCATGATGAGAAGAGTGGTCGGATTTGCAGAATTAGGGTTGATTCGAAAAAAGATCTTGTTTGATTTCTCGAGATTGGCGGAGATTGACAATGACCAAGCTTTGAATTAACAGCAAAAGCAGCGGCTCGTCAATGTGCTTCAAAATTCTTTAAAATAATATCTGTCTTCGGTGGAACATCCTTTAAATGAGATTCGAGGATTTTGAGTCTTTGTTCAAAAATTCCTTGGTTAGGCGAGGCGGACTGAAAGCTATAGTTGTGAACAGACCCTTGATCTGAATTCAACCTTGAAGCAAATAATTTTCGGTACGGTATCGAGTTTCCGGTTCATTAGACATGTGAAGTATCATATAACGTGACAGAATATGAATTCAAGTTTGCCTCATAACTCAAAGAGTCGGTGGATTGTTAAATGGTCCTATAGTTCAACCACCATTAGCCTGTCATCTCTTACTACCTCCCCTCGCTCTCTGCTGTGCTATTCACCACTTCAACCGTCTTTATGACACTACACTAGACATGTTAGTTTAGTGGCAAACCATAGAAAATAATGAATCCAATGGAAGGACATACGCTCTTTCTCCATGGCCTTTTCATCCAAATCTAAAATAGGTAAAAACAAACACAATTAATTATTTCGTACACACACATTAAATGCTCAATTATCATATTCAACATAACAGGGTGGGGCGCATGTGGTCTGGGTTATTCACGCAAGCCCTCGCGTCCAACAGTTGCTCATGGAATATTTCCGATCGGGAGACTTTTCTCCTTCTCCGTCCTATTCATAAAAAATCGCGTTTAATCCGAAAAGCTAAGCCAAAGGCAGACGGCCGTTCTCAGTCGATAAACTGGGAGGCTAGCTCGTTCTTGGCGACATCTAAAGACGTGCGATGCATAGACTGAAGAAATTTGCCGTGGGGCGTTCTTCCAAGGATTGTCTTTTCATAACGACCCTTCATAGCAGACAAAACCATAAATTCAAAATAAAATTGATATCGATAGGATTAAGTGGCAGCGCTGAGATCGTGCGGAACCAAAGCCATTTGAAGTTAGATTTAAGTCGGTTGAAATAGTACCAATGGCAATCACGCTTCAATGTGTTCCCATACACAAGCAAATTGGAGTTTGATATCACGTTTCACGGTGCAGAACAATACTAAACAGAGTAAACCAAAGTCACCTCAGATTATCCTCCTTAAATTTTAAGCTTGAATCAAGTTATGGAGAAATATCATTTTATGCAGAGTGTTTCAAGTCAGTTAAGAATGTGTTTTAAAATCGAAAGCTCGCTGTTTGATCGTCGGTGCATCATCCGAAGCAATTTCGAGCCATCCAAGAGTGACACATGGACATCCCGATCGTTTCTCCACCAAGTTATCGCTTAAAGTGGCGGATAACTTGCTCGGAAAATGTCTTTACTTTCAAAATAAGAGCAATGGTTTTATTCTGGGGTTATATCTCAGTTAAGAAATGGAAATGTGTCTTGATCTTGCATGATGAAGTGAAACTCACCCAATTCAGCAGCATCAAAATCCTTCTTCAAATCAGCCATCACATCACAAAACCCCATGTGGATAACTACCATTGCAATAACGAGAGCAACGAGAAACTTCATGGTTGCTTATTCTTTACCGTCACCTGTGGATCGTCCCTTTATTGTCACTGAATCTGACCATATCTTCGCCTTGCCACCACATTTATAGTACGCACTAATGGAGACTCATAGTTGGTAGGATTTACCAAATATGGTTGTGGTTCCATGTGACATTCCTTGGCTGCTTGACTATTCAAATGGTATCCGTGTGTCCCTAAAGATAACTTCCAAATGCTTACGTCATGAATCCACCCCTCGGTCTATCTATGCATAATAAAAGTAGTAAACCACTTAATGACTAATCAAATCAAATGAGCGAGCCAAATAGCAAATCATCAATCCAATTCGTGTAAAGCATTCCACCACGTACTACATGCAATTTTTTGTAAAAAGTTCAACATCCTTATGCTTGCTAAATATGGTAATTAGCTTTTGCGTCATTGGTTCTTCGCAGAACTTTTTCAAATGCTTCTTTCACCAACCTTGTTCATTACAGCAAGCCACTATCCATGATAGCGATGCTCAAATACCTTCCCAGTAGCCCCCGCCCCCCCCCCCCATTCATTCGTGCTTTGGAGCGCTTCTAAATCACACTATGACTTTTCTACTTCTACCCTTATGACAGACTATCTTGTGATACCCATGGATTTGGTACGCTTGCTAATCAAATCTAATTTTGCCAAAAACGAGAATTCATGCAGTAGGCATTTTCTACAATGGCGAAAATGTTGTGTTCCATGAAACATTCTCTGCAGCAAGTATCATTCCTTTTCTCATTAATTTATATAAACAAGAACAGCTATGGGGAGGGGCGTAGAACTTCTTAAGACCAAGGCTCCTGACTCAAGTTTATCCTGTAGTCACGGTTGGATAAAGGAACAGACGATTTTGTGGACATGTTGGCTGCATTGGAAGATGCTGGTGGTTAAGGTTTGCGGCAAATGGACAAAAATAGAATACTTATTGAAATTTCGGGCTAATGAACTCGGTTCAAATTATCTAAAGCAGGGGATTGTGTTTAACAACATTTAAGTGAAATTAGATTCAAAAACTCATTGTTTTGATGTTTATGGGTAAAAGTAAACAAATTCACAAGGGACAAGCCAGTATACCAATGTCAAAAGCCGCAGAGGAGAAGAGTAACATATAAATGGAAGAGTTAAGTCCTTTAAATACGGGGCTGTTGGTCTGGATATAAGGTCATTCGAAGATTCAATGGACATTGATAAACACCTGATACTACACAGTGACGATGAGATGTTGACGCACAAGGGTTGAAATTGTTCCTTTCTCATCTGCTTAATCATCATTGCCAACAGGAAACAGAAATTTAACCCAATCGTAACCATGCAAGGATTGAGTTTACCAGAGAAATAATCCCATTTACTAACCCAGCCAACATTTGTGTTCTTGTTGTTCATACTTGCTAACTACCGAGACCTGTGGCACAATTTGAGGGGTAAGGTAAGTCATACCAATACGCCTGGGGTTAGACGCTGCTCGGCAACTACAAATTTCCACACAGCTTCGGTTGTCAAGACCAAATTTTCGCAGGATTGAAGGAGTGGTATCGGACCGGACCGCAGACCATCAAACAACGGCTAGTCTTTGCGGCATTACAACAAATTACTCATAACATAAATTGAAGGCATCGGACGTGGCATACTCCATACGAAGGACATATCTCCAAAGCTCAAATAAACGCAGAGGCTGTTACGATAGTTACCCAGGGCATTCCAAAAAGAAGATGAATTTTGACACATTTCATTGAATATATAAGATTATTACCTACAAAAAACAAGTTACAAAATAACGTTCTCCGTTATACAATAAATCTAGTAAATGGAAATAATGTAGTGAAGCAGATGGTGGTTCATAATTCTGCCAAACAAAGCCTGTCTTAAAGGAGCTCTTTCACTCCTTTTTTATCAATATTGTGCTTTTGTCAGTTAAGTTTTTGAGGGATGCTCTTAATGACGTGCACCAAGGTAGCTCCACCGAGTGGCATCTCTCTTTATCATTTATCATTTGCGGTGCAGGGCCTCTCTTAAACTTAAAAGCTGATTGCTCCGTGATAAGAGGGGACAATTTTACAAATCTATGATTAACAGCTAACGAACCATGGGATCTTAATCATCATTGCGATTGGTCGCACCCAAGCCAATGACAATGACGAGCAATGCATTATCTGTCGTTTTATCAAAGAGTCAATTTCCATGACGTCGAGCCTTGGTTGGTTGGTTATTCAGAAAAATGGATCACGCAGTCCCATCCCATTACGATTTACTTACCAAGATGAAAGAAGTAAGACTAACCCGCAAAATTATCTGCAACATTTACAATCTTATTCAATGCCGCATTCGAAGCCACCCCGCCCCCATCACACAACTGAACACTAGCACCATGAACCCTGATCAATATTTTTCATTTTGCACCTACAGCGACCGTGGTAAAAATTAATGATAACCAAAGCACGTTGCATTGCGCCTCATTTTTACAGCCGTTTTTTTTATATTTATTCTTGCGACAATTTATAAACAAGTTCTCCTTTAAGCTCCGCAATAGCTGATATTCCCATAAACTTGTTGCTTGAATATTTAGTTCTTGAAGCCTGGAGAAAAAAAATTATGATTTCATCGATGATTAAGACGACAAATGATTCTTCTTTTTCTAGGTAGAAAGAAGACAAGAAATGATACAGAATCAAGTGGGATTATGAAATGCTGAACGATTTTAGGAATTCTAGTTAGTCAGAGAATGGCCACGAGTAACAAATTGGCACCGGAATCTGCCGAATCGAACTCGTTTTGCATACTCGGAATTAGGGATGGTTTTTGGTAAGATTACCAACTGGAAGTGTCAGATTCTCAAGGAGGACGACAACTGAATTTCATTTAACAGGAATTCTGAAAATTCTGAAAATCCTCCGATGTTTTGAATAATTGTTACAAACAGGGTGTGTACAAGTGTGTGGGAATGCATGAGCGAGTGAGTGACTAAAAGTCGAGAGAATTGTGTCTATGAAGGGACAAAGAGATTAGAGAAGATAGCGACAGATTTGCATTGTCTGATGAATGGGCTTTTGTCACAAGTCTCCTCGTGAAATGATTAAGCAACCTCGGAGATAGTGACAGGAAGTGGCTCTACCTGAAACTTTGATGCTTCCGCTTTCGCGATCAGCTTTGCAACACTTTTTACAGTTGGTATAATCTCATCTTCACTGTAGGAACTGTGATAGGAAAGAGTTTCAGTCCAGTCCGCATCTTCTAGCAGCTTTCCAGCCAAGTACAACGATGCAGCAGCGATTTTTGATGGAAGCTCCCGCGATGTTTTGTAATCAACCAATGTCATTTCTAAAAAGTATTTTGCCAGCGTGTGCTTCTTTGCATCAGCCTAACAAACACGAAAATTTCAAGCAATGTCAAATAAAACTTCATCAAGTGATAATTACTTGCAAGATGACTTCGTTGCCTCATTTTCAATAAGAGTTTTAATCGATAAAAACTATGTGGTTGTAAATGTTTATGACGTAATCAATTGATGGATTGTTACCAAAGGAGTGTCAACAAAAGGTTTAGTGTCAGTGACGTGGGGAGATGTATCAAATTTCAATAGGGTTTTTTAATCACTTTTGACAGAACCATTTCACCATTGACCACTAAACTCGAAGTGCCATTTGAGATTACGAGTTTTGATATGTTGATCTTCAATTGTACTTATCTGTCTCAGATCGCAACTTCATTATGCGGCCAGACACACACACTGTAAAATAGCCCTTCTTCTAATTTAGAGAAATACGAAATGCTATCTCGAACAAAGGAGATGCGGGTAAAAAATATTTGATCAGGAAGGAACAATTCAATTCAAGCATCTTCGTACGGACAACATTTTCCAAGGGAGCTACTCACCATAGCTGCTTTGGAATTGCGTCGTAAAAATTGAAGACAAAGCGGGTGACTCAAGTCGAAGTTAACCGTTTTGAATATGAGTTGTTCCATCTTTCTTATCTGCCCTTTCGTGTACGAATTATCTGTTATGTATACAAAATCTCCAATCTCTGGTGCGTATGTCTCTTCGTACTTCGATGCCAACAGCATGGCACTCACACCCACCAGTTGTAACTTTGATCTACTGACGTTGTTTTGCTTGAATCGAAAAACAAATCATATCAAAACAAACCGTTCAGCAATCATTGCAGCAGTAATGCAAAGTTGCTAGCAAGCATTCAGATTACATTCGTACTATTCTCTTTGCTTCGAATCGAACATTGATCGCAAAAGAGAATTCAACCCCGAATATGGAAGAAGACACGTTTGGGAATGTTTTTTGACATAAAAAGTGCAGTGGAAACGGATTTCAAATGAACGGTGGGGGTTTTCGTGTCACCTGTTACGCGTTCTAAGGGTAGAATCCTAAGACCGTGGAAAACTCGACTTATCGATCTGACCACACCTCGTGATGTCGACGCCTGGAATTACAGAGAGTTAGTGAGTCTCTACACTCCAAGTGAAAGTTAAGCTGGAGGGCAGTTCGAAATACCGACTATAGGATGATCAAAACGTGCAAACGTGAGCACCCACATCTGGGTATAAATCTCATCGCCTTATTCCAGCCATCACCTGACGTTCCATGCTCTGCGGGACGTCAGATGAAAGATCTGAGCGAGACAGAACTGTGTTCCCAATCTTTCGAGCAATGTGATAAAGAGCATTAAAGAAACATTGCATAAGAACCTGAAGAAATCTGTCGATCAAGCAAACTGTTAGGTACAGAGTTTCTTGGAGCAGTCCAAAACGACCATGAACTTGAATGAGCCAATCAATCAGGATCGATCGCATGCGCTCGTTTATTTCCGTTTGCTTTGGCATGTAATCACTCACGCACAGTCGCTTCTGCAATGAAAGCAGACTTACTTCACATGTCAACATTGGATACACGATCATCAGCAAAATAAACCAAGTTGTCATTCCAAATCACATTGAAGCTTAAACTAATTTCAACTAATGGTATAGCTATCGACTAGATATTAGATTCCAGATTACCATCACAATCAAAACCAGCATAATCATTATGATCATCATGACAGCAATCATGATAACCATCAGCACCCTTACTCATTGTCAGAGTCAGGGGCAGTTTGTGACATGAGGTGAATGCAACATTCCAGTTTACTTGCCTTAGCCAACATTTGATCATTTTTCTCTCTTTATTCCAAGTTATTCTCACAGATGTTTATGTTAATAATAATAACAACAACAATGATAAAAATCAGATGAATTTAACTTTGATCATTTATGTTGCTCCAAATTTTTAGTGACGGTCATGCCACTCTGGGCTTCTTTCTCGTAGAAGATTTTTCAAAACCTTTTTGGAAGGGAGACATAAATCTAAATAGATAAAAAGGAGTACATGTTTTCAATAGATTTACCTCAATTTTTCTGAGATAGCTGTAAATGTTTGCTGCATACTCTGCACATTGGAATGGATCCTTCTCACTTTCTTTATCAATATCAGTCACGTTGGGTGGAATAATTTCACAGATTGACATCGGTCTCACTTCTTTTGTCTCATTCTCACAAATAGACATGGCTTCGACCGTTCTTGCTGCAGCTTCAATATCTTTGTTTTCTTTCGCAATTCTCTCTTCTAAGCTTTTTTGAGTTCCAGCAATTTTGGATTTCTGCAGAGGTTTTCGTAGCACATTCCTTTCCTTAAATACACAAGGCAAAACTATCAGAGACCTAATTCTAAAAGTACTTCATTTTGATTGTGGCAAAAAGGATATAAGGAACCTGAGTAGATCTTCTGCACAAGTGGATTTCAGCAGCTGGTTTCCTTCTGAATTTCTCGTTGATAGCTTTTACACTGTGCCTAATGCATGTTTTGAGCTTAAAACCTCTACACAACATCAATTCGCACACTTCAGCCATTATGCTATGGCAACAATGTGATGCAGCAAGTTTTCTGAGATAATTGTTAACATCAGCAACATACTCTACCCATTCAAATAGACCTCCTAACTTTTTATCAATATCAGTTAGACTGGACCATGTCTGTGGCCCATTGGTAAAATGCTCACTTTGTACATGGTAGGTTGGGACTTGATGCCCTGTCAAGTTTTATACCATAGACTTGAAAAAATGGTACATGGTATCTCCATTCTTAGCATTCAGCCCTTAGGGGAAAAGCATGGGAGTGAAATGCACAGTTCTACAAGATGACCAGCCCCCAACTGTAGCATACGCTGTGCCTGCATAGATGTATGGCCTAAAAGCTAACAAAACAGAGATGGATGCCACCTTGTACACCAAAAATGGCAATTTTCGACTTTGACAGTCAAGCTTAGAAAATAAGTTTACAAACAGATGTAACTTTACCTCTCTTGCCAATGCCGAGTCATTCTCATAAATTGACATAGCTTTGGCTTTCCTTGTTGTAACTCCAACATCCTTGTTTTCTTTTGCTAACCCATTTGTGAAAGCTTTTTGAGTTTCAAGACCCTTGGATTTCTGCATAGGTTTTCCTAACACATTTTTTTCCTGAAATACATTAAGAATGTATAAGAAAAAATGCTAAATATCACTGAAATTAACCAAGGTGGTTTGTCCAATCCACTCTTGCTTATTTGCTTGCACTCCTTATGCTAAATGCAAGGTGAATTGAGCTTTATTCTACTTTCCTTGTTTTCCCCGGAGAAGGAATAGCATGCACAGGGACAGAAGAGGTGCTTACCTCTAGGAACATTACTTGAGTGAGGCATAAATGACCAGGGTTATATGCCCTCCCTAGCCCTACCAGAAGCACCAAGGATTTGAAGCCCAGTGTATGATTATGAGACATACATAACCCACTATTCTGGATGCACACAAACTTTCCCCATTCTTTACCCCCTTAAACACATTACGATATTTTGATTGTGACATAATGCAGTAAATATTCGTAAACCACGTGAGCAAATTCTGTGTTTAGGTAGTTCGCTAGTTTTTTGTCTTAAATTTATTTTGAGCAACTCTTTCCCAGTGAGCTATGTTGAGGGAAGGCCACAGTGGCCTATAAAAAGCATCAACAAAGGGGAAAAGGTGACAGACTAAGAGGAGAGGGAGATCAGACCAAGTTTATTGATCTTAGATTTGAAAAATGGCAAGTTTTAGGATTCGGAATGGAAAAAGAAGGCAAGGCATGCTCTTGGGATGAATGATGATTTGTAGAATATAGCTTGTGGACTAGGCAGTGAAACTTGGAAGGGGTGTGATGGATCAATCAATGCCCATTTTCCTGTCAAATAAACCTTTGGGGTAGCCCAGTGGGTGTTTGTCGTAAGATTATCAGCCTTGTCTTACGTTTGGAATGATTAGCTGATAGTTTTGAAAACACATCGTTGGGCAGCAAATTTTCTTTACAAGTAGCATTAGGACTAACAATCTCTCTTTACTTCACTTCCAGTATGCTTTAATAAAATCTTCAAACTCAAATGATTCATACCGTTTGCTTTGTCACATTAACAATATCTCCAAGCGCAGTTCTTGTCCCTCGTGTCGATCCTTTAGTGCCCATACTTTTTATATCACGATTCCTGTTCCCCTGGAAAAAAGAGGCAGTTGAAACAAAGAAGTTAAAATGATGTTTCAGAGCTGATTATACATTTCAACACAGCTTGGGAGGCATTGTAGTTGCTTAGATATCATATGACAATCAATGAAGCTAAATGGATACTTGTAGCTGCATTAAATATATCATTCACACGACTGTGAAGTATCGGTTGGTCGATGTTGTAACTGAGGGAGGGTGGCCTAAAGATCAAGAGACGTTTCTGCAGAAAAAAAAAAGATATTTACCAGCAGCATTCTGGAAGACGCCATGATTATGTAAACCAGATGAAGCTTGTTCAGTAATGATTTTTATCTTGATGTGTTTGCAATAAACGCAAGTGGCTTGTATTGCCAGTAAAATTTGACAATCAAAAGTACTCAAAGTTCCAAATGTAAACCAGTTCGATGGTTGATCAACGTGCATTTGAATTCACCGCTGTGAGCAATCTGATTGGTTGAATAAATAGGACAGGGAGCCTAGAAAAGCTTTCTCTGCTATTGTCAAGGATGTCTCTTTGGAGGAGGAAAACAAAGGCAACGCAGGCAACCCACGACTATGAATAAAAAGATTAAAAACGAAATCGCTCAGGGAATTCAGTGCTAAGCTGAATTTAGGGGTTGATCAATAAGCAAATTTACTAGAAAATATCAATCGAGCAGATGGGACTAAGTCGTGTCGGAGAACACACGCAGTACAGTCGATTTGCTAAGCTGACAACCCTCACTATGTATTCTATTAAGGTTGAATGTGAAGTTGATGATTCCATTGGTCTGTAAGTCCAGAAAATCTTTGTCGTGCGATTTAGAAAGTAGAGATTATACCGATTCACATAGTATGTAATAGGGTTGTCAGTTCAGCGTCTGAAAAATGCGAAGAAACTTTACTTCCGTAGAATTTCAATAACATTTGCTTAGCCTCGGTCTTTCATAAAAATGAAAACGCATAAAAGCAGGTCAGTTCTACCATTCTGTTACAAATAATCGCAGTTTTTCAGTTGTCTTGGTAGTGGAGATTTTCTTTAGATCTAATCTCTTTCGATCTTTTCAGTCTCACAAATCGACGCGTTATCCCAAGAACGTGCAATTTATGGAACGTCCTGCCTTCCTCTTCATTTCCCGATTCCTATAACCTAAGATAAATCAGCTTGATTTCCCTCCCTCTTCTCTTAGCCATTCTTTTTCTTCTCGCTTCCTTTGTCGGGGCATTGTACAGGTAGGCCATCATAGCCTTCCCAACATACCTGACTAAAACAAAATGGCATCTATCTTGTCTTTCTCCAACGTTAAAAGGTCGCTTACGTCTGTCTTTGCACTTTTGTATAATATTTTCTCTGTACTTGACTTATTTGAGCTATTTATGACATCTTAGGGACTTAAGGGAGATTTTTCATCATGTCTATTACATAGACTGGGGTATGTCATTTAAAGTGAATGATTTTCCTTTGGAAACTTCAGGAAGTTAATCATATCAGATACGAGGATAATAGTAATCAAATACTTCTGAGACATCTTTTGCCATTCAGACTTGTAGCTCTTTATTCCAGAATGAAATTTTTTATCCTAGAGCAGTTCATTCTGAAGAATAGAAAAAATGGTCCAGAAGACAGCAACAGGGCACCAAGAAGGACATGGAGCCAATTGGAGTAACGGAAATAATTTTTTTTCTTTGAGTCGACTTTATCTATTTTCGTGAGTTATGTAAGGGAAAGGCCATGGTGGCCTATACAAAATCCCGACAAAGGAAGAAGGTGAAAGGCTAGGAGGAAGGGGAGATAAGATCAAGTTTATTGATCTTAGATTTGAAAGAGGGCAAGTTGTAGGATTCAGGAAAGGAAGAAGACAATAAATTCCATCAACTGCACGTTCTTGGGAAGAATGATGAGTTGTGGGATGGAGTTCGGGGATTAGAGATTGACACTTGGAAAGGGGTGAGTAAGTCAAGCTTCTGGTGTTTCTGATACGCTTCATAGAAACAGGAAGAATGTCCCTGATCTCCTGAGAACAATTTTCATAGAAGTACCTGTAAGGATGGGAAGATCTACAACTAAACGACGATGGGAAGGAGGTTGGAGATAATTGGTGAAGCTGAGATTGCTAATGAGACAAAGGTTTTCGATTGGACTTTGTCTAGACGATAGAGAGTGGATTTTCAAGCACCACCCCAGATATGGGAGCAGCACTCTAGAGAAAGATGGATTTGGGATTGTTAGATAGTCAGTAGCCGAGAAGACGAGAAAAACCCACGGGCTTTGGAGAGAAATACCGAGCTCTAGAGGTGCGTGTTTAACAATTGGAATGGATGTGTAATTTCCAAGTGAGACTGGACGAAACAGAAAAGCCAAGTTGTGGGAAAGAAGTTGAAGTTTCCAGATCATTACCATTCATGGAACCACGTAGAAAGTCTTGATTGCGTTGCCGTGAAATGACAACCTGTGACGCCTTGCTTTGATTGAACAAAACTAGGTTGCCTTCACCCCATTTCTCTATAGCTGTCAATTCAAAGTTTGATCTTGCATCGAGTATGATTTGCTCATGCAGAAGCAAGTTCCGATTTAAGATCCAGATTCAACGACTCGTCGAAAGAACTGAAGCAATCCATTGAAATGATGATCAATACGCTTAGCGGAAAAAAATTTAAGGCTTGCGATTAAATCTTAACATGAAAAAAAACAAACAAACAAATATGGGCGAAACTCGCAAAAACACCGGATTTCAGTTAATTAATAAAATTCAACAAAGAAGCGACACATTCGAGAAAATATTTTAGAAATAGTCAACAAAATAATCTGAAGCCAATTGTTATAAAAACGATTTGATAACTAAAATTCTTTCGCATATTTACAGTATCGAAATGGATCGAAAAATGCTATTAAAGGCGGTGAAGTCTTGAAAGGAGTTGAGTGCAAAGCGTTCACTTTTCATCCAATCTTCCACCATTCGTCTTTTTCAGAATTTCATAAATATCTAAAGCTTCACCTGAAAGCGATAAATATGCCGATATTCAGAGCAGATTGGAAAATATTATCAGCCAAAACGGGGATAAACAAAGGAAGATCTTCCTTAAAAATTTGATCATGATGATGGTCTCCATTGATTGCAGAAATCAGTTTTTGCAACACACTGCGACACATTGCGACACATTGCGACACATTGCGACACTCTGCGACGTCTTGCGACTTTATGGAGACGAGGCTTTACTTACAGGAGAACTAATTAGGGTAACAATTACCTTGGATAATAACCCATTTAGATAATAACGAAATGGGCAATGTTCCCTGCGTATTTGGTATTTCTGTTCTAGATTTGATTCTACTGTTCTGTGTCATTTCCAAAAAGCTCACAACAGAACATGCAAATTATTGATGCCACATAGTCCTGTCCTTCCTTTTACGTCTAAATTAGTAAAATACCAAGTGGTATTTTCAAGAATTCATGTGGCTGCTTCTCTTCAATTCTGCTAATTAGGATTAGATTTTTTTCTGTATAAATATTATTACCAGCATCATTAATATAATTAACGTAAATGTGTTGAAATTGACCAACGGCATCATAATTACATCTTCACCAAATTCTCATCCATCATAATCCGTACCATGTACTTCATCTTTAGTTCCAGAATAAGCCATGGTCAAAACCCGAAATTCCTCCTTATTAACTAATATTTACTTCACGATATGACTTCCTAATTTCTCTTTTCTGCATTCTTGATGTTGTTAGTTGCTGTAAGCCAGTCAAACATAAGTTACCCTTTTATCGAGATTTGTATTTCCATCATTCAAAATATATGATGAAAGAATGAACTTTGAAAAAAAAAGGAAAAACTATGGATAATTTCTTCAAAGACCCCTCCAAAACGGAGAAAAATCAATACGCGTATCTCTTTTGCTCCCATTCCTTGACGGTGGTGGGTCGTCGGCGTGAATGGGCCTTCATTTTCATCTGCATCTCGCAAAGACTAGCACTGAGTCCGCCACATTTTACAGCCGGATGCACTTCCTGCCATCATCCCTCCCCATTCATCCGGGTTTGGGTCTGGCACCGGAAACGCATTTGACGCACACGCCAAGTGGCCGGCTTAGGAACAATGCAAATCAATGCATGAAATACCTTGGCGATAAACCAAAAGGCTGCTGCTTACCTGGGGCAATGCTATGTCCAATTTTAAGTCCCTGAGGGTTGGATGGGGTCTTGCAATCCATGTTAACTTCTTTCCTGATCACCTTGTCTATATCAATTGCACTAAAGAAAGCCACCGACTGGGAGAGATGAAAAAATACACGTAAGGCTACGAATGCCGCACTGGGATGCTTTGAGATAAATCGAGTCAGAAATCTTTTAATGGCTCACATATTCTACGGACAGTGGTTCAAACCAACACGGGATCGAGTTGACTGTTATCGGTTCAAGAGAAGTATTGGGCTTTAATTTCCCATAAGTAGAAGAGAGTTGCTGGCCGTCTATGATTCCGGGTGTAGGCATCACTGAGGGTGGTCAACTCGAGAGGAAATGTCAAAACACTGCTTGACAGGAATAGCTTCTTAGTATCCTTAAACCTACCTTTTGATTCATGAATCATAGAACTATTGATGTGACGTCACATTATGAGAAAGAACCAGGACATAGCTTGATAAGCATATATCCTCAGTGACCCGAAATCTTCCTTTTGATTCATGAATCATACGACTCTTGATATGACGTAAAATAATGAGGAAGAACTTTGCTCAACTCATTCACACCCTTTCCAAGTTTCACTGCCTAATCCACGAACTCTATCCCACAAATCATCATTCATCCATAGAACACGCAGTTTATGGAACGTCTTGCTTCCTTCTTGCTTTCCTGAATCTTACAACTTGCCATCCTTCAAATCTAAGATCAATAAACTTGATCTGATCTCTCTCTCCTCTTAGCCTTTCGCTTTCTTCCTTCTTCCCTTGTTGGAGCTTTGTATAGGCCACCATGGCCTTTCCCCAACATAACTCATTAGAAAAAAAAATTAAAAAGAACCAAGACATAGCTTGATCATCATAGAATCTCAGTGACCAAAAATCTACCTTATCATTCATGAATTATAGGAGTTGTAAAATGACGTCAAGTTATGAGGAGCGAAGGGGTAGTTCTCGACAAAGCTCGGTAAGCGTAGCCTCTCAGCGTCTTAAACGTACCTTTGAATGGTAGGTAGAACATGTAAACAAACACAAGAAAAGGACGAATTGACGATGGGCTTCCATGATTAAAGATCAATAGCTCCATCTCCATAGGACGAAGAATGGCGCGAATCGAATCGAATTTAACGATGATGGCGTCAACGGAAAGCGATTAATTCCTTTAAATTGATCTCAGAAGATCAGATGATTGGCAGAAACCAAAACAAAAATAAAAGGGGAAAAATGCACAATCATAGAGTGAAGTGTTTGGTGATATTCACCTGCGGTAAATCATCCATGCCAAGCTTGTGCGCAAACATTGCTCTCGTCAATAGATTAGTGATTTGCAATGCAAGAGCTGCTCTGTATTTGTCCCTTTCTTTCACAATGTATCTAACCTTTGCAGTTGGAATAAAAGGAGAAGGTAAATGTCAGGAATCTAAACGAATCACGACTGATAACAGATACGTCATCAACATAATTTGAGATTAAAGAGGGCACCCTGATAACGGACAAAATTAAAGTGATTCATGTTTTTCGGTAAAATTTGAGAAAAAAAGTAGAGAAAATGCGAGTGAGAAACTTAATCGCATGATGGCGTAGAAGCGATTTCCGCGTGAGGAATGGAATGCTATGAAACATGATAATTGACATGGATGGAAAAGGAACAGCCTTTACTTGTCAACTACTTGTTCGTTAATTGCCCCCTACTTGTCACACACTTGCCACGTACTTTTCACCTGACATCAACACAAATGCAAGCATTCCATGCTAGTTGTTCCAGGCAAATCAACAAGACAATCATAGAACATCAACTAGTTGATCAATCAGACAATCAACCAGGTTATCAATCAATCAATCAGAAAATCAGCCAGGCAATCAGACAGTCAGCAATTCAATCAATCAAGCGGTTGACTAATCAATTAACTAGAAAAATAATTAACCGATAAATGTATCAACCAATCAATTAATGAACCCAAAAATCAATTAATCAACCTGTGACTCAGAGAGCCTATCAGTATATCAATCGACCATCGGTTGATCAATAAACCAGTCAACATTCCACCCAATCAATCAGTCAATAAATGAATAAACCAATCTCTCAATCAGTGAATCAGCTAATACGTTAATCAATCAATCAGTCCATCGGTGCATGTCATACCTCATCATGTATGCTGATGCAGAATCGTCCAGTGATGTTGTATTTGTTGAAAAGCCATTTCATACAAACTAGAATCAGATGCAAGTAGTCCACAGCGGATGACTGCACTACCCAATTCAAACGACTTGTAATGAACTGTGGAAATGGATTAAAACATAAATTGCAAATAGAATCATCAAACTTTGAACGCAAATACGAAGTCAAAAATACACATAATAATCAATCAATGAATTGAATAAAGATAAAAAATGTTCATGTCAAAAGTAATTTGAATAAGAAATGTAATAAAATGCTAAGGAATAGACAAGGAATATTCAGGTTTCGAACAAAGAGTGTTTATGATGATTAAGGAATTCAAGTGACAAGGTTAAAGTGACTTGGATTGTTTCAAAACGACCTTGAAAGGAAAGAGAATGTCACTCCTTGACAAGGACAGCTAAATCAAGCTTAGAAACCGTGCAGCAATTTGTTCTTAATAGGCTAAAATTCATTACTGAATTCCAAACAGACTTTTTAAGATTTAAAACACGGAGATGTTAAATCCTTAAGAACACGTCTGTCGCTAGACACTTTGGGAACAAAGCAGATTGGAGACCAACAGAAATCAACTTCAGGCAGGCAACACCGCTTCTGTCTTTGAGGGATAGCTTTCATGACATTTGTCAAAGATTGCATTCTCATAGCCGGTTTTCCTTTTGTTTCGAAGCAGGAAACGAATTCTCATTTTCAATCATTCATCTTATATTCGTCTCCTCTATTGAGAGGTTTGATACAAGCTAGCGTATGCTTTTATTCATTTCTAACATTCAAATGATTTACAACGTAAACTACCTTGACAGCACATCAATTGCGTGAAATGAAACGAAATAATTAAGCATTGTTAGTATTGCTTATCAAACATGGGTATGGAGTTTTTTCTTCCTAAGATTCCTCATTGAAAAGATGAAAGGCGTTTAATAATCATAGCCCCTTCTTTTTGTCTTTTACTTCAGAAGGTTTTTATTGATCCTTTTTGAGAAATAGATGTACGATTGCTTATACATATGAAAATCGCAACTAGATTTTGAAAATAATTTAGTCTTCAGCAATAAGATGAGATTGGTTGACATCAGATGATTAGCTAAGTAGCGTTTTTGAATCGATTTTCAAACAAGGCTGCAGTTCTGCTTTGCCTGATTTTACAGCCGAACGTCCCTCCTGCAAATGCTTCCCATTCATCTGGACTTGGAATCGCCACAGGGAAGACAATTCACGCATATCCAAGTGGATTTGCTCGTTGACTAGGTAGACGCCTTTTTCTAAATAGTTATCACCATACTTCGTGAATCCAAAAAGGAGATTCGACTTAACTTCACGAGAAACTTGGCTTGCTATGAGCTGTTCTGTCTAAGTAGACGCCTTTTTCTAAATAGTTATCACCATACTTCGTGAATCCAAAAAGGACATTCGACTTAACTTCACGAGAAACTTGGCTTGCTATGAGCTGTTCTGTCTAAGTAGACGCCTTTTTCTAAATAGTTATCACCATACTTCGTGAATGCAAAAAGGACATTCGACTTAACTTCACGAAAAACTTGGCTTGCTATGAGCTGTTCTGTTTTTGTCATAATATGCTACGACAACCAAAACGGGTCAATTATTTAAATCTAAGGAATTGAAATTACATTCAGTTGAACTGACCTCGTCTTTGACAACACCAGGATCCAAAGATCGACTAATTTTACATGCAAGCACGGGTGTCCTTGGTTCATCTGAGACAGCAATGTCTTCTAATTTGTTAAACATTTCACTTTCGCTGGGAAAAGAAGAGAAACGACAGTTTAAAGCTCATATCTTTAGGAAAGAAAAATTGAAGTTTCAAGTGCAATATTCTATTTGCTCTCTTTTTCTACGTAAGTTATCCCTTAATTTGATTCCGTATTCTAATCAAACTTGAGAAATTTTGATGCAATGAAGAAATGTCTTGTGTCTCAGGATAGGTCAGTGGTAAGATTCTTCAGCATTGATCCTATGGTCAGTGGTTCGAATCCATCAACAGCTAAACCTTCACGTAGAGTGAGAAGAGTCGCTAGCTCTCTGTAATTCCAGGCGTATGAATCACGAGGTGTGGCCACATCAAAAGGAATTAGCTGGACACTGCTCGATAAGCAACAAGGTTCTCAGCGCCCAAATGTCTATCTTTGACATCTAGGTAGAATCGTCTATATGAACAATTAAAAAAACTTCTTATGATTTCAAATTAATCAAAAAATGCAAAGGCACGTAAGTAAGAAGCTATGGAATATAAAAACAGCCAAATAATATGAATAAATGTACTGATATAGGTGTGATAGGAATAAATATGATAAAAAATATGATAGTTATATAAGCATAAACATATAATGCAAATCAAAGAAGATATGATTTAATTCAAGTTGAGAGATTTTTAAATGATCTGTCGGCAGATGTGAAACTTAGAGGTCTTGAAGTCAGTTGTAACGCTTGAAAAAGGGGATGATGAATGATGAAATATAAAAATCTATGCTAAAATATTATGATTCATGCTGAAAATGAGAAGTTGTTCTGGCTAGCATGTAACAAACCTCCCTTTTGTCCACCTTCTTATAGCGACTGTTCTCTCTTTTTGACTAGAATTTTGAATGATTTCGAATTTCAATCACAAATATTGAAAATAAGAAAACTGCTATGAAAAAAACAATTTCTACTTCAACTCAACAGAATCCAACAGATAGTTAGATTTGATGGCATTTGTGGAATTTGCAATGAAAATTGTGGAATTTGACGAATTGGAAGTCTCACCGATGGATTCTTGCTTTCCTCATAATTAATTGAAGATATTTGTAATCAACAAGGCCATCTTCTTCATAAGACATGCCAAATTTCTCAGCAAGATTTTTGCCCAGCTCAGTAAGTTCATAGCTGAAGGATGAAACGTATCGAGATGAAACTGCTAAGCACAGATGTAGTCTAGAGATTACATTTCAAGGCAAGTTGCACAAGCTTCCCTGAATTTCACAACTGTTAGCACCAACGGAGAATTGAATTCCTTTGGGAAATTTTGAAGCTTGCCTAAGTTTTTAATTGTTTACGTTTGGACTTGCATTAGCACAGAATTCTATCTTCCTTTTTCTCTTTTCTATTTCCCTACATATTTTCGCGTTGACTTCTTTTTGTTTGACTTGTTTTGAAATAATATTTTTGCTCTAATTTTCTCGTAGAGTAGTTCATTTCCAATGGTGCCGTGGCATAGTGGTTAAGAGTGCGCACTCATAACACAGGGGTTGTCAGTTCGGATCCTGCACGTGCCACAATGAAAACACAATGGATGGGGAAGGCAACGGGAAATCACCTCATCCAGCCCACTTCCCTAGAAAAAACTCAGAGCCCTGTCTCTAGTTTCGACACACTGAAAATCGAGTAGTCAACGCAACAGCTCATCTCCATAAAAATCCACTATTTCATTGCAACGTACGCTAGAGCAGTTAAGCTTTCTCAGATTAAGGATCAAATTCAATCCTATTGAACAGGTTGTGCTTGAAATTACCTGGTTGTACCTTTTGTCGCTTTGTAAAGTTGGTCAGCCTTTCTACTTGCCACCTCTTCCGTCAAACGATGATTGAATTGCATCAAGAGCTGCCTTGCGTAACGCTGCCCAGCACCATAGATTCGTCCATAATTCAATATCTTAAAAACACATCATAACAATGCAAATTAAAACAATGAAAACATACTGAAATAAACATAATGATCATCATGATAAAGATATCTTGTTTCATACGCCGTTTTTGTACCGTATCGAATTAAATACGGTCCAAGATTTGATCGGTTTTAAACATCGTATTTAAATGTGCTGTGCTGTGCTGCAATCAAGTAGTAAGATTTCTTTATCAGGGAGAACAGAGAATAATATAGGACTTTAGTAATCCCAATTTTTGTAAAATCTCCCCAAAATGGGTGAGCAAAACTGCTCTAAGGTACGTTGCAATGAAATAGTGGATGTTTATGGAGATGAGCTGTTGCGTTGACTACTCGATTTTGAGCGTAGCAGAAACCAGAGACAGGGCTCTGAGCCTTTTCAAGAGAAGTGGATTTTTATGAGGTGATTTCCCGTTGCCTTCCTCACCAATGGCGTTTCAAAAGTGACACATGGGGGAATCGAACTGACAAACCCTGTGTTACGAGTCCACATGCTTAGCCACTACATTTAATTGGGAAGACTGGATTGTAGGTTCACCCATGCGAAAGCTTTTCCCGCCGCCACCAAACTCTGTCGATCGCCCTTGTGGTCAGTTCCCTTGCATTGCTCTCTGTCTGATCTTTTGATACTATTGTCCCATAGTCTAATTGGCTCCCATCTCCCACGTTCTCCATCCACTCCTTCGATTACAACTCTTGAAATTCCACCTCTTCGAGTCATATGTCACATGTCTAATTATTTCAGTTTTCTTCTTAAACGAAGTAAATATAGATGAAAGCTGATACACCAAATGGCAAAACAACACAGAGATTAAACTCGTGCTTTCAATCGCCGATGTTATGAGATGTGTTTCGAGTAGAATTTGCGAAAAACTTTTGGAATTTTCCTATCAACCCAGGGCGTATCATGTTTCTATGACAACCACCTTGACTGGATTACTCCTCTTAAGAATTGGTTTTCAAACGTCGCATCTGATTTCATCAAAACTCTGATTGCTGCGGAAAGGGAGGCATAACCAAATGAGGGTTTTACAGTTATGCTCATCAAACACGCTAGAAAAATTAGCAACGCCCTTCAAGAGTGATTTTGGCAATGGTGATGCTATTGGTCCATTTACGAGCCTCGTTTTTAATGATGATGATATTCATAAGATGTCCTCACGAACAGAATCATATCAAGACAACTGCACAACAGGGATTATTGACAAGCTATGTTCAAAATGATTCGTGTTCATCAGCTAATCTAAATTGCATTGTAAATACCGTCGCAGTGGTAACATGGGCGGATAACCACTCCTAGGTGAATGGCTTTAAGAAAACCCCTTGGCACAATAATTTCAGGGTAAAATCTGCAGCAAATGGACATGAAAACGTTTAAGAAATATGCAGTTCAGGGTCCGAGCAGATTGCTACGAAAGGAAGGGTGGATGTAAACACATTTAATGAGCATGAAGTATCTACTCTTGATATGTGTGAAACTTTGAGGGCTAGACGTTTCAAACAATCTGCTATTTCGATCAACTGTGTACACATTGATGCAAAAAATAGATCAGTGGCCAGTTACTCGCTCGTAGATCGTTATCGGTCACCATTAGTTCTAGCATTTGATTTCCAAATAGCTAAGCATGAAAGGCGTTTAAGGACAGAGCCTGTGGTTAGAGTCCCACATCAAGCTTAACTTGCAAGTTCACCGTGGGAGAGTTGCTGGGCTCGCGAAATTCAAGGCGTATGAAACACGAGGCGTGGTAACATCATGAAAAAAGGATCAGGAGCTTGCTCGATAAGCACTGCTTCAAAATGAATCCCGATTCATTTTGAATGCTTGGTGGAATGCGTTAAAAAGTGCATCAATCAATGAATGAAAATCATAAAGTTTATACATCGTTCATTCGTAAAATCATATAGTTTGCTTCCTTTTGATAATTCTTACTGCTCAATCACTCTTCCATTTTCCTTATAAACTTTTATCTTATTAGTGGCTGTTGATGCCTCGTTAAAGCTACTTTCTAACGGAAAAGAGATCGTTGAATTGAATGATCATCTAACATAAACGTATTACTGTCACAGCAGGGATATTTTCACATTATGTCGATATGATTTATATACAGTATTGTTCATTTGTCAATCAGTGATCAGTCAATAAAAAAGATCAAATTTACAGCAAGCTTCATTCGTAACGGGCGACGAATAGCAATCCAACCAAACTGACCATCGACCCTGAAAAAAGCCATGCAATTGGAACTTTCTCCGGTACTCTTATCGGCTGCAACAAGCAGCCGACGAGGGGACGTCGGATAAGTTGCATCAAGACAGCTTATGAAATGAAAGTGATAGGGAACAGAAGCCAAAAATTACAATGGAGTGACTGTTTGTCAAAGGATCTGAAGGAAAGGAAGTAGAAGGAGGAAGATGCAATAGACCGTGAGAGATGGAGGAAAAAGATCAAGATGCTGGACCCGCCAATTTCATGTAGCTGACACCAACGGGAAAACAGCTTGAAGAAGAAGAAGAAGGACATCAGATTCGCTAATGACAGGCAGAGGGCTCAATGATTAGCCTGCTCCCATTCAAAACTCTGGATACGCAGTCAGCAGCCCGCATTTCATTGACTCGACTGGCTTACACGATTCAATGAATCGCGTCGCTTGATGGCTATGTGTAAAGATGCTCTCGACTGAAGCAACGAAGCGAAACAAGAACAGGACTTCCTCTCTGATTAAGAACTTACTAAACGAATTTCAATCAGTGCTTCCGTTTCACTTTTATTCAATTCAAACTTGTAGCTCCCAAGAACAACTGCAATGCCAATTGCAGAATTTTGATTTGATGAAAATCTTGGAACAAAATAACTGCTTCTCTGTTAGCTCCACCATATATAACTACACAACGAGGCAAGCAAAAATGCACTTCGATATGGTTTGGTTTCAATTTGGCATCTGGGAGTCAAACTATGGAATGGGCTACCAAAGGAAACCAATAATATATCCTCTTAATATCTATTCAGAAAACCTGAAAAAGCACCTTCACAACATCATTTGCGTAACACAGCTTTTTGCACTTCTTTCCTCTAAAATTAACTCCAGAAATCCGACAAGAGGTCCTCTTCTCGTTCGTTATCCTACTTAGAGAGTTCCTCCTTAAAAGTCTGCTACAATTTATTGCTGCTTATAGTACCATTGTTTCTAGTTTCGTTGTGTTAATGCAGTAATTGCAATTAAATTTGAGTTTTTATTGTAACGTAGAGGAAGAAGCAGAACTGAATTGAAATTGAAACGCCAATTCTTACACATTGAATTTTCAAAAGTTTTCAAAATTGATCGTTTCAATGGTAAGTTTCTTCAACCTATTCACATTTCTTTTAAGTAGTTGTAACCAATAGGCTAAGCCAAAAGAACCCAGGATCGAGATTCATGCATTCTGCATAGCATCCAAAAGTGGATTTTACGACCCTGAGAAGCGCTACGCTTATCGAGCAGTGCTACGCTTATCGAGCAGTGCTAGGCTTATCGAGCATTGCTAGGCTTATCGAGCAGCGTCCTTCTTCTCGATGTGACCACACTTTTTTTGACACATACGCACGAAATTGACGCAAGCAACTAGCAACTTTATTTACAGTCTAAGCAAAAATTACTCTTGGGATTCGCATGACAATACCAACGATAGGGTCTGCAGTCAAGCATCATAGCCCTGAGTAATCCCAAGACTATGGTCGAAACAATTGTCGTACATTTCAAAGCATTAATTTACCTTGGCGTCGTCTCTGCTAATGTCAATCGTTCTTGCCGTTTTACTATGCAAATCTGTTCCATCTGACTTTTTCCCTTGCAATGTCATCCACCCGAAGGCAGTGCAACCTTGTATAAAAAGGGAAACTTGAAATACATGGACTTGAAAGGCAAAATATAGAAAACCTGGTCAAAAAACAACTTAGCAGAACGTAAAATTCATAATACTACCTAGTTCTAGAATCAAATTAATATGCTGTCAATGCCACATCCTACTTTGATAATTCACTTGCAGTTAAATTAGTGAAATCTTAAATCCATGTAATGCAACAAAATTTACATCATTCATCCATTCATTAGATTTGAAAAAATATCTCACACCATTTCAAACTGCTTAAAAAAAGTAAGTGTTCGTTAAAAGCAAATGATGTACCATGAACCCCAGCGAATTTGGCATCACCCAGTATGGCAGCAATCCAGAGTTCTTGACTGTCAACATCGGCGCCAACAAAGCAGTAACCAGGCGGGGATCGAACCATCGCCTTTAACTCAGAACCAACTCTGTCGGCCTGATATAAGTTAATTTTTTTATATCATTTAATCTGACTATAGAATCGAAGATATCACGAAGAAGCTTCATTGGTAGAATGGGGGCTTCATCTTTCCCACAGTATGATCACGTGCTCCTCTTCATACAGCTTGCACAGCGTAAAGATCCCAGTTCACTTTTCATCAAGAAAGGACAATTTGAATGCTTCCTTTAACTACCGGAATTGTAGTTTAGCACCATAGCAATGTAAATGCATACAAAGCCATACATACATAGCCATAAATATAAAGCCATAAATATATAGCCATAAATATATAGCCATAAATAAATAGCCATAAATATATAGCCACACATACATACACACATACATACATACACACATACATACATACATACATACATACATACATACATACATACATACATACATACATACATACAAACATACATACATACATACATACATACATACATGCATACATAATAATACATACATAATAATACATACATAGTAATACATCGTAGTAATACATACGTAGTAATACATACATACATGCATACATAATAATACATACATAATAATACATACATAGTAATACATACGTAGCAATACATACATGCATGCATACATAATAATACGTACATAGTAATACATACATACATGCATACATAATAATACATACATAATAATACATACATAGTAATACATACGTAGTAATACATACATGCATGCATACAAACATACCCTTTGGTTTCATGTTCATAATGTAACGACAAAAGGAGAGTAAATTACACCAGTAAATAGACCAATGAATAAATGGATCCATGACTAGTGACGAGAGCTTACTCGTGGATTGCTAGCAGTCAACCAAGTTACTTCGACTGCTCTTCTTGTGACAGTCCCAGCAGTAATCACTCTTGGAAGAATCGCCCCGTAATGATGTTCAGCATCATAATCACTGTGACTAAAGAGGGAAACAGATTAACAGCTTACAAAGTGGAAATCTGAGAAGCCCATAGGGGATTGGGGATTTGAAAACTAAGATTCTTATTGATTAATTCGCATCGGCATGAAGTTGCAATCAACTAATAGTTTTGACTTCTATTAGTAATGAACATTTGCATCTTAATTCTTATAGATCGCCATTTTGTAATATTAGTTTGTTTGCAGATGGACGGCCCACACTGCATACCAGAACTACTGACAGGGTTACCTTCTAAGTCTATTTAAATCATAATTATTATTATTATTGTTATTGAGCAGTGGTAAGACGCACTCTGCACGTTTTTTCAATCGCTATCAATTCATTGTATCAATTACGTCGTCTAAAGTTCACAAAAGGGATCGTGATTCACAGACTGGGAAAATCCCGTGAAAATTAATGTGTCTTGTGCCGAAGGAATAAGGACTGGGAAAATCCTGAACTGATGACATTTTGAAAGTTCTCACTCTCTTCTAGTAGCATATTTTCCCTTTGTATTTCTCGTTTATTTTTGTTCAACTAACCAATTGTAACTACCTATTTAGAGAGGTTTGCCCTTTTATGTTAGTGTATGTTACAAGAAATGAAGTTTGAAAAAAAATTATCATAATTAAGGGAAAAACCTGATGAGAGGAAATCAAATGACTTCCGTCGTGAGTAACAGGGGCAAAAAGTGAAGGGACTAAAGCAGGAAGCGTACGTAAAACGAAAAGTTAGAAAGTGAATTAAAGACCAATTTGAGAAATTCGCCTTTCCTTTGAATCTGTAGCTTAGGATTAATGGCTTTAGAATAACCAAAGAATGGTATGAATATATAGTTGATATAAAGGCATTAATATAAGGGCATTAATAAAAAGGCACGATAACGTCAAAGAATGAATGAATATGAAGATGACTGGCGCACGAACATCGGCGCTAAACCGCAACTCCTGGTGGAGGATCAGCTACGCACGAGCCCACGTCAATTAGCAGCTGGACTGATTCAAAGTGTTTTAAATTGTTGCTCAAAGCTAGTTTCTTTCGAGGTACCTAAGATCGACTGCCCTCCAAGAAAAAAGCTGCCTCGAAAATTCGATTTCTATTCAATCGATTTAACGAGAATTAAAAATTTACCTTACGATACTTTCGTCCAGTTGTTTTTCATTAAGATAAACCGTCATCTGTGAACTATGAAATAGAAAGAAAAAGAATGAATCCATCAAAAAAGAAAGAAACGAAAATTAAACTCGAAGGTAGATGAAAGAATTCACTACATGATGACGGTCAATCGAAGGTAGCACAACCTTTAGTTATTGAAAACAAGCAGTAATCAAAACGACTATAATTAAGGCAATCGAATCAAGACTTTTGAATTTATCAACTCGATTGTAAACGGAAACTGCAATGCTCCAGAAAAAATCAAGCTTTTTTAATCAAACGGATTACTTGAAGCAGGAATAATTTACGGACATGACACAAACTTGAAAAGTACTTGAATAACTAAATACCAAATTCTTTTTTGAGCATTTCTCCAAAACGAGATCATTTTGTTGTTTTGTAGTGTCCTTGTAGCGTTGTGTCCACCTGCAGATGATAATATCCCATCCTCCATCTTAGTCAAATAATCTTTTCCTAACGGATTCCCGCACCTAAACTGCTCACCATTCTATAAAAACATGAAGAATATAATTTATCAAAAATACTCTCTCTAATACATATTTTCCTATATTCACTTCTATCTGATAAGCTTTTTGATCAAATTCTTCTCCGCAACAAGTGTAGATTGTAGTAAAATTGTTGACGTGAATAAAAGAAAACCATAAGTACATGAATCATTAGCTATATGATTATATAAATAAATAAATAGATAAATATATATATATATATATATATATATATGTTGAACATTTGTGTGTGGCCATGCCTCAGATAAAATGTGAATATAAAATAGGCTTCTTTTTACTGATGATCACTGATGAAGCCCTCACGTCTGAAGTAATCTATCAATAAATTTGCCTTAAAAAGTAGCCTATTTTATATTCACATATTCACATATATATATATATATATGTGGTTATAGTTATAGTCTGTACATTTGTTATAGTTATAGTTATAGTTATAGTTATAGTTGTAGGTTATAGTTATAGTCTGGGGTTATAGTCTGTCTGACGAGTGCCTTCGCACGAAACTCAGAGTAACAGAGAATCGGTCTCTTCCTTTTCTGCATTTCTGCTATATATATATATATATATATATATATATATATATATATATATATATATATATATATATATATATATATATATATATATATATATATATATACATATTTAAATTATGACGATGCACGCAAAGAAAAAGTAAAAATTGAGGTTCATCCTACTGGGATATATGGAGCATGATTCCAAAGCATGTTCTTTAGATAATAGATAACGAGGAAAGAAGCTTAAACATTTCATATAAGACGTCTGAAAGTAACAAATGAAAGAGCATCGATTAAAAATACCTTGTGAGGCAGTTTGTAAAACCAAGCACCAGGCAAATTGACGTCATCAAACGGTCCTATCCCATCATGCGCTGCTGCTTTGGGTGTTTTCCTCTCCACTTGCTTTTGCTTCGCTTCCCCATATTTATCCGACTCAAGTTGAAGGACCGATCGCGATTGAATTTCTTTTGTATCAGATGCTCCAGCCAATGACATTTTCAAAAGTTTTCTGTGAAAGCAAATAAAATGTCGCTTGGTTCAAATCCATTACATTGCTGACTTTGAATGCTTAAAAATGAACGGTCACTGTTTTGCATCACTTGGTTTTGTGGATCTGCATGAGGCTAATAGATGTTCTTACGAGACTTCCATTTACTTTAATTTGCCCTTCATTCAATACGGGAAATCGATAGTGCTTCCGGAGGACATCAACGAAAACGGTTCTCTGTTCGAAAAATTCAAAAGAGAGAAAGCCAAATATCTCACTCCGTTGGAAAGACTGCTCCTTCTTGAAGGAAACTTTTTTGCGCAGCATCATCATCGAAATCATCATAACCAGTACCAACAATTACAACAGCACCTTTCTTTTTAGCTGCAGTCTTGCTTGGTGGTGGATCAAATGGATCTGTATCCAGATTGTCGGAATTTCCTGGAACAAGATATCCCCATCCATATCTTCCACTAAAGAACAATGGGAAGCCATCCCACGTCATTCGTAGCAGAATTGGGGACTCCCTTGTCTGGGGGCTGATGAGAGAGGGACCATTTTCCCATTCTGAATCGCTTTGTTTCGGGCATAACTTCCTGTACCAACTACAAATAGAAAGATGGTTGACGATGCAAATTGTAATTACAATTGAATAAATAAATTTTCTCATGTAGAAAACTCCAAAATTGTCCAAGAGCCGAAGCATACCGTCATCTCGCCACACTGAAGATTTTATAGTTGGGTCACTAGGTCACCAGGGGTCACTAGGTCAACAGAGCAATGAAATTGTGCTTCTAATTTTTTATGCAACATTGAAGCATCTTCATGAAACAAAACTGTGCTATTTATTCAATTCATGGTACGTGCGGAATCTCTGCAACTGATAATAGTGCATCCACATCCCTATTTTGTGCGACGAAATCAACCAGGGTTTTAATGGTGTGGGATTAATTGTGTGGGATGAACAACTCCACCGTCAATAGTTCCAAAACTTTAATTTTCATTCACAATATTTACCAATCGATATTTTGCAGCAGAAAACCCCATTCTGGATCTATTGGAACTGATCCTTTTTCTTTTACGTCTCCTGTGTTCCCCATAAGAAAATAGCTTCATGCGGAGGTGGAAAAGGCGTCCACAGCGAGGAGCCAAAAAAAAATTTCGAATCCTTATACTGGATGAAACACTTCAGCTTTAGATTAGCTGTTATCAATGTGTGTCCAGTGCTTGTGCCCTCAGAGTTACTTCTGAGTACTCATTTACCGACCTCGGAAGGATGGATAGCTGAGTTGACTGTTGGCTTGTGGTTAGTGGTTCCAACGACGGGATTCGAACCCACGCGAGTAGACCTCGCATGATCCGAGCACTGTGCCTTGACCACTCGGCCACACCACCATCTGATGGGACTTCTCACGTCCAACACAAATACAACAAAATGGTGGAGAATTTCGGTTACAGCAAAATCTCAATAAAGTAGAACTTGTAATTTACCTAGGGTATCCATTCATATGTTGCCTCCTTTTGTAAAGAACATCGTCTGCTTTTGGAAGGTCAGGATACCAATTTGAGATTTCTTCGTCTACCAGTTGATCAGCCGATGAATTTCTTAATTTCCCAACAATGTCCAAAACATCGTCAACTCTTTCCTCTTCAATCGACTCCTTTTTCTTCGATTTTCTCGATGTTTTTTTCGGTTTATCTTTTTTCAAAGACAAATCCTGAACCTCCCAGTCCAAACTCCAAAGCCAAGGGTCTTTCTGGTAACTGCAAACAAACATCATCCTAATAAGAATCATCTTTGGAAACTTTCGTTGATAAAAGCCAGCATGATTACACCATCATATCGGGCGAGTAGCCCGGACCGAACTGACTATTTCCCTCCATAGTTTTCTATTGTCCATAGCATTAGAACGACCTGCAAGTTGTACACCAGTGTCTTCTGTAAATAGTTCTGAGTATGTCTTGACAGGTCGTCCTACTTTAGCCGTTCCATGATTAGGGTCCCAAAGTAATACGTCGCTGACTAACTCCTCCTTTCTTCTGAACCAATGCCCTGCGAAACGTGTTCTTCTTTCCCTGATTATTGAGGAGATCCTAGGCAGCTTACCATACAGTCGATTGATTGTTGGGTGCGTCTTCCAGTTTAAGTCTAATACAATAAAAACTTAGTCTGATTATAGTATATATAATTAAATAATAAGGAAAAAAATCCAGTGATATCATAACAGTTGGCAGGCCCCTCACTTTTTTATTTTTTTAGTAAATTATGTTGAGGAAAGGCCATGGCGACCTATACAGAGCCCTAAAAATGGAAGAAAGAAGAAGGTGAAACGCTAAGAGGACAAGTCAGAGGAACAGGAATAATCTCCCTGATCTCCTGCGATCCATGCCCGTGAAAGTATCACTAGAATATACGAATGGCTTGCCACTTTCCCAAGTTTTATTTGAAAGCATTAAAACGATTTTCAATCATACATCATAGTTAAAATGGTCTGAAACTTATTAAGATCTGGATTCACATATTTCTTGGCTCTCATAAATAAAATGAAATCGTATGCATCTTTCCCTCATTGAGTTGTTATGTATTTTGCAGCTGTGTTATCGATGTGAAGCTTCTTCAACATTGTGAAAAAGCAATTCCAGTAAGCATTAAATGGCTGACAAAATAATAATGATAATAATAATACTGGAAACCTTTTATTCAAATTCAATTTAAAATACAATCAAAACCTCTCTAATACATAGGCAATTTGAATTTGACTGGCCTGGCTTATGGTTTATAAGATAATTCCAAAACAATAGTAAATATCAAAATGAATATAAATATATATTTAAATGATTAAATCTATATAAAGGGACAGGTATAATAGGGAAGAAGGCTTTTAACGACAAGGGTAAACTTTGGTGGTATCATAAACTTGTAGATTTGTTGTAACTTTCAGCCAACTTCCATTCATAACAGCTAAACACAGGGACATGTCTGTAACATAAATTAAACACAGCATGCAACATGGTAGGATCCATCTAGGGAAGATCGAAGGAAGTCTCTGTGTTCTAGGTGAGAATCAGCAGTGCAAGGTTTCACTCTGATTACTTGACTGAAATCACAGAAAAATTTCAAGCTGCTTTAGCCAAAAATGATTAGAAAGATTGCAAAGAATTACACTAACCTTTTATTGTGAATGAGTCTGCAAGAATCTTCTGCTAATTTCATTAAAGTATTCTTCATTTCATTCTCTAAATCTTCATATGTTTCATTTGTGTCTTTTATGTACCTCTCCCAACTGTTGTCAATTGGTAGATATGCGGTGCCCATCTCAAGCATGCCTGCAAATGTTACTGGATGGGGGGCATGGTATAGAAACTCAGGTAAAACTTTTCCAAATACCTCAAACGTTGCCTTCACGTCATTAGCACAGTATCCAACACAGGTCTGTAAAGGAAGGATACCTCCAGCACATCAAAATTTTTCTTTACTAACTTCAAGGAAAAACTTACCTTGATGCATTCATGAAGACTTCCCAGTTTTTCATTTTTAAAATTAAAAAAAATCCTGAAGAGTGGCATTTAATAGACCAGGATTTTTCTTTCTTAGTGAATTTTGTTTAGGAAAGGCCATAGTGGCCTATACAAAGCCCCAACAAAGGAAGAAAGAAGAAAGCAAAAGGCTAAGAGGAGAGGGAGGTCAGATCAAAAGTAGTACAGATATTACCTGAAAGTTCTCTCGAATGTCAGCTAAACTTCCTTCAACAAAAAGGTCCTTTGTTGTCTTGTCTAGACCTCCATTGTTTGTGTAAAGTGCAAAGACATCAGAGAGATTGTTTAACGATCCAACATCCATCCAATCAGATTTTTTAGCCTTTTTTGAATTCATTAAGTTCCTTTGAATACCAGTCAAGCCAGAAATACACATATGCAAACTCAGTGTGTCCAGAAACATTGTTTCAGATCTCTGAATGATATGGCAAAAGCTTGCATATGATCCTTGTGCTTCAGGAAAATTATTTGTATGGCATATTCCTATTATCTCCACTTGATATTTTACTAGCTATGATAAGCCAGCACTGGTTTTCATGCACAAAGATAGATTTCATGCTTAGTTCAATAGTGGACATGGCTACTGCAATGAAGGTCCCACATTAGAGACACACTTTTTCATATTTCTTAGTGTCCTCAATTCATCTAACTAGCAAAGAATTTGGATGAAAAGCAAGGGTCAAATTGTTGAAAGGAGCTGGCCACCTTACTTCATCATGCTTTTGCTGTGGATGGTACCTATCTAATAATGTGCTCCTTGATGCCCACCTTAAGTTTGAGACCCATCTCTAACTTTACTTTCCCTATATGGTGGCTTCCCCAGTCAGTGACTTCTTTGGCAAGTCCTTGGAAAAGTTCTGACCTCAAAAATTCTTTAAAAAATCTAAAAACTAAACAAAACTTTTTCTTAATATGCAAGACAATCTACTACTTGTTCATTGCTAAGAATTTCCATAAATTGACTTTGGTTTTCTCCATGCAAATTACAATCTATACCTCAGTTGCTTGGGTACATACATTTCAAAAGAGCAAGACATGGCAAATGTCTTTTTACTGTAAAACTGACCTTAAGAAAATATTGCTCTTTGATGTAAGTTCTATCAAATCCAACATTATGACCAATCACTAATTTTTTCTTGCCATTTTTCATGGTGTTGTCTTCAATGGGAATGAACATATGAGGGAGTTTTCTTTTGGGGTATTGCAAGGATCCATCCTTCTCTGTTAACAGCTCACTGACCCAACAATACCTATAAAATCAAATCAAAATTTCCTAGTTCAATCATAAAAAGCTTCCCTATTGCTGAATTAGGGAGCATGATTTTTTCACATTCTTAGGAGATAGCAGGATGTTTCAAGATTACCTCAACTAGATAAGTCTCCTGATTCAAATGAAAAAAATGACACCATCAAAATCGTCACATCAATTGGTCCTCCATCAAATTTTGATTCCTTCGTGATCCCAAATGAAAGTATTGAACCACGCACCTTATCTGGCTCCCTGAGCCCGCTGCCTGACTTAGCTCTAACAAAAATTACAAGGAAAAACACAAATACAGCTGAAAAATATAGTGAGGAATTATTCTATTTATCCAAAAATCAATGAATAAAATGAATTAAAGTTTTGATTCTAAATTCAGTTTAGAAATTGGATATCTGTAGTCATACCAAGCATTGGGAGATGCTGCAGTTGCCATAACTGGTAATTCACTATCATTCATACAGATTTCAACATCAAAAACAAATGCATCATCTTCAGGGCAGCAAACTTTTTCTGTTGTGCCATCATTAGAATACTTTGTCCATCCCGCTTGGAACAACCATCGATTTGGGATTGGAGGGGGCTGCCCATTAGCAATCTCTTTTGCTAATTCTAAATATCTGTAAATTTGTTCATTTGCAATATTTTCAAAATGTTCACTTATATTCTTTCCAGTTAAATCTGGAATTTCAAAATCAACATCATTTAGAATGGTGCATTCTTTGCCCCACAAACCATGCACCTTTAAATGATCCTTCACTCTTCCAAATTCCTCTCTCTTCAGATCTGATTGCTTTGGTTCGTTCAGAAAAACTTGCTCGTGAATTGATCTAGAAAGCATTTGAATGTTTATTTGATTGAATCGTCTTCCTTTTTTGTCACTTGATTCTGTTCTCCCTTTATCTGTTTCATTCACTTGCTGACTGCATTGATCATTTTGATTTGAATCAATGACATTAGTCATTACCTCACCGGATCTCATCCGTCTGCCAGTCTTCAGGAACGTTCCCCTACTCATATTTGATGCTCTACAGAATCTCATGATACTTCTTTGCCTCCTTACACAAAGTGCCAACATTTTAGCAATGAAAAGTGCTCGGCATCAGCAACAATCACAAATCAGTCACATTCTACCTTGAATTCAACCGGTACTTACAAACTTTAAAATATTAAGATACGCCTGATGATGAGGATCTCTCCACGTGGACTACTATTTCGAGGCTACATTACCATTGTCTTACAATGAATCAATCTATCTCTTCAGATCCTTTTACGAGGTAGATGAACGCTGCATGCTTATCTTCAGGCCTAACGTAAACCTAAATTCCTTGACTCAATCAACGTGATGTTCCCTACCATAAATAATTTAACCGTAGCAATGTAATATTGAGTCAGACAATGTCTCAATTCGACTAAATATCTTCAGTTCTTTTCCCTTTCGGGGTAAATTCGCACGGGAGACAGGATGCCAAGAGGAGAACAGTTCGTGTTCCCATGTTGCTGTTGCAGCATGGCACTTCGAGGGATATTGTTGTTGTGGTTGTCTATTCCCTCGTAGTTCTTCCATATTTGGATCATTCGTACGAAGCTTTCTTAACGGGGGTATATTGTTTGAGATAGAAAGAACAAAAACCGAAAAATTATAAAATTAAACGAGGCTGAACGAAGGAGACACGAAAGAGAAAGGCAAACGGGGGAATTTAAGAACCAATTCCATGCCTGTTGCACAAAACATGAAACAAATCAACGATCCGAATTAAAAAGAGTTTGTAGTCATCATAAACGAACAATTATTGTTCTTAAAATACCGATGCTCTGACGAGAGCATCATCAGTTGATTAGTTCTCCAGCAGAAAGGCGCCTTCCATCAAACCCAAACAGTACAGCTAGCTTCCATCGGCACGTGATGCGTGGGGCAAGTAACCGGTCCCTATGAAAAAGCCCACAACAAGCACGTCCCAATGTTGTCCGTTATCAAGCGGGGTCTTGGGCTAAGTGGTTTCCCCCGCTTTCGAGGTTCGTTTCACCGCGCGGCAGACAGACTCTCTACGGATGAATTACTCAGCAACGGAGCTCAGTAGATAACCTCGTACAACGTCGCCTTTTTGTCACCAGACCCAGTCACAATGTACTTGTCATCAGATGAAACGTCACAACTCAGGACCGACGATGATTCTTTTGACTAGAAGAACAAAATCCCTCATCATCATCATCTAAATTGAAAATCAATTCCATTGAATCTATCATCAAAGTTAAAGTTAAACAACGCAACTATTTCAACTTGGATTTACGCCAGGTGCCTGTTAAAGAAACGGGCGGAAACGCAAAGGGTCTCTAGTAACAGAGACGGATTTTGGAAAATTACCATCGCTGTATAGAAACTGCAATTAGTGCAAAGTCAATGCTATAATCTTCCTATGCAAATAGCTTTATCGTATAATGTCTCAACGGTTTATTTTGGTTAGAAATTCTGAAACTGATTTATCTTTTTTCAGAGACCTGAAACTCCCATCTGGATTCATTGTTCCACAGACGGTATTGTTTTTATGGCTACTCATTCGATCATCATTCACACATGTTTTTTCATTCATTCACTTGTTCATCAATTCAATAATTAGATTGTGCAGGCAACCGGCATCTTTTACTTACAAGAGATTGATGCAAACATTTTGAGCGAACTAGAGCAACGTGGCTCGAATAACAGACCCTGGTGACACTGTATACAAATGCACCATACGAAATGCACTATGTAAACAGTACCAAATAGCCTTGCACTATCCTGTGAGAATCATTAACAATGCAAGATGCAGCGGCAAGATCGTTGTACGTATGGTTGCATGAAACTAAGACTGAGCCGACCCGGTTTCGTTTGTATAACATGTGCAAATACAATTCAATTCCATAAAGTACATAATTTACAAAATCAGTGACAATCGTTTTTTGTTAGAATAGAAACATAATGTGTTAAACACTGATTTTGGCCCGCAATATTTTTGCTTTCCTGGTTCTGCACATGCGCGAGCTTAAAACTAGCCCGGGTCGAACCGGGTTAGTTGCGTTTAAAATGCTATAACCGGGTCGAACGCGGGTTGAATTTCGAAATGTAAACAGGGCTCAATGGGCAAATGAACTCCCGGAAACCACAACCTTGGCCCAGCTCAGAACTTCCTTAATTCACCAACTAAACTTAAATGCAAATAATGCCAGGAGTGAGGCCTTTATCTGCATCTCGATAAGTTCCTTGTCTCCAGTGATTGATGCCATGTACAGAAAACTCATAAAAGCGGCAAATTACGAGTGACTGAACAGAGCAGCAAAAAAAGCCTTGATTGTGCAGGCAAAAATTCTAGCTTCTTTAAGATTATTCAGTCAAATATTAGCTTTGATATTTACAAATAATGCATTAATGTTAATTCTCTCTTCAGTTGTATTTACTCTCAAACAAAGCCTTGATTTTCTTCTAAAATCTGTCAAGTGCTATAATCTGTGCATTTCAATAAAATCAGCGAGCCTCTTAAAAATCTAAAAAGTAAACACAAAACTACTGGAAAAAATGCAAACATCCGCTGAGATAAAAATCTACCGTTATAGATTGGGTAAAATGCTGGAATAGTTATTTGCATTGTTATCTCAAAAAATTCATGCTAAAACTAGAACAAACAAAAACTAGAAAACATGCCCAAAATAGCTGGTTAATCATGATAAGAAAACCAGTTGCCTGACTCGGCTGCTCGCTCAATCAAGGCATTTGATCTGAAACAATCCAAGTTGGGAAATTAGATGATAATCTTCAATTCTGCTGATTTTTACCTGAAAAATGCTGGCACCATACGGGGTCCTCCACGCATTTAATAGATTGTCTTTGCCCGTGCTTATGAACCATTTGCCACTCGTTGCGTACTTCAACGACAAAACGCAACTCTCGTGCAGGTGCAGCTGATATTTGTCTGGCTTCGCCACATGAAGCACTTCCACGTTACTACTTTCCATACCAACGGCTAACCATTCACCCGTTGGACAATAACCCAATGAAAATATCTGCGAACTGAAGTCATGTTGTTGCAGTTGCCTGCCTTCTCTAAGATCCCAGGAGCGTACGGTATTGTCAAGGCCACCTACAACAACAACAACATCATCAAAAGTCAGCAGCATATTTGGCAGTGAGTTGTGCTTAGCATAAAAGGCTCTAAGACATGAAGTCGTGCTTTAAGGGCAGGGGCGTCCAATGTATTCCCCCGCAATGTGGTTACATTTCGTGATCCCCAAGACTTGAAATTCGCAAGGTAGACCTTGGGATAGTGAGAAGCTACGCTTCTTAGATAGTATCATGGTCACTCCTGTTGATGTGATTCTATAATGTGATTCCACCCATGATAACTGGTGACTAACAACTCTTCTGACTCGAAGCGACAACCTTGTGGTTAGAATGAACAAGAAACTGAACACAGGATCCGCGATTCAGTGCCACACGACAATGCAATCTTCAAACGAAAACCCAGTACTAAGTGGTTCCAGATAAGGGCCCTTTTTCAGTTAAAGGGGTACTGATAGTCTTTGCCTGAAGTCTCAAGATCTTCAGACAAAGAATAACCAAAGGCAAACCATAACTCTGGTCCTGGTTCCATTCAATTCCTTTATCTATAGCTTTATCCCAGAGTCGAACCTGACCACAAACCTCATAAAAATGTATGCACACATTTGAAAATCTAACTGCGCAGCTGTGTTGCATAATCGATTTCGAGCGTAGCAGAAACCAGAGGCAGAGTTCTGTGCTTTTCTAAGAAAGCGGACTTCATGAGGTTGTCTCCCGTCGCCTTCCTCGCCTATGGTATCTTTATTGTGACACGTGTATGATTGAACTCATCCCCCCGTGTTGTGAGTCTGCATACTGAACCAGTACACCATAGCACCACTGCGTTAAACATAATCCTAAACAGAGCATTTGCCTATGATAGTTTCAACGGTCTTTACCTCCCCCCCCCCCTAATATTTGTGGTTCCTCAACTATTGTACCTGAAACAAAGTGATTAAAAATCCTTTTTTTTCTCTACAGATATGATTGTACTCTATTAATGAAAAGCTAATGATTGGACGGCAATTTGGATTATGGACCATGACATTTAACTGCACAGTTTTTAATACCTTCACCATAAGAACATCCGTTTCAACAGTTGCAAACAATATGAAATTATATTCATGATAAATCAATAAAGTCGCTCATGGGATTTGGACGGACGATTCAACGCACAAAGACTTCATACATGAGATTTCCGAGGATATCGTCTTTTCATTAAAGAGCACTGATAGAATTTAATGCCACTTGAAAATGGAAGATGATTTCGTTTGACGTTGAGGCTGCAAAATAATGCAGGCCCTTTTTCCCGTGCGAAACCGCTCAATGACCATTTCAATAGAAAAACTTGGAAAGGGAGCAAAACAGGATGACTGCTTATGAAACAAATGATAACACATCCGCCTCAAGGAACAATATAATGGGAAAGAGTAACAGGACCGGTGGATGGGTAATTTGATGGGAATTTCAAACAATGCTAATCGCTCGAGGAATTTGGACACATCGCCAAACATGGCAACAAAGAACGAGGCCATGGCTTTTCGGCAATTTTGAGCTCTCGTTGCGTCTTGGATGATCAAACCTTTTGAAGACGGTGCGTGCACAAAAAACGCGCGGAAAACGGAAAAATGTTTCATTAAATAGTGGAAAACAGAAATACCTGTCCATAATCGAGAGCCATCTGGCGAAATGTCAATACAGCTTGCGCCATCGGTGTGTCCTTGGAACTGCTGCACAAGGGTTTCATTATGAAGATCCCAAACAGCAATGTTACCATCACTACAGCAACTGAAACATACTTTCGAATCGGGGCTGATAGCCAATGCGTAGCATGCAGGAGCATTTGACGTCAGTTCGGTTTTAATTCGGGGGGTTGATGATGCAAGGTCCCAAATGGTTAACATACTCGCTTCACCCCCGACTATGAGCGTTCTGCCATCCGGTAGCAGCTTGCAGGATCGTATGTAAATATCTCTCTGGAAAATGAAAATCAATTAAACTTTAATGAAGTGACAAGTTTACTAGAGGAAGCATATCTATTTGTATGTATATATAAATTCTTGCAAAACATATGCATATCTATAATATATATATATATCACATAGAGGGTGCTGTCTTCACCACCATATGGTGCTCTATGTACAAAGTACAGAGCGTTGCTAGCAGAAATGCAGAAAAGGAAAAGACCGATTCTCTGTTACTCTGAGTTTCGTGCGAAGGCACTCGTCACACAGACTATAACTGCTATGACTAGCCAGAGTTATAGTCTGTCTGACGATGGCCTTCGCACGAAACTCAGAGTAACAGAGAATTGGTCTTTTCCTTTTCTGCATTTCTGCTATATATATATATATATGTATATGTATAAACATATAAATATATAAATATGTATACATATATACATATAAATATATATAAATATATATACATATCTATACATATCTATATATTTATTCATTTATATATATATATATATATATATATATATATATATATATATATATACATAAAAAATTTCCTTTGTTGGGGCTTTGTATAAGCCACCATGGCCTTTCCTCAACATAACTCACTAAAGAAAAAAAATATTTATATATATATATATATTTCATACGTACATAAGGTGTAAAAAAGAAAGACGATCTGGAATTAATTATTGTAGTATGTTCTTAATTCTTAACTAAATGGTCATCATCAAGATAATTCTTAGATATGGGATTGTAATCTGAGCGCATCACATGAGAGCTAAAACTTAAGATGAAAATAAACTAAGCCTGCTTTCTCAAAAGAGAAAAGATTTCACTTTGAGAAGACATGCCTACCCCCAGACCACTATTCAAACAGGGCTTGATATGACCGTCCACGGGTAACTAGACTAAAAACCTCATATATCATTCTGTATGCTGAACTTCCATAAGCCCAGAAAAAGGGAAGGACAGGCAGAGCACCCGCTGTAAAACGAGGCAGCCCGCCATGCCAGATCATACGCAATGTGAATGCAGATGATTGATGATTCGCGTCATGCATCCTACTTGATTTGGTCTTTCAAACTGCAATTTACGTGCAAGAAATCATAAAAATACAAAGCCAATGCAGCACTTTGAGATGTGAACTGAAAGTGAGATCTTACCAGACATTCGAGCGTTGATACTGGTTTATTGAGCGTATTCTGAGAAACTGCTTGGTTTATATCCCATACTTTGACGCATCCCTTGCAAGAAAACAAGATTAAAATTGCTAAGTTCAAGTGAATCGTTTGGGAGCTGATCAAAGAGCTCGGTGGTATAAAATTGGAGACAACAATGGATGCCATCATAACGGGAAAGCTGACATTTTTGGACACTCAATCAGAACAAAAAGTGCGACGCAAATACTGATTCAGAGACAATTGAATGAAGAAGCAACAGAGGAAGACAACAGACAAATCGAACCGATGACATCAAGCGATGGAGTGGGCAGACCTTACAAGTCCTCTCCAGAAGAACTGAAAATTGATGGAAGTGGAAGAAGGCTTTTTACCAGTGGATGGAAAATGATTATTGACTAGGTTTTAATCATGATGGTTAAAACGATAATAAAACTTGCACATTTCACATTCTTAAAACCAGAAATTTAACTTTCATAGCTAATTATTTTACTTAACGTCGTTACACAAGTTAAAGGGGAAAGATGAATGTACTCACTTTTCCACCAGTGTAAACATGCCTAGTCGGGTTACTAACGGTGACAGCGCACACGACTTCGCCATGGTTCAAAGTGCACAGCTGTCTAGCGTGTCGAGGTATGTTTGGCCCCATCAAGGCATCCGGAGGGAAGGGCACAGGTTGCATTTGACCATCGCCAGAAACATGGTACGAGTATGCCGGCTTACCACTTGGCATTCCCAGAGATTGGAGCATGCCCATCCTGGACGGGCCGTGAGGATCAAAACCACCCTAGATGAAGAAGATAATCGACATTGGTTAATGAGATAATCGACCGATTCGCCTCTGAAATTAAACGGAAACGATATCCGATAGGAAAGCGGAAAATCGTAGATTGCATTAAGGAAATGAAGCGGATTGAATTTAAAGGGATGGTAACGGGAGGTAGAAAAAGCGACAACGCTCAACTCACCATTGGCGGTCTGCCGTATGGGATTCCTGCAAAGAAATCTATGTTTACTCTTGAGATCAAGGACAAAATCAGTTACTTTGATAAGGTTAAGTAGAGCAAAGATCGGCATTGAAATGCAAAGCACCTTAGGATTATGTTCTGAATAAAAGGAGCTTAGACTGAAGGTGAAATAGCAAAAACGATTCATGGCAATAATAATTGCTGCCTTGATGGCTCCGTTTTAATCGTCCTTATCAAGAGCAAAAGAAGGATAGTATCAAACCATCAAACCAGGGAACGTCAAAATTAATAGATATTGTGGTTATATCTGAATATCTTATTACATAATAGCTGCAGCAAGTAAACAAATAATATCCGTTTATAACTGAATTAGTGTTCAATGCTGAATGCAAATTACTTTGAAGAAATTTCAAGAATGTGGTGCGCAAAAAACAGCAGAGAATGCAAGACGTATTAACGATGGAAATTCCATGCTCAATTACCTTTGTTTTTGAGCAGTTCGCTTTGTGATATGCTGTTTGCCATGCTCGTTGGAAAGGCAACTGGACTTAAATCGCTTAAAAATAAACGAGATGTTATTCCCAATTGGGGCACCAACAAGAAATGTGCAAACAGGTAATACCTGAGATACAGCATCGGTAGGGCATACTTTTGGCACCAATATCAAATTTTGCTGGAGACACCGTTTAGGTAAGAGAAGATAATTTTAGTGTCGCGCAACAAGCATTGGAAAAGAAAGAAATTAGAGAGAAATTACCTTCCTATGTTGTGTGATTGTATGAATGGATAAGGACCATTACCAATAGAACTTGGTGGTCGCAGTGAAGGCGCTACGGTAAAAAGGTAAATCGTTTAATTACAGGAGAAATGATGAAAGAACAGCTAACTGAATGAATGAATGAACAAATGAATGAATGAATAAATGGGTAAATGAGTGAAAAAATTTATGAATGAGCAAGTGACTGATACCATTGAGACTACAACTCAATGATGGAGACGATTCTGCAGGATTTAAAATCATCTCCGTTTCTAATCAACACTTGAAAAAAGGAAAATTAAAAACAACAAGTTGGGGTCTCTTATTAAAAAACAACGCTAGGCGTCGATAGGGTGCTCAAAATAGTATTTTCTTTCTGAAACAACGTGCACATGGAACCAATATCATAACGATGAGTACCATTAACCTAGGGTAAGGGAAGGTGAAGTTTCATGCATTTTGTCATGGTAGCACTATGAGAGTGTCAATCTTGTGATTTTGTGAGAACAGAATAATCGGCTACATGGATAGCACAGGTCATTTCATTTCTTTTAAGGAGGGTTGCCCTTCAACAGAAGTTGATTTTCAAGGGGCCCTCCAAAAAAATATTAATTGCAATCTATACTGTTAGAGTGAAAACTATAAAATCAAGATACAATTTATAAACCTTAATAACAATATCTAAAACCTATAAATAGCACGAGTCGCAGTAAATGAGCCGTCCCATTCAGTACTATCTTTTGCAATTCTTGCAGACAAGGGTTCCCTGGAATTCGCTTAATATGGTCTTCTTATTATTATCATTGTTATTATTATTATTGTTATTATTAAATGTCATCATCATCATTATCGTTATGAAGGAATTGAGAAATCAATGAATGGGTGCCTGAACAAGACTGAACAGCAGTCAATATACGCGTGCGTTGTCAATGACATGTTTCATAGAATCAGCATTGATAGAATCAATGCTGCCAGGAGAGAACAGAATGTTGGAAGTGACTGATGCAAGAATGGTTAAGGCTGATAACTATATGCTGATAGGGGAAAAGGGTGCGAAAGGAGAAATGAGATGAAATCAATGCAACATACCGAGTGAAGACATTTTTGTGCTTGGAGATGATGAACGACCAGGACTCGATGAAGAGAGAGCAGTGCTTGCTGAGGTCAGAGTTCTACTCTCAGTGATCTGAAATGGAAAGAATTATGGCAAAACGATTAGCTTTCTGAATTATCCTGATCTATCAACGCGCTAATCATTGGTATTAACTGACACAGTAATCACCCACCACCATTACCAATTATAGAAATTTTAAGCAATTTGAATAATAACTTGTGACGGGGAGAATGTCGGAAAATATTAAACATTGAAAGCGACACATAAAGGTGAAAGATAATGACGATCAATCAGGTTGATAAATCACAATAAGCATACTTTTCCGTGTTTTGCTGATGGTACTGGTGGCGACTGAGCAGATGATTGCGCTGATTCCCTTGATGCAATGTCCCTCGTGCCTTCTTTTTTCACTTTCTTTTCTCCTGATTCGCCTTGCAAGGGGCTTGAATCGCCATTTTCAAGCCGTTTTGAAGCCGCAGGGGAGTGTGAATCCTTAAATTGAATTCAAGCAAAGATATTTACACGGAAACGCATCATATGATTTGACAAAGGAACACCAGCAACCACAATGAGACCCAATGGTACGTGGTTTGATGTGATCCCTAAGCTTAACTCTCACTGAAAGTGATGAACTTTGTGGTTCTCGTACAATCTAGGCGCAGGAATCACAATGTGTCACTACATCAAGAGGAGGATATTGCTCGACAAGCATGGTCTCTGAGGGTCCCGAATGCCACCATGGGATGCCAGGAACAACAGATACAAAAGCCATGGCTCAGTACATTCTACTATCTATGAAAGGGCGTCCAAAAGAAGACAAGGGCAGAGTACATTTCACGCTGAATAATAACGCGGAAAGGGCTGCACACCGGAAGAAACTTTTAATATGTACGTCATCATACAACTTGAAACAAGAAAAAGATCAGAATGCTCTAGGAAATTGTTGTGAAGAAGAGAAAAAACTGAAAAAAGTAAAAGAGTGCATTTTTGAAGCTGCACAGGCAGACTAATCCAAACAGTTGGTATGTGACAAGTGTCCCGAAGAAGGAGAAGCATCAGCTGTGAAATTATTGCAGCTAAAGAATGCTAGAGGCCAAGAAAGATTGTTTGTTAAATCTACGTACAAATATATAATGAGTTTTATATTTTCATCATATTTATTAGGATGTAACAAATAAGAATTCTAGAAGCTCGTAAAAATACGAGCATTTTCTGAACATTTCCGCTTTGTGAACATATGCATTATGCAAATGCTACGAAGTTTCATGGTACGCCATATTTATTTATTATGATATATTGAGGCTTGCATTCGGTTGTCTGTTAACATTACAGATCATATCATATTACACCATGCTGTTACTGAAAAGCTGTATAATCAAGTACGACAGAACAAATCCCCTAGAACATGAGTGCAAGAAATCGCAATGCATCCACAGATTGACAGATGACATTTAGGAGCGTGGTAGGTGAGGTGTCAAATATGCTCATGGGAGGTAAGAGGCAACATGAAGAGACTAAATGAGAGGATAGCTTAGTGTGACACAAGTATGACGGAAGTAGCATTAAATGAAGGGAAAACATAACATGACGCAGCAAGCGTTACGCGGCGGAAGCAAAAAAGGACGAAACACACTCCTGTAAAAAACGATACAAAGCAAAGGATAATTACTTCATTCAAGAAAACGTGAACCAACCTCGTTTGTGTCATCAACGACCAGTTCGCCGTCACTCTTTTCCGTGTCACTGTCCTGGTTCAATTCAAGGGAAACTCGTTACAAAACAACATGTGAAAAATGCCGAGTGAAGAGAAGTTGGAAATTCGAAAAATGTGCACTAGATTTCTGTACTCTCCGTAGAAACCCGTAAATGGATCGTGAAAAGGGAGTGTTCGTTAATTATGAAAGGAGGTTGGAAATGAGGGCTGCGACAGACCTCTGCGAGTCGCCAAACGCTGCCCGGTTCTTTCTCCTCTCTCCTTCTCTTCGGATGTTTCATAATGGACGATCCTGCGTAACACAAAATTGCATTCAAAAATGGGAAAAAACAACGATGAGGAAAAAACGAGAATGAAGTATGAATACGTTTATACAAAGTGTCTTTACTACTAGGGATTTCTTGATCATGCTTTGACGCATTAGTTTTCGTGATCTCTCTGAAGTTACACTGATCAGATTGCTGCAGAGATGCGTTGCAATGCTTCATTGCCACCCGTGATTTATAGTAGAAATGATAAAGGCTGCTTCTAATTTCTTTCAAGCCGCTTGGTCTGGAATCCTTCACACGGCTATGCAACTGTACAAATTGAATCAATTGAAAGATTTTTATTACGAGCGGAAAGAGTTCCCATCTGGTGTTAAAATACCCAATAAATTGGCAGCGAAAAGGACCAAACGTACATTGAAGAATCACGTGCGTTGACTTACACGTCTGAACAATTTCAAATCGCAATAATTGATTTCACAAATGAATGAGAGAGTTTTAGAACAATGTCATTTGTCGTTGTCACAGAGGCGTGAAAAAATGAGGTTTCTCCATTGGTACACCATGATAGGGCTCAGAATAGCTGCAACTCAGGCAGGAGAAATTTCTCAACTGAGTATCTCGTCGTGCAATCGAAGCAGCAGGGTTTGGGCCCTGCTCAGATCAGGTTTGAGATCAAAAGCGCGAGGCAAAGTCAAGCCTACCGTCCCACTCTACGCTGATATAGTTGCTGTAGTTGCCTTTTCTTGACCAACATTGGTGACTGCATCACTTATTAAGTCACAGACATCTACGTACATTACACACATCACATAAATACATACATAAATAGCCATTACACACATAGCTATACATACATAGCTATACATACATAGCCATGCATACGTAGCCATACATACATAGCCATACATACGTAGCCATAAATACGTACATAGATAGCCATACATACATAGCCATACATACATAGCCATACATACATAGCCATACATACATAGCCATACATACATAGCCATACATACATAGCCATACATACATAGCCATACATACATAGCCATACATGCATAGCCATACATACATAGCTATACATACATAGCCATACATACGTAGCCATAAATACGTACATAGATAGCCATACATACATAGCCATACATACATAGCCATACATACATAGCCATACATACATAGCCATACATACATAGCCATACATACATAGCTATACATACATAGCCATACATACATAGCCATACATGCCTAGCCATACATACATAGCCATACATGCATAGCCATACATACATAGCCATACATACATAGCCATACATACATAGCCATACATGCATAGCCATACATACACAGCCATACATGCATAGCCATACATGCATAGCCATACATACATTGCCATACATGCATAGCCATATATCTAAATCTAGTGAACTGGCTAACTATAACAAGGATGATTGAATGTTTGAGTTGAATACACACCACGTCCATCATCACTTCCATGAGATGAATGACTGTCGGCCGTATTTCTGTATTTTGTGCCAACGGGAGAAACGGAATTCTTGAAAGGAAAAAACCAGTCACTAAATTGCAAAGATGTGCAATAATGATGAATTAAAGCAACAAAGTTAATAACTAATGGGAGTCAATTTGAAAGATTTTCATCAAGAAGCGCACTCAAAACATTTCATTAGCTTTTACTCGGCTTTTACAACAGCAGGGATGACACAATGAAGTATGGTATGATTAACTGTTAAAATGAAACGATTTAGACTATCATAAAAATGAGATCTTACCATTCCTTCTGTTCCAAAGTGAAGAACACATGGAAAAAATGAGAAAAAGAAAGTCAAATAAATTGGAATAAAACAATCAGATTAGGTTAGGTTGGATTAAAACAGGATAATTCACCACTTAGTTAATACAGTTATCCGCATCAAAGGGAAAATCTATAATTACACAATTCCGCTAATTTTGTTTGAGAGAAATCTGGCTTAAGTATCGATTTGCGATGGGAATGATGAAATTAATAACATACTCGATCCCAAGCTTGGCAATAACCAGAAATAGGGCTCCGAATCTTTTCTAGGGAAGTGCATTTAATGGTGTGGTTTCCTATCGCCTTCCTCACTAACAGTGTTTCAATTGTAAGCCATGCAGGATGAGAACCCACATCCCTGTGTTGAGTCTTCATGTCTAACCACTACACTACGGCCAAGGCTAGCCAAAAAGAGAAAGAAAATATGAACACACCTTTCTCTTCTTTGACAGGTAAATGAGGGGTTGATGACAAAACATTGGACAACGCTAAAAGTCCACTTCCTGAACCAGGAGGTAAGTGCGGAGGAGGTAAAGATCCTTGGTGAGGAAGGGGTAAACCCGGTGGATGTGAATGAGGAAGGCCTTGTTGGTGAAGTTGTTGCTGCAAATAAAAACACAATTCAAACGTGAGGAGATGGTAAAGACAGCAGGTGGACAATTTGACTGATCGAATGACCAATTTGACTAGGGGGGAGGCGTCCAAAAGAAGCAAAGGTGGACAAGTGACAAGGTCGCGGGAAGAGCAGCAAAAATTAATAAGAAATGATACCATCTAGCGAAGAGACGGGAAGATCGGAAGCGATTGGGAAGGTGCATACCCAAAAACAGGTGGACGCTGTCAACATCAAAGGCTAATTGATTTGCATTGGTTGGGAGGTGGTCAATTGCAAACGTCGGCCTTTTTATCAAAGTGAAGTAGAAATTAAATTATATTATGTTGATAAATGGGAAAAGAAGCCCGTCAGATTCACAAACAAAACCAGCCCGTGTTGTTCTTCAATTATGAATTACTCCATTCTTTCGCATTTGAACTACACTAACCAGTTGGCAGGCCCCCAACTGTAGCATCAAGTGTGCTTGCACAGCTGTGTGGCCAAGGAAACGCTGCTGATAGGTGTCGCCCTGTTCATAAAAATGGCGAGGGAAGGACCCTTGATAGGTCCGCTTAGACCCGTTTATAAAAACCTGCTTCTAAGATTATGCCACTGTTTGATTTTTCCAGGTTGTGACCAAATACATCATTAAAGTAGAATTCGAGTGATAAAGGGGCGGCTGAATCAAATTACGTACGCCAATAATTGCATTCAGTTCATTCATGGTGACTTGTTTGGCGCGATCTATCGCCTGCAGGACTTGTTGCTGATGCTGCAATAAAATCAGAGATGGGATCGATGTCAAATCAATCACTTCAGAATACTTAAAACGTGGTGCTAAAATCAATCGCTCAGGAGGCAGTGTACCGCGTGCCATTCTCATCTTACAACGAAAAAACCAAAACTGCCACAATACATTTAACACAATTGTTGAAGGAGAAATGTTGGTAAGAACAAGATAATCTCTCTGAAACGTTGTGATAAAAGCCAATAGCTTAAAATTAATAGCCTTTACTTGTTCTCCGTCCTTGTGTCTGGACCACAGAGTTATCGTGGTTTTCGCAGGTTTAATTCAATATAAATAGAATGTGGCAAGTGCTTTGTTATCGTCGTCTCCTGTATGATATTACTTAATGTGTTCGCGCTGTTCAAGTATTTAACACCAGGGTTAACCAAACTATTCGATGCAACAACTTAATAACAATGACCGTCTTCCACGATCACCTACAATTGTCAACTCCCCCGTAATCAGTGCTGTAATCAGCCCCGCAATCGCTCCGAATCTTCATAAATGATTGCCAATCATCTGTTGCTAATCGATAATTTCATACCCGACTTCACGTGATTGCCTTCAAAGCTGACTAGGCATAATCAGAGCTATCGATATCATTACATCAAATGGTAAAAAAGCCGCAGCAATCATGATCACCTTTACCATCACAATCATAGGAATCATCATCATAATCACAATAAGCACCGTAAAAATCACAGCAATCGTCTTAAATCTCCGTTACCATCACAATCAAAATCACAGCAATCATCTGTTATCTCCATTTACAATCAGAATAAAGGCAACCGTCACTATCATCATTTCCATAACAACCAAAACCATAATAATCCTGTACAATCCATGCAGCTCTTGGCACATCGCAAAATGCACAAGGCACTGAACTCTCAAGTTTGCTATGAATTATTTCCACTTGGACAAAACAGCATTGTTCCTTAAAAGCTTCTTTTGATCAATAAACGAGGTCTCACATTCAGAGATCGGGGCGTGTAACTTCACCGTGGAAATGCAATGAAACTCATTTGTGTGCGGTGGCGAAGAATGCGAAATCAGATCGCGGGGAGTTTGGTTTCACGAAAATTGCAAATCCAAACCAGATTTGTGGAGATTTTTGAAATGTTTTTGGTGCGATGGATAATATAACCTATAGGTTAGAATTACTTAAATAAAGTGAAGAATTATAATCAATCTGTAAGAAACCCGAAATATTTGAGTGCAGAACCACACATGAAAATGTCCCGCAACCGAAGAGATAATGGGCGAACCTTGATCAAGTGACGAAAGTTGAAGCCAAGATGAGAAAGACGATTAAAATTATCAATCAAAACCACGGAGACACGGGAAAAGGGGGAGAGGAGACAGGGGAAAAGGGGGAGAGGAGCCACCTGTGCGAGTGGTCCCTGATGCAATTCAAAGTGAGGCATGGTGCTGAAAACGAGGCAATGCATGGCAGGAAATGATATTGCAATTAATGTGGGATGGGCGTATTCTGCCTTATGTAGCAACGGTTGACAAGTTAGCAAGGCGTTCTTCACATAATAAAGAGAGTGTATTATTGAAAGCAACCGCGCCAAGCCGCAACAACAAGAGCTTAAAATGCGGTCAGTTGTAAACGCAAACAGAGAGGCTTTCTCATGAATTCAACTGAGATGATTTAAATGTTCGGCATAATTCATCCGTTTTTGGTTGATAGCGAACAACAAAATAAGCTTTGGGGTTATCGTGGACTGATAAGAGTGTTTGAAAAACACGGATGATCTTACCTCTTGAGAAAGAAACGGCACTAATTGTGTGCATATTGCATTGAGCCTTTTTGCAATCTCCGTCTACGGCAAAACACAAAATCAATCAATTAATTACGAACGAAACAATGCCGTGGTTCGTATTATCTGATTTCAACAACCGACATGCAATAGTTATAGAAACCAAGGCTTAGTACTTCATGTACTGTCGACAACTAGGCGTAAAATACCCTCATTACGTATCGAAAATAATTAATAGATATCAGTATAATTCCTTTGCAATGATGCAAGACATAACTTGAAGAATAAAAAGCAATTTGGCACGATTTCACGGTCCCCCTGCCTTTATTTACGAATTAAGCCAGCCAAAAACACTACGTCATCATGCTAAAATGTCACTGGCGTAATAACCAGACGTAAGTGTAAAATTGTTTAAGTCGCGTACAAGGATTTATAAACACAGGAGCACTTTGTCGTCGATTTACAGGAACAATTGACTGTGGTCACTGAATGAATTCTTCCACGGAAAATAGAGCTTCAATTTGAGAAACAATTCGCATTAGTGCCACGTTTCTATTTTCTCCATGCTAAGAAGACCGGCGGCTGAAGGGGGTAAATTGGAAGGCGGAGGGGGGGTATGGCGAAGAATGAGAGAATGGTGGAAAATTCTACCACGGGGTGACGGTGGTGATGAGGGGTATTTGAACACGGGGGTGGTGGTCCATGGACGGAACAGTAGACGCTGAAGGAGGAACGACAGACGACGAGGGAGGAACAGTAGACGCTGAAGGAGGAACGGCAGACGACGAGGGAGTGGATGAGCTGTAGAAAGCGGGCATGGATAAAGGGGAAGCATGTGGGAAAATAAACGGATTATTCTTGACGAAGAAACAAAAGTACAAATGTAGAACAATGTTATCAGTATGCAACGCCTGACAACATAATGACCTTGACCACTTGTATTTAAATATCGTGCTGAACTGTGGTCATCATTGATAGATTTTCCATTTGGAGATCCTTGCCATTGTACCTCTGATCTAACGGGTAATTAGATTGGCCCCATCTGTCTCAAATAATTTGAAGGCAGATAGCTTGTTGTGATTAGGACGGACATGGGTAGACTGGCATACCGCAGCAGATACAAGAAACAATGTGATAAGGTTGATGGGCAGAAATCATGGGCGACGGGTTGTTTACGGTTTGCTAATCTCAAAAGAGACATGGGAATGGATGTGAATCCACCCGAGCATAATATTAATATGATGAAAGGTGGTACAGTGGTCAGATCCTGTGCACCACAATATAACAATAGTTTTATCTTTGATCGGGAGGTTTCTGCATTGCTTAAATTGTGGCTTTAGATTTAGTGCGAAAATGAGATCCCAAGCTGCAAGTAAAGAAACCCTGGTCTACCCGCACGCAATTCACTAAATCCATACATACTTGGGGATTTTTGAGGATTAGTCTCAATGAAATGGAATTTTCGAACACAACAGGCAATACTTCTAGGCTAAGAAATACCATGGCAGTTGTTTCTTCAACTGTTTATTGAATCCAGCTCGAAATTTATAAAATCAAATTATTCCATTTACATGATTTCATAACATCATTCGTTACTTCATTCATTCACTCAGTCATCCATTTGTCAATGAATGAACTCATTAACTCATAAATTGCAAGAACAAATCCATCAACGAATATATCATTTATCCACCTTGCTCTCAAAGAGAAAATCTACATAAAGAGTTGCTTTGATCAGAAACTCTGATTCCTGTAGGATCATTTTCCACATCTTCAGAAAAAAAGCATAACAAAGGAATGGTAGAAAACTTGCAGAAGCTGGATAGGCCAAATTTTAATGTATTGTGTTGCCAATTCCACTTAGGAAAACTTGTGAAAAATAACTCAGCTTAAAAACTTGCTAAAAAGGTGTTGAATTGAAGTTTAAGCCACCATTACACTACGGTGGTGTAGAGGTTGCGCATGTGGACTTGCGTCCTACGGGTTGTGAATTTGAATTTGGTATTTCTAACGATCAAACACTGTTGTGAGGAAAGAAAGATCAAACCAACTCGTTAAATTCACTTCCCTTGATACAAGGGATCACTCTCTTGGGTTTCTCTTAAGGTCCTGATCAAGAATTCTATGTAGTCACTATGAAGTAAAACATACAGTCAAGAAACTGAAGATAGGAAAAAACGAAGACAGTTGACCAAGAAAACTGTTCAAATCACTTACCTGTTTGTGCATTTCAACATTTAGTCCATATGACATTTCATAATACTGTAAATGGTAATGAAAACAAACAACTTAAAAGGTAAGAATCACAAAATCCATTCAACGGAAACATGAAACAAGGAAGCTGTACTTCCACTTTAAGGATGGAGGAAAACGTAAGGGAAAGACTTTCCTTACAGTTGTCAAAAGTATGAATGGGTCTTTAAACAATGTGGGTTGTTTTGTCTGGAAACCCTCCTGACTAGGAACCAAATTTATGTGGCTTTTGGGGCAATTGTGTCCGCATGAACTGTCCAACAATACAGTTCTACATATGACAGGGCTATAGCTTACACACAACACACAAAATTACCCATTACAACATTCAACCACTAATAAACTATTTCTAATCCATGACAATGTAACTAAGGGTAAAACATCAAATGTAAGTGTTTTGGGGGGTAATCTGGCAAATTACATTTCTAAAAATGGAAACCTTGTCTTGCGAAATTCAAGATGCTTGAACACAAATTCCATGAAGCAGATCAGACGGAGCAAATTAATACTGAAGAAACACTATCTACTGACATAATCAAATTCTTTATCAAAATGTTAGCTCGTGGTTGGGAAAGTGTGATTGGAATGTCAATGGCAAAAAACCCAGTCCTTACTCTTGTGCTGGCGAGCCAAAGCCGTTAACCTCCTACAAACTAATCCGCCATGAAATGCTGTTATCTCAAATCCATCTATTCAACCTTCATACAAGTTTTGACGACAATGCAAAATCGAGCAGATGTTGTCTTCCTATCGCTGCCTTTTCACAACAAATGACTGATCCCATTCTCAGTACATTAAGTCTAATATTTACCATTACGTAGTGTCTCTGCATTTCTGTTTTCTCTGAAGCCAGCTTTTCACATTCCATTTTCAAGCTGAAATATTGATTACCATCAGATATAACTTCGAAAAAAACCCTCATTTTTGAACGCAAAGAAATGACCCCCCTATCACATAATAGTGCAGATATTCTCAGTTACCAAGAGAACTAAGGCATCGAAACAAATACACGGCCCATTGAAACTACGATTATTGTTTTGTGTGGGCATGGGATGAAAATCCAACCATTTTTAATCGGGTCACGCAGTCAAAAATGGCGGGCAAGGTCCAAGTTAACTCATGAAGGAACCAGTCATGACACCGAGAATGATGACGCGTGGAATGATTTAAGATATACATAATGAATGCAAATCTATGAAAACGTGCAAATAAGTCCTAAGTAACCATTAAAGCATCCTTAAATACGAACATTTTATTATGAAAGTCGGCCAACAACCAAAAAGGACCAAATAAACACAGCCGGGTACCTGCCCTTAAAAGAATTCATGTATAAACAACAGACGACAATGATGATTTGGTGGAGAGGGAAATATTCACACGTTGATTGCACTGAAATACGATCAACTAACCTGTGATTTTGGGCTTGAAGGAAATTAAACTCTTCCTTGATTCTATCACAAGCCTCGGCAACAGAAAATTTTGAAAACGGTTGCCCGGACGGCTGGTGTGGTGTCTAAAACAAAAGACAAAGAAATGAACGAATTCTGTCAACACACAAATAGTGTTTGAATTGATGATTCAGACAGCCATTCCTCATTTAGGCCCCTTTAACTGTTAAATACGAAAGCTAAGATCAGACCTTCAGGCGAACACAATCAGGCCTAGCAATAATACGTACTCGAAACTTTCACGGTGCATAAACAAAACGACGATTTTTAAAATGGACTTAGATACTACAAAGAAAAGAAAGGGCTTACAGTATGTCGACCTTGATACATCTTCCTTCGTGTGATTGAAAACTCGAAATACTGTTGTGAAGCGTTCTCGTCTTTCAGTTCCGTTGGCCAAAGTTCAGGCGGTTCTTTCTTTATAAACTATCCCTCCCACATGAATTTGCAGTTGTTAATTCTCAGCAAATCAATTCAATTTACGTATTACTGTTTGTGCTGGAAGCAAGTCAATATAAATATCCGTGTGAAGCTTCTTCGTGAAGAAATAGTTGGTAGTTCATCGATTCGCTGATTGAGTGCGTCCTTCCGCCATTTGCCACAACAGCGTATTTCACGCAATCATTTCTCTATACACAAGGGAATAGATCTATCGTTACACAAGGGAATAGACACTCGGCACGCGGTTCTATTAGCAATTCGAACGCCACAAGTAAGCACTCCTAATATGGCACCTATTCTAATTTGTTTTAAGGCCTCTGAAAATAGCAGACCAATAAACACCATGATAATATCATTTATGAACGAAAGATACTCAACGTGGGATGCCTTGCCAATTACTGACCAATCAGTTTTAAGATCTGTTGGTCAAATTTCATTGGTTAATTGTAGCTTGTCAATCAAACGCACGTGTGTTGGTGACCTGTCAAGTTCACAATTGGGTTATTGTGAAGCAGGTTTTGAAGGTGGTTTTCAATGATAAATAGTTGAGAACACAGATGCCGCTGGTTTCAAAACAAAGGGTTCCATATGACTACTTGTTGTTCTTGAAGAAGCAATGCCTGCCTGAATCAGCGACTCGTAGACAAAACCTATTTGTAATATATTCATAATAATGATTATCATCATAATTGCCATCAGCATCATCCTCATATTCATAATAATCATCATAATCATTGTTATCATCATCATCACCAAAATCATAATCATCATAATCCATGACCAATGGCAGTCAGTGCACCAAGATGTGTCCTCTCTGTTTTCATAATCTCCACTGCTTCATTGCTATGAATTAATTTGCTATTCAATAACTGATTGATCCTTTTACTTTAAGTAGATGCTGGGTCAAAGTGTGCAGCTTTAATATTGCGAGTGAAACAGTCAACTTTTGCTATCTAGCCTATGAATAAGGCTTCGTTAAGATAAACTGGTAAAAGCCAGTAAAGTCAAACCTTTCTACCTCCATAGTTTCTTTAATTCGTTATAAAAGCATAACCATTCACGTTGCCAATTTGCAGTGTGGAAAATTTTGTAAACCCACATTATTAATAATTCTCGAGAAGGCTTTGATTCATAGTTTCTGTGGCAAGCTATATTGAAAAGAATCGGGGAGCTGAATCTAAGTCTAACCCCTAAATGAATGTCCTAAAATAATCCAAGTTACAGTCTGCCTTCAATAATTAGAATGACTTAAAATGTGGACGAAAGCTACTGGTCCATGCTCTAAAGAATTTGGCAAAGGTTGCATGAAGTGGAAAAGATTCACGGATATTTATCGATAGTGGAGAATGGATATTTGATTCAATGAAAGAAGACAGCCCTTCCAATGGAGCTGGTTTACAAACGGCTCTCGAAGGAAACGATGAACCAAAAGATTTTCATGCACCAACTGGCGACGTGAAAAAAGAAGACATTATTAGGTGCAGAGTGGTACTTGGCACTGTGATAAGAGCAATGATGTACTTCTGTCCTGAAAGTCGTCGGTTCGAGGCACACTCGATCTCCTTCCTGGTTACCCTCCATCTGCACACTCAGTCATCATCATCATCATCAGTCGGGCGCAACCGAATCCATGGAGTACATGTGCCACAAGTCCCGATTTGCCATCGCCGCTTTGAGGTCTGGGGAGTTCAGCCTCGTGTCCTTGCTGAGAAGTGGTATGAAATCGAGCCGAAGTCTTTCCTGGTTCCTTTGACCAAAGGCTGGCTTCCACATTACCAGGTCCGAAGCTACTTCATTGCTTCGACAGCTAGCTTGAGTCTACGGTACCGGATAAGCTCTGAAGCTTCAGTAATAAATTAGAAAACTAAAATAGAGGTCCATACTCTAATCGAATTTTGGGAAGCACCCTGTTAGAGATGCACCACCCTGTTAGAGATGCACCACCCTGGGTCGCGCCGCATTGTGAGATAATGTGGCCTGTTCTTTATCCCCCCTACACTAAATTAGCATCTAGAGCAGAACTGTCGCTGCTGTGAAGCGGGGAAATGAGCATGCCACCCAACCTTGCAAGGATGTGGCTCGGGCAACGTGCTCTCTGACGCTCGATTCGAGTAAGGAGCTCCACTTTGCCTTTTCCTATGAAAGGGTGCAATATGTAATTCTAATCTGCTTGTTGGCCGATTTAATTGAACAAGAATGCCTTTTTATTTTTGCAAGCTAATTTATATCTTTTTTAATCAGACAACATCTATCCTGGATGTCTTTCATTTCATCTTGCCTGTCCTCTTTGATGTTTTTTGAGAAATCTTTTCGCGTTCCCAGTACATTTATGCAATTTTTGGGCAAAAGAGTAGACAGTGCTGAGCCATCGGAGATCTCAAGGCATCTTTCATTCGACATTCTGCATGGTGTCAGGATAGCTCAGTGGTAAGATTATTGCTCATTGATCCAATGGTCAGTGGTTCGAATCCCCCTTCAGCTGAACTTTCACTTAGATTGAGATGAAACGCTACCTCACTGTAATTCCAGGAGTAGGAATCAGGTGTGGTCACATTGAGAGAGAGGGCCTGGTCACTGCTCGATAAGCAAAAAGCCTCTCAGTGACCAAATATCTACCTTTGACATCCAATGTTTACCTTTGCCATATAAAGAAAAAACATTCTGCATGGTAAAGTTCTCTTACTTCTTCTATTTGTACGTTGCATATTCACGAATATCAAGAAAGGTGACGTTGACAGAAAATCAATATGTCGCTCTGTAAGAAATGGCAAGGACAAGTTGAATATTTTCCTTTCTACTTTCATTTTCAGGTTTGAATTTAGATTTGGCAGTTGCTCTTATTGTGAAGTTTTTTTGGAAAAATCGTCATAGGCTGCCACCGAAAACTTGCTATTCCAATTTCATACGCTGTCATTGATCGCAAGCTTAAAATGTTTAACGCTGCTTTTATTACGATGTAGAGCCACATGCAACGGAGCAGACAGGTTCACAAAGTATGAAGATAAAAGTCATGAAATCACGGGTCACCAACTATATGAGGTACAGTTGTAGGGAAGTTAGCAATCAAATTTCACATTGGTTTCCACTAATTGGCAATCAAATATTTATGGCGAGCCCTTTAAAGTCATTATATTTCTTGCCTTCACAAAAGCCTTTTATCTATTATTCATAAACCACGTCTTAAAAATGACCCCTTGTCGTGATCATCTTCGTTCTACGGCACCATAAAAAGGAGGTTCTCTTTTCTTGGTCTGCTTGACTCGAAAAGACTTTGAAATAAGCGGCGATTCCAGCACGATGCATTTGTCATAAAGTTGTTTATATTGTACGATAAAGGATATGCAGAATGAAAAGGTGGTAGAAAAGAACGAGGTTTGATAAAATATAATGGAAATTAGAAGGATGGGGCGTAAAAGAGGATGATTGATAACATCAACTTTAGAAGGAAAGATACATAAAAAGGTAAAGTATTTCACGAATCTATAATAGAAATAAACGAATTCAAGAATGTAAGAAAAAGTGAAATCAAGATATTAGCTTGATTTGATCAAATGGAACAGGCTAAATCTATTGGTTAAATTTTACACTGTGTTTTTTGACGATCTAAGTGCCTTTCTCTGAGGTTGGCAAAGGTTGGTGCCTTACCATTAGAATAAAAAGAGTTGGATGAACAATACAAGAAAAAATTACAGCTCCAAATTTCACAACTATTTACACTAAATAACAACAAATGCTCATTAGCAAAACCAAGACAATTCAGACTTGGTTTCCCTACTATTTAAATGCTTTCTTCATCAGTTTCATGTTATTCATTTCCAGAAATTGTCAGTACCATGCCAAGGTTCTTTCTGGCAGCCTAACTCTAAAGCATCCAGTCTTTTTAACACATCCTCATATTGTGTAAATGAAAAGTATCCATCAATGTCTGCTAAATCAGATTCAATTGGTCCCAACTCACAAAATCTTTCTGAATTTGAAAAGACAGGATCAGTTGAAACCTCCAGAACTTCAGCCATGACATTGTCAAATTTTGGTTCTAAGGAAATTGAAAAAAGTTTTGTGAGGATACATTTTAAAAAGGAGACAACAGAGTTTGCAGAAGTGTGTAAATGAAGTGATCTAAAAATTATCTGAGAAATTGGTAACAGACAGGAACAAATGACAATGAACAATGTCAGTAGCTTCAAAAGCAGTTGAAGAGAGTACTTAAAAAGGTTTCTGCTTCTGCTTAAAATTGAAGTCTGGGATGATTTTTCAAAGCCCTACCTTCCAATCCAGAATGCATTGGCAAATCTTCTATTTCTAATCTTGCTATGTCAAGATTCAGCTCATTTGTTGACTCTGCACTTTTTGCTGATTGAATGTAAGATGGAAACCAAATATTCTCAGAAACTGGACCTTCTGACAAGCACTTCAAGTAATCTGGCATTACAAACTCCAATTCTGCAAGATGAATTAGGTGCATCAGAAATCAGATGAAGATTTACTTTGGAAAATTTGCAGGGCGCTTCTGCATAGGATATAAGCATGCACTTTTGTGGGGCTTGATCTGAAGAAACTTGGGTTGGAGGACAAGGCTAACTGTGTTTGTAGTGGGCCTGACCAAACTGCTCAGACTCTCCGATGGTGCCAAGGGACTTCAAACCGCCATTGGCAAAACTAAGAAGCAGCTAGAAAAGACAGTAATCAACATCTGAAGCGAAAGAAAGAAGAAGAGAAGAACTTGCAGGTTACCTTCTTCCTTATGCTATTTGATGGACCCAATCGTTAAATATAAGGCTTCAAATGTATTCATTGTAGCAAATGTATTCATATGCTTTCTAACATTCTCCCAATTGTCTCTTTTACTTTGTCCATGTAACTTATTATCGGCAGTCATTGCATATGCTACAGCACATGCTTCTTCACAAAGAATTGTAGGAAAAGTACTAATCACTTCAAAGAAAATAAAACTAAACATTGAAAAAACTCATGTTTAAATCTTGCACCTTACCTTTATCAAGAAATGGGAAGGCCTCTTCCTTTTCCGCTCTTTCATTTGAATCGCAACTTACAGCTGGATCAACTCTGAGCTCTTTCTTCACAGTTTGCCTCTCAGTTCCTTCATCCTCTAAGACCTTGATGATGGCTCTGTTGGGCTTTTTGGATGTTCCAAATGGCTTCAGAAAAGCTGACTTGGAATTTCTTGATGCAGATGAAGGAACCTTTTTATCACTTTTGCGGGGAGCAGATTTCAGAGAACTATTTGTCCCCTGTACTTGGATATTACGAACATCTCCCAATGCCTTCCTAGGGGTCGCTTGATGAACAGTGTTATTCAAAAATGGCTTTGGCGCAATTCCTGTGTAAAAAATTATTTGAATATGAGATTGAAATGTTGCTGAATCCTTGCCTTTGTCGTATTATTGTCAGAAAAAGTTATACACTTATCTTTTCATGGGCAAGAAAGGTCAAGGGGAGAGTAAGTATCCGTGTAAAGGTGCTTTGCAATTATTTCCATTATTTCCATTCTACCAAGCACCTTGAGGTATATTTTAGCATGTGTCTAGAATTAGAGAGAGCTAGCAACTCTTGTCACTTTACACAAAAGTTGAGCTCTGAGTTTGCCTCAAAGCACTGAACATCATGTATGCAGTCAAGTGCCATAACCACCGAGCCATACTAAAAGGTAACAACTGCAGTCTGAAAGAAATAAGGACCTGTACTAAGAATGGTCTCTTTGATACAGAATGAGTTGGTGCTGGCTTCTTTTTGATGCTTTTTCAAATGCTGTATCAGAAATTTTACATCAAATCCTCACCAATTGAAACAACTACATTTTATGCTAGCAAAAACGCATTGATCTAAAAATACATTTCTAAAAAATGTTGTCAAATTGGCATTTACTTGGTATTCCCGAATTTGCGTTGCCTTGTTCAAGGATGTCATTTTCTCGGTCTTGAAATACAGTGATTGATGCCATTTCCCACACTTTTGCATTCCTTTATTGGTAAAATCAAATCAAATCAAAGTCAACTGATGCCAATTATTATGGTTACTATGGCATGCTCAGTCAGTTACGACAGTAGATGTACACCTATCCCTGTGTGGGCGTTATGAAGGAAAGGGTAGCCTCTCGCGCCACATCGTAATATTAACCATCACATAATCTGAGAAGCGAATAACAGAGGATGCAGTCTTCTATGTAGGCTGAATACGATGCATGCGTAGGCTAACAACGAACTTTGCACGACTCAAAATGGACAATATAAGGCTAATCCTTGCACTAAATATTGATATTAGTTTGCAAAAAACTTTCTTATAAATCAGAATTCAATGTACTTATACCCACAATCATCCACTTCACAGCAGTTCCACTATCGTAATCAGAACAATATTCTTAAAATAAATTGATAATCAATCGTAGTTAGGCCAATGTATAATCAGTTTATATTCCGCTTCAATTCTCAATTAACCAATCGCCTGGCTTCGATTCACACAGGGAGTCTAGGCGTGACTTTCCACAACGCCTTCGCAGCTGCTGGGGAACTGGTGGGTCTCCAAAACACTAGGCAGAGAGGGGAGTCGTGTAAGAGCGACGGAAGAAAATCTCCTAAGCCAAAAATATTTTCATACGGTAGGGGTTGAGTTTGAAATCCCTTAGGTCACCTTTTCAACAGGGCCACATCCACCCACTGAGTCTGGGCCCAAAGGTCCCCAAAAAAGACTTATGAAATTAAATGTGAAGCTTGCTAATTTTACATTTAATAGAAACAAGTTGTAGCATTCTGGAGAGACATTCAATGGGTCACAGGCTCTTGTGATGAACTATGATTTGTGAGATATGGCTTGTGGATAGGGTAGTGAAACTTAAAAAGGGGTGACTGGGTCGAGCTTCTGGTAGTCCCGAAGCGCGTTAGAGAATCAGATATGGTGTCCCTGATCTCCTGAGAGCAATTTTCATGAAAGCATCTATAAAAGATAGATATATCTGCAACATGTTGAAGGGATTTGGTGAGGTTGAGATTGTCGAGGAGACAAATGGCTTTCGACTGGACTTTGTGAAGAAGACAGGAAGCGTTTTTTTAGTGAGCTACTGTATGTTGAGGAAGGCCATGGTGGCCTATACAAAGCCCCAGCAAAGGAAGAAAGAAGAAAGCAAGAGGCTAAGAGGAGAGGCAGATCAGATAAAATTTATGGATCTTAGGTTTGAAAGATGGCAAGTTATAAGATTCAGGAAAGCAAGAAGGAAGCAAGACGTTCCATAAATTGCACGTTCTTGGGATGAATGATGATTGTGGGGTAGAATTTGTGGATTAGGCAGCGCAACTTGGAAAGGGTGTGGATGAGTTGAGCTTCTGGTGGTTCTGACACGCCTCTGAGGAACAGGAATAATCTCCCTGATCTCATGAGAACAATGTCCGTGAAAGTATCTATAAAAGATGGAAAGATCTCTAACTAATCGACGATGGGAAAGAGGTTGGAGAGATTTTGTGAGGTTAGGATTGTTGATGAGACGAATGGCTTAGGACTGGACTTCGTCAAGAAGACAGAGAGTGGATTTTGGAGCACCACCCGAGACGTGGAAGCAGTACTCTAAAGAAGGACTGGACTAATGAAGGATCCAAAGGTTAATCTCACAATCTGCATGCCGAGCTGAGCTCGGACGTTACACGGGAGAATGTCAAACAGACTAGCACTGATCGCGCCGAATGGAGTACATTTGCTGCCCAATGGTCAACCAAGTTTCACTGCCTACTTCACGAACTCTATCTCACAAATCATCATTCATCCCAAGAACATGCAACTTATGGAACGTCTTGCCTTCTTCTTGCTTTCCTGAGTCCTACAACTTGCCATCTTTCAAATCTAATGTAAATAAACTTGATCTTATCTCTCTATCCTCTTAGATGCTCGCTTTCTTCTTTCTTCCTTTGTTGGGGCTTTGTATAGGTCACCATGGCCTTTCCTCAACATTACCCACTAAAAAAAAAAAAAAAAAAAGTGCAGGAGGAACTAAATCGAAGTATGGAATAGTGGAGTAAAGCCCTAAGTTGCCCCGGATCCCCGTAGCGCTCAATGCAGTCCTGCTCTCGAAGGCATCCGTGGTGAAAAGACGAAGGAACAAAACTCTTATGATTACAAAAATGTTGCAAAGTGGAACAATTCCCTTCATGCCATTAGCTTTTGAAATTCTGGACAATGTCCCAATTCAGGCTAATGTGGGCATACCTCGTGTTGGATATTTCAACAATCGTGCTGTTTTCAAAACCGTGCTGGAAACCTCACTTGTCGGTTACCTCTTGAAGGCTTCTCAGTTGTATTATGGTTAGTCCACGGATAAATTTAGAGAAGTAACCCATGAGTATGCCAATAGACTAGGAATGAAATCTCACCACCGCGGATTCAGAACATGAATGCGGGCCAAGACTGGCTTGATGGATTCATGAAGCGGCATGCAAATACTTCTTTGAGAACACTTGAAGCAGCATCATTACGTTTTGCTACCAGCTTCAGTCAATACGTTTGCAAATACTTTGATAACCTGCAATGGGTAATTGAAAGGGGCGATTGATGTCATTTTCACCCAAGAAAAGCCAAAAAAACTCTACTTTTTGGGCTGAAACCAGTCTCTGGAAATCACAAAAATTGATATTAAAAAAATCAGTAGCTTTGATAAAACAATTCCGATAAAAATCTTGTTTGTCTGGAACACTTGACAATTCGTACAGTTTAACTAGTGGCTTGCTGCTATGTCGAACTGCTCACAGCACCTGCTTCATTAATTGTAGGTGCAAATGGGATTAAGAGCTTAAATACGATTTGGTGTCATAAACATAGCCAAGACCGTCTAAAACATTTGAGATCTTGAAGACGTGTCTAGAATAACATTAAAAGATGCTTATTAAAGGATAAACACTTCCTGAAGTGCAACCTTCCAATGGGAAAGAGTTGGAGCCTTTAGGTGCGCACAATCAAAAGGCTGTCGGAAATGCTTAAATGAGACGTCAGTGTCTCTGGATTGACGCCACTGAGAGTGAAATGCATGTTACGAACAAATGAATTTCTGGAACAGCATTATTCACTGCTTTGTAATCCATAGATCGTCATGATCGTAGATTGAAGACAAAAAGTCAGGCATTGCTGTAATCTATGTGATGATACTCATGCATTGATGTCCCATAAGCTGTTCACTTAATAAATTCTTCTTAATTCTACTTGTTTCTTTAGTGAGCTACTGTATGTTGAGGAAAGGCCATGGTGGCCTATACAAAGCCCCAACAAAGGAAGAAGGAAGAAAGCGAAAGGCGAAGAGGAGAGAGAGATCATATCAAGTTTATTGATCTTAGATTTGAAGGACGGCATGTTGTAGGATTCAAGAAAGCTAGAAGGCAAGACATTCCATAAATTGCATGTTCTTGGAATCAATAATGATTTGTGGGATAGAGTAGGTGGATTAGGCAGTGAAACTTGGAAAGGGGGCAAACGAGTTGTGCTTCTAGTGGTCCTAGCATGCCTCAGAGGAACTGGAATGCCTGACCTCCTGAGAGCAATGCCCTTGAGTATCTGCAAAAGTTGGAAAGATCTCCAACTAAACGATGATGAAAAGGTTGGAGAGTTTTGGCGAGGTTAGGATTGTTGACGAGCTTTGGACTGGACTTTGCCAGCACCTTAAGGGACACAACAAAATCTACTGAAAAACCGAATTGAGGTAAAATGTTATCTTGCTACAGAAAGGCGTATTTCATAGCTGAAGAAATATCTTCTCATTCATCTCCAATATCATTTGATTCACAGACTGGTTAAGTTACATAAGTCTGTAATGCATCTACCCAAAAAACTCCTGGCATCACCCTTAACAGATCTGGCTATGGTTAACGGAATAATCTTTTTATGCATTTCTGCCATTTTGGAATAATCAATTCTTAAATAAATTGGTACGTGTACTATGAAGCCTGAAGTGGCAATCATTCCATTACAATCATCATTAAGGGGCTTGCATTGTAATTTATCAATTAAATCTTAAGATGCCTGTTGATTAGTATTTAAGAAAAACATTCTTTTCAACTAATCCAGGACACTGGGGAGTATATGAGATGTGCTATAAGTTTAGCATTCAAGCCAATGAATAAAATGGTTCTCAACTGTAAGATGGTGCTGCCATATTACACATGATGAGGATGCAGAGGAAAGCTAATTTTTACATATTGAGTCAGTTAACAAGATTCTTTCACAATCAGCCCATTGTGATTTGAAGACCAGACGACAAGGTGAATACTACTACAGAAAAAACACCAATTTTCAAACAGGATTTTTTTTTACTGATAAAGATCGAAGTTGGTACAGATTGTGGCAGTTTACTTCAATGGAATGAATCTTGAAGAATGAGTGGCACCAATACCAGGCCTTCCGTGACGAACTGGCTTGTATGTGATTGAGAATTCACCCAAATAGTGCCCAACCATTTCAGGCTGAAATCAAAGATATGTACATTCAATCAAACGCACTAGCCAATGAGTGGTGGAAATGTTGACAAATGGATTGTAAAATTACAGTGAAAAAATACATGTTGACTGAATAATTTAAGAAGAGTTACTAGTAATTCACGTAAAGATCTTATCAAAGAAGTTTTACACAACCAACAAGACGAACATATGTAGCTGTCATGCAATGTGCCATCTGCCAAGCATAATTTTGAGCTAAGTAGAAACCAGAGTCAGGGAATTAAGTTCTGAAAGCAAGATAATTTTTTAGGAAGTTTCCCGTTCCTTTCCTCCCCAAGGTACTTTTATTGGGAAACGTGCATGATTCAAATTCACAATACAGCATTCTTCCATGTCACCTAAGTCATCTCCATTAGACACTGTCTGAAGCACTATGTGCCGCAACCAGCTTAGAGTATTGCTAAGTAGCCTCCCGAAACGGCAGTGGACAGTTGATGAAAGACAACACAGTTCGTCACTTGGGAGCAGAGTCACACGTTGAAAGTGTCAGATAATACATAAGAAATAAACAGTATTCCGCAAAACAGAAAAACAGATTATTCCTTGTAAAGCTGAAAGCAGAGACCTATTATCAGTACCATAAAGGAACATCTTGTTCGGAAGGGTTGCCATATCTGTTCATCATCAAATTTACTCCAAGTTCTAAATCGGGTAACAATTTCTTGTTGGGCATAAATTCCATAAAACACTCAAATTTATTGTGTTATGAAACTGTCTTATTTTCTAACTTAGAGAAATTATGCAGTGAGATAAATTGCAGCAGTAGGGATTAAATATTTCACTTTGTAGTAACTGAAAAATAAACACACACTGCAGTGAAAACCAGATCATACTATAACCAAGGAATCATCATCATCAAAGTAGCATCTTCCGATATTCACGGATCCTGTTTCAAACCTGTTGGATAGTCAGTCCTTGCTTCATTGCTATTTTTGAGGGAGCTGGAGGAGTTTTGGAACTTTTGGAGTTATTATATCTGCCTTTTCCTGGTTGACTCATGGCCCAAGGCATGACCAATAGATTCAGATCTCCTTTAGCCCACTTCTTCAGACATTGCAGTAAAAAGCAACTAAAAGATATATTTTGCATCAATTTGTGTGAATACCTTGATTTCAACTTGATTGAAAGCTTTGCCATTATGAACACCAACAATGCTGCCAATCATATCTGGCAAAACAATCATATTCCTGAGATGAGTTTTGACAACTGCTGGCTTTTCCAAAGCAGGGGCTTCCTTTTTAGCTTTCCTGAGTTTTTTCATCAGAGCAAGGGGCTTCTTCTTCAGACCCCTAGAAAACCTTCTACGAGCTCTGGCATGGACCAATTGCATAAGTTGATCAGCTGAAAGGTCCAATAACTGATCCAGATCAACACCTCGGAAGGTGAATTTCCTGAAGGTCCTCTTTTTCTTCAACTCTGCCAATTTCTCTTGATCCTCCTGAAATGAGTTTTGATGATTTAATAGGAAATAATCGGCCTATGTCTGAAATAACTTTCCTCAAATTATAACTAACTAAAAACTGCATTTATAGGCCAATGATTGCTTCTTTAACATCCATTCTATACATCATAACGGCTATAGAGATGATATAAAGAGTTTCAATAAGCTGGTTATCAGCAAGACTAACAAGAATAAGTTTAAAACTAAGTGTAAGGTAACCGTAGGTTTGACAACAACAATCTTACAAATAGTAGTAGGAAAGCTAACTATAATGACGGATAATTTTTCCTGAACACTAGCTTATGATAGTGGCACAAAAATATGCGTGCATAAGGAGCGGATGGCAAATGATTGACTAGATTCGAAAATGAATACTTTTCCTACCATGTTTGCAGCGAAGGCACGAACGAAAAGAGTGAGGAAGAAGGAGGCTATACAAAAGAGGCCGTTTCCAAGCCTCGCTTCCAGAATCACAAATCTGTGTATGTGTACATAAAGTACTCAACAAAGTGTCTTGCTCATCCCGGCAAGAGTAAAGGACTAAAGGACTAAGAAACTAGTTAAAATGTCTAAAATCAGAGTGGAAGATTTGTTTGGGCCATGTACAGTTACTCTTTTTTCATCTTTACAAATGGGTAAGTCTTTCAACTGGTTCACTCTACGCAAAGTTTGTTCGCAACTGTGATCTGTCAAGTATCCTTATGTCACTCAATGCCCCCCCCCCTGACTGCTCTGTCCAGGGCCTGTTACACTTGAATTCGTGCAAGAGTTGAATTCCCTTTCATAAAATCCTCACTGTTTGTCTGACTAACGTATTACCTTTACATTAAACTTGGTTACTAATCGGGGAGAGAACACCTGTTGTTTGAAGAGTTAAGTTTTTTGAATGAATTTTATCCTGAAATCATGCCACTATTTGCAGATGGTTGCATTTTTTATCCAATGTTCTTTAGTTTGGCTTTGTACTCACTTTTGATATTATTCTGTCACTTGAGGTGCGTTTGCAAAACGTGTCGGAAAGGCAAGATCCACATACAAGGTATTGTGCAATTTGTGTTGTGCAGTTAGAATCATAAGCTGTGTTTCAGAATTATGAAAATATATTGTTGGTACGTTTTGCTAATTCTTCTCAAATCAAAAGGATTAGAAGATGTTCCTCATTTTGCTGGGTCATGGAAGGACGAAAATTCTCAATGTACCTTAAGTATTATCTTTTGACTAACTTGTCTAATTTATCTGTGTAACAAGTAATTTGAAACAATCACAATTCATTATTTTGATCAGACATACTGTACCCTTTTGAAGGTGGATTTTTAGTGACCTTGTCCTATTCATGCGTACATAGACAGATTTCTATGCATGAAACTATTTCCACTTTTGCTACCTCTGCATTCCTACCCCATTTTTTTGCTGCTATTTTTCATAATGTTAGATTATTACCTGTCTTGTTGTCGGCTTGCATTGGATTAAACTACATAGATATATTAAGAAGAATATGGTCAACTTATGTCCTGCTCATTTTACTCCAAAACAACATGTAAAGAATTCAATTCAGTACTAGTAGCAAAATAATTCAGTTCAATACACAAGACACATCAAAGCTTACCTTATTATGTACCTTTGTCATCTCAGCTGCACTTCCAGTTCTTTCTTTGTGATACATTAGAGTACATGTAGCTTATTACTGTATATACAGGGGTAAGAAAAACGTCAAAATGAGCAATTCATAATCTAGTACTTGAAAATAGAAGCATCTTAAGGGAAAGGCTGAATTTTTGAACTGTTCATGAAATTTTGAGGCATTGGGGACATCATACCCCAATACCTGTAGTATTTACTTGCACGTGAATCCAATATCATCCACCTTTTTCTTTTCTTGCAGATCCAGCCTCCTGCAACTGATGGTGATGAAAACTTTTTGCGCATTTACAGAGCACAGTATGCTTCAGCTAAACTTTTTATTGTGTTTTTTTTATATCGCTATTTTTGCGCTTTGTCACCATGGTTACTTTTAATGCATTTCCATTTTTATTTCAGTCAAAATTCTGTTGAGTTTTATCCACTGTTTCTTGGAGGACTATGGACTGGCTCACTAATGCTGCATCAAGGTTAGCCTCTTCTCAATTCATTCATATTTGACTTTTTGGTTTTGCTTTTTATACCAGTTTGTTGTTGTTTTGATTAATTTTTCAATATTTTCAGAAAATGATAAATTTTCTAAAGTTTCCTGGCAGTAACATGAATCATTCTTTCAATTTTATCTTCCCTTATCTACAAGTCATGGATCTACCATTAGAGTATTCTGCATTTGGATCTACAACTCATCATTTGGATGTTCCCAGAATGTGGATCCTCAATGATAAGACTGTGAGAGGATGCCAATGCTTGGGGGAAAGGCTTAGAAGGTTATACGCAGACCTGTATTTGCTGGGTTTACAAACTACCTGTCTCCGCACTCTGTGAGCCATAGTGGACTGATCTGAGGTAAATTTGGAACACCTCCTTCAAGGAAGCTGTCCATCATAGCTAAATGCAGCAACTGGCCTGGCTTAAGTGTCCCTATCTGTCAGAGGAATTAAGCAATTTCTTTACTCAAACATGACAGGGTGACAAAACATGGTCTTGATCAATCAACCATTCCTAATCATCTACTTTTAAAGTCACCTATGCAGCTGTTAATACTTCTCATAACAATAATTATTTTATGGTTTTCTGCCAACCTAGCGCCTGCTTGTATTTTTGGTGCCATTTACATGTTTGGAAGGCAGAAGTTCTTCAATGGCTACACTGAATCAGCAGATAAAAGGTTTTTCTTTTAAATGTATAATTTTCTAGTTTGGCAAGACTATTTTGCTGTCCTATTGAACTTTAGAAACTTTGGATGCTTTTTGAAAGTGTTCACACCCTTTATTTGTCAATCAAAATCAACTTAACAAGGAAAAAATGGGATTTTTTGCAGGATTCCTGGTTTCAAAATATGCATAGTTGGTCTTCAGGGACTTTGGCTTTGTTGTCTTCTTGGACTTTCAAACCAAGGAATCACATATTTCTTTGGAAAATCAATTTTCCAGTGTCTGAAGTCCATTTTTTGCTGAAAAAAAGAAAGTAAATGAAAGTTTGTTATTTGCATTTTTTGAAATTTTGCAAGTTTTGTTCCGATTTTATATGACTGATAAAATGCATAGCTAATTGATCAGGGGTTGCTGGCTCAAACTGTGCATGTGAGGAAAGCAAGTGAAAAATCTTGTAGAAATCAATTTCACTAGAGCAACTTTGGAGCCCTGTCTCTGATTTCTGCTACTCTTGAAGTGGAGTATGCCATGCAGATTAAATGGTAATCAATGATTGAATAATGTCACCTTTATTTGCTCTCAAATAAGCCCTCTGTTCTCACTTCGTTTTTGTCAAAGGGAATTAATAAATTTGACCCTATCATTTTTATTGCATGCATCTTTGTTTTTAACCATGTTATCCATTTTCTTTTTTAGATCAACAAAAAGTAGTCAAAGTATGCACAACGTGATAAAACGGATTTCAATGCTTCAAATTTCCAAACTTTATGCTGCCTGTTTCTTTTTCATTCCTGTAAAACAACAACGTCTCTATAATAGAAATTATAAATTATGCTTCCAATTTTTATCAATTTTTTGTGTTCAAAATACTTGATAGGCAATGTTCTGGAAAATGTGGATTGAAATGGATGGGAGTAATTGAGAGCATGAATGAATCAATTTACTAGACAATTACTTTAAATCTTACTAATGTCTGAAAACAGAGAAAATTCCCTAATTCTTTTAGCCAGTTCATCATTGCTATTAGAAGCATAGGTTGAAATTTCATAGAAAAAAATGGAAAGTTTCTTTACGATTTTTTGTCCAATTCTCATCTTTTGTTCAACCGACTTGTTCTCACTTTTCATCTTATTTGATGCTTTGAATATCTAGCATTCAACGATTAATGCTGCTGAAAAAACCAGCAAATTAAGTACAAAAATCATTGGAAAAAAGAAGGAAAAATTGTTAAGTTTTGATTCATATAAATTATTTGCAATTGTAGCAGGTGGTTGCGGGGCAACATTTGAGAGAACGCTGCGTTGTATACAACACAGGGACTCAAGAATTCTTAAAAATGATCTCGGTCACAGATTTTGGTATGAATGAAGAAGGGAAACAACAAAATAGATTAGAAACTAACCACCGCTGAATGACGAACAAATTATATCAATTTTAAATCGTCTCTTTAGTACACAATGGCTGAGCTCTGGTGCTTTAATTGCGAGCAGCGAGTTAGGGAAGAAGAGGTTTTTAATGCTACTCGCCACAAAGGATTCTTAGGGAAACAAATGGCGGTCGTACAGTCGATTCGAGCAGCAAACGAAGAAATTATCGTGTGTATATGTCAAGACTGCGTCTTTTATAAAATTCAGATTTGTTCATGTTGTAGCAAAGCTGCTCCTCTTTGCATGTTTACTCTAGAGGAGTGGTTTGTCGCTAATGCATTACAAAGAAAGTGTTTAGATTGTACCGCGCTGGACGAAACCCTCCACGTTTGCTCGTCTTTGCCTTACCAAATTCCAACCAACCAATTTGTACAGCAATGTTTGAAGTGCTCCAAATTCAAATACATTTGCTCCTTCGTTTTATTTAGACATGGTTACAATGAAAACTGTTGCCACAGGGCAATAAGGGACGGACATGAAAGGCCATGTAGAAAGAGTAATAGCAGAAGTGATGAGAACGACAAATATAGTGTTTGTATTGAGTGCAAGTTGTTAATCGACATTCAAGCATACAAGCTATTTCTGAAGGAGCGATACCACTTTAGGATATCTTTAGAGCCCAGTTTAAGTTGTAACACGGATGCAAGTGCAGCCAGCAAGAATATGAAAACGTATGCAAATGCAGTTATTGATGGGTTGGTGAGCAAAGTTTTGCAAAGCAAGCAGGAGTGTGTTGACCAGGGGAATGGAAAGCCATTCAATGGGCCAGTATTTGTCATAAGTACCTTGAAAGGTATGTCATTTACATCATTATCCTATAATTGAATGTTTGTTTACAATTCTTTACTAATTTGGTAGCATTGCTTGTGGTTGTGTGCTGTATTCATGACTGGATGAAATTTTTGTGAAGTGTCTCATTCTTCTTTTGAGTAGCAGGAATTGGATAAAATGTAGCTAAAATGTCTGTGCATAAAATGTAGCTATTATCCCCTTTTTTCAATGATGATGAGTTGCATCAGAATACTTGATGCCCATCTCAAATAAAATGGCTATATTTCCTCTAAAGTCAATTTCCATTTCCAATGAAATATCATAAAAGCAATTGATACTGAAAGTGTCATTTTCATATCATATATCATGTATCCGGCAAGGTAACTTGTTGGAGGTCATCATAGTTCACTTTCCATCTCTTCAGAAGATTGTTTTTTGACATGCTATGTCTGTCCACATTTTTTGTTGCGAAGTTAGCTTCATTTGTTGATACCAGGGTTTCACAGCATCAGGTTTTATCCTGTTCAAATTTTGATGTTGGCTTACCAAAATTCTGTTGCTTTCATTTGAATATTCTTCCTTCTAGTTGGGAGGTAGGGAAGCACCAGATTGTAAGTTCTGGTTAAAGGGGCTGTAGGCTAAATTCTTATAGGGTTAGTGATCTGTTAGAGACCTGTCAGGCTCATGAATTTCTATAGCCCTCATGTCTAGAAGTTTAGTATTGTGTTTTGTATTTTAAGAAGATATGTCGGAATGAGCCATTCCACACCAAAACTGGTGCAATCCTTGCCAAAATAACCCTGACCATATCTTTGCAGCAGGATACAATTTTATCTGTGAGTTTTATATCTATGCATCAACAATCATTGGTAGATTTGTGAGCAGTTTTAGAATATTTCAAGTTGTTAACAAAAAATAGTGATTTTTGCATTGAGTGGCTCTGTAGGAAGAATATAGTAAAAGTATTTGTGTGACAGTGAAAAATTAGATCAGTAATTTTTGATTAAATATATACTGACTTTGAATTTCTAAATCCAGTAAATTCTTGATAAGGATGTGATTGGACCTTCGGGCAATATTTCCACACATTGACTGTGCTTGTTCACTATTTCTGTGGGCCTTTTCTTAGAGTGACTCACAATCTATATGAGTCCTTTTTTAGAGTACCAACGTCTCACTTATCTTTCTCCTTTTGGTTCTGTTTTATGCTGCTTCCTTATCACCCACCCATATAGCAGCCTTAACTTCAACATAATTGTAAAGCAAGCCAGTTTTTGTTGTCCAGAACTTCAGTACTGCACAAAGAGGAGAGACATAATTTTATTCAAATGCACACAAAAGTGAAGTGGCTGCGCCTACCATTTCATTCTTGTGCTGTCCACTCTTTTTATTTCTTGAGATAGTAGCATAACCATCAGGCTATTTGTCTACCAACTGCTAGCATAAACCAGACTGAAGGTGCTTTTGATTGCTTAATTCAATAGTATCTCCTTGACCTAAACTTACCCTCTCTTCTCATGTTGCCATCTGATCTTAGGCACTGTGCTTTGCAGTAACAAAAGGTCAATAGTGTTAATCACTTTTTAAATTATGAAAAATATAAACTATTACATTTTTTGAGGATCTCGTTAAATCCATTCATCGGCTGTCTGAAGGAGACAGCTGCATTATAGAGAATATTTTGCAGAGGCACATGAATTGTAGGTAATGTTTTATAGAAATTTCCAGATAGTATGTAAGCATGTAGTCTAAACATAAATCTGTGTACCAGTGCAGAGAACGAATATTTGCATAAGTACTTAGAGGAAACCTTTGCCTTTTACATAAAGAAGTTGCTTGGGATTGATGTTCAACTCTGTGTGTTGGTATCATCTTGCGTTAAGAAAGCAGTATGATTTTGCCAGGAGTAAAGAACCCATTTAAAGAGTCGGAGGGTTTCTCTGTTGCCAGCCTTTTGCCAGAGGAGTCACATAAAAAAATTGTTGAGAATGCAAAATGAAGTCCAATGAGTCATTACTTTTTGTGGAGATGAAGGAATTTCTTATGCTGTTTTACGTTACGAATTGTTGCTAATGGTATTCATCATTAGCATAGATTTTCAGGTCAATTGTCATTATAATGATATATGATAATAGTTTCCAATGTTTAAACTGGACAGACGCTTCAACTTCCGAAAAGCTGTTATCAACGTGGGTCAAGTATAAGATGTATGTTATTCAGATCGTTGTACGCTAGTGCTAGTAGGTGGGTGCGTGAATGAGAACTATTGTGGTATCTTAATGATAATTATAATAATAAATGGTATTTTGACAGGTTGACTTGTTCAGACGTAAAGCTATCTGTTATCATTCAAGGACCTGTAATCCTACCTAATGACAATCAATGTGGTTAAAATCAGGGTAAAAGCAAAATAAAATGAATATTATATTAAAATGAAATTATATACAATTAAAGAATAAGAATTTATGTGAGTCAATAACGTTTTTCCTTGGGCATCTACAGAGACTTTGATAGTTTTAGTTTCTCTTTGAATAGCACGATGGATATTTCGTCACGGGTTGTTTTTTCGACTCTGTTGAAAATGTGGGCTCCCTAGTAAGCAAACGATTTTTTTCCAGTTTCAGTGCGCTTTTTGGTAAAACGACACAAGAGCCATTGCCTCTTGTGTTTATTTCATGCTCACATCTTTTGAAGTAACCATTCAGGTTTTCGGGTAGAAGATTATGCAATGATTTAAACACGTCAATGGCAACCCTTGTGTTCCGTATTTTTTCAATACTGTCCCATGACGTTTTGGCTGCTCTGTTTTGTTTATACTGCAGCTTGTTTACTGTTCCTTGGGGTAGGGAAAGCTGTAGTGGGTAGCAGTACAACAGCAGGGGCCGTGTCATTGATTTATATATCGATTCTGCTACATAAGGGCTGAATTTTTCGCGAATACGAGATAATAGCTTTACTCTGGCTGGCGCTTTTTGTATGCATTGTCAAAATGTTGATGCAGGTTTAGATGGTTATCCAAATCTATACCAAGGTACTTCTACTACCTTGTCTCGTAGGTAGTTTGATTGTGGATCTTGATCTCGACGCTTGGCTGTTTGGATAACTTTTGATGTGATCCATCTAAAAAAAATTCAGTTTTTCCTTTTTTTGAATTAATGAACAAGTTGTTTTGATCGAGCCAGTCTGCAACTTTTTGCAGTTCATTGTTAAGTTGATGCTCTATATCGTTTGAGCTCTTTCCAGCACAATATAAAACAATATCTTCGGCGTATGATATAATGTTAGCAGCAGTGAGTGGAATGTGGATGTCGTTGATTATCAACCCAAAAAGAAGGGGCCCCAGGATGGATCCTTGTGGGACACCACATGTGACGTTTTCTTCGCCTGAGCTGGTACTATCAAAAATTACTTTTTGCTTCCTATTGAAGAGACAATCAGCTAGCCATTTTAGTTCTATATCATTTATACCATAACTTGGCAATTTTTCCAGCAAGGTCGCATGACTTACTGTGTCACGGCTTTACGAAGGTCAATATAGACAGCACCACTACATAGCCCTTTACCAATGTTTTGTCTAATATTTTCTCACAGTAAGGTAACTGCCTGCTGCGTAGATCTCCATGTCTAAAGCCAAACTGATGTGGGCACAACAGACCGTTCGCATTCGCTTCTCGGTACAGGGACAGTTGATTATAAATGATATTCTCGATAATTTTTGATAGAGCAGGAATTACGGTGCTAGGCCTATAGTTATCTAGCAATGTCGGATTGCCTGATTTAAAAACGGGTGATTTTCCCATATTTTTCTGATGTAGGAAATGATGATACTTTCAAACTTTTATTAATTAGGCTACACCGCGGGGCAGATAGCTCGTCTGCGGCGTTCTTTAATATTTTTGGGGGTAGATTATCAATGCCAGCCGCTTTCGAAGTATTAAGAGTCTTCGAGACATCAATTTCCTTTACCCTTGTAAACTGTCCTTCAGGATTTATCTTTGCTTTAAGATTAATTTCACGCTTGTATTTCCAGGCCTTATCCCCTAGGTCACACACGATACCCTTCAAAGTCGATTTCTTAATGTTTTGATTCAATTTTACCTCTCTCTTACTGGCATTTTCTCTGTTGACAGATTACATTTGCAATCCAGTGACAATGTCACTGAGAAAATCACTGAAGTATTTGAAAGAGAAGATAAAACTAGAGCTGAGACTTTGTGATATGAACATGGGATTATGGCAAAGCATACTTAAGTGCAACGTTCAAGCAACAACTCATGCATTTTCATGCCAAGGTACAGAAACAACAGACTTCTCTCAAGCAGAGACCCGTTGGGCCTACACCGCTGTGTACATGCCTGTGCATGCCAGCATTGTGTATGATGCCATTGCCTCGTTCAGCCATGACAATGTGCCATTATTAATGTCCACTCAACCAAGTGATAAAGGGTATGTCAGTGTTTCATTTAATGAATGGACTGTAGCTTTCGAAGATGCAGTGAAATGATTGGATAGGCATTCAAATTTGTGGGTCTTTTTTGTAGCGTGGAGAGATGCAACCGTTTAAGGCCCTGGGGTGTTAGCTAAATAAGTGAATGCATTAGAGAATCAGTAAATCTTTCTTCTTACAAACACCAAACTTACCTGAGGGCCGATCCATAACTAGCCCCTGATTTAAGAAAGGAACATAAGACATCATATAACTAATCACAAATAGGACAAATAGGTCATCTATCTATTTCTCTATCTATTCATCTATCCGTCTATCTATCTGTCTACCTATCTATCTATCTATCTATCTATCTATCTATCTATCTATCTATCTGTCTTTCTATCTGTCTGTCTATCGATCTATCTATCTACCCATCTATCTATCTATCCATCTATTTATCTATCTGTCTGTCTGTATATCTGTCTATCTATCTACCTATCCATCCATCCATCCATCCATCCATCCATCCATCCATCCATCCATCCATCCATCCATCAATCCATCCATCCATCCATCCATCCATCCATCCATCCATCCATCCATCTAGTAATACTTCACATTACATGCACATCGGTATGGCGGAGAATGTATACATTCATCTATCTCCGCTTGGTAGTATATTTTTGGTCTTATTTGTTGATTCTCTCTCAACCAAGCCGTCAGAATGTATTCCTCACTTTCCTTGGAAGCAGATCATAAAAATGTAAAACAATTCTAACTTCCTCAATCTTTTTGCATTAAATTATCTAAATTAACATCACCTTTTCGTTGATTCTCCCCCTTTGGTTTTTCAGCATTGAAGTTTGTTGCTTTGGGGCTGGCGTTGGGAGTGAGGTAGTTGGTCTGAACTATTTCCTACCAAAGGGAACAGTGTTTCACCTATTTGACAATTGCCCCTCTTGGGAACACAATGCGAAGGAAGTCCTTGGTGGAGAATTTGACATTTCCTTCACTTTCAATGCATTCGACGTGACAAAGAAGATGCATTCATCTGTTCTAAGAAAAGTTAAAAGGGTAATCTAATTTTTATGAATTAACCTTAAACGGTTTCAATTTTTCCTAAACTGGAATTTAGAGTTTTTCCAAATCAATCTTCTTTGCTCGTCATACCGCATTCGTATAAGGTTTTCTTTAAATCCTGAATAATGGTAGTGAATAATTGAATAGTTATGTCATTGATTATAATCTTGTGCTTCTACTGAATGTTCCATTTTCTGTGAATTTGCATTAAGTTTGCTTTAATTTCATTCATTTTCCCCTTCAATCATAGCTTAATCAATCCAATTTAGATGAAGTTTTCGAACTCAGACGCAGGTGGCTCTTCACTCGTCAGTACTCAGTCACTCGGTAATCTTATTTGTAATTGTGAAAAGCACCCTTTGTTACTGCCTTTTGAAATACCACTTGCAATTTTACCTCAAACAGGCAACAATCTTCACATTCGTCAAGTTTTTATCAGCTGTACGAAATCTGTCCGATGCGGTGCCTTCACTGCGATCAATCCTCGAGGCGGCACCCGAAGGATCCTCGTTTTTGTTCATCGACAACTCATTGATTAGCATCAGGAACTATGTGGAAAGCCTTATATTTCCAGAACGAAATTACAGGGAAACAAAGCATGGAAAAGAGAACGACGAGTACATCATTTACACCTCGTATGCAGAGTTCAGGTTTGAAATAGAGGATGCATTGGAGAGGCGAGCAGTGATATGCGATTATGTGAATCTGATGGCAGAGTGGTTGGATAGGCCACCCCTCAGTGACCTTCGCGTGTATCTATTCCATGTTATCAAGAAGTAGCTAAACAAAAGGCTACTTTGGATGTATCAAATGTAGTGATAGGTTATAACTAATTTATTTGTAAAAATCGTTAGATCTGTTTGTTGTCGCACAGTTGTTACTTAGTTCTGACGTTTAAATCTTTAATTGCAAATCATTAATTACATAGTTGACTTGAAAAATGTAAGCCTTCCGTGAATAAATTTGTCTGCTTTGATTCGACAGAATTTGAACTTTCAACAAAAACTTGATATCAAGCAATTTATTATAGGTATGAGAGACATTGTCATTGGTATTTCTTTGCCTGATTTGGTAAATGTGTTGATACTTAAGAATGAAAGTTGCCAACTTACTGTAGGAAATGATTTGTTCAGCTCCTTAAATGTCACGCAAAGCCGATTGAAACTTCGCATAGTTTTCAATGTGGCACGATATCAATTACCGTTTTTCTTAACTAGAGGAAATAGCTCTGTACTAATTGGACTGGGAGGAACAGCGTGTTCTCACCCCATCAAACCCCACCCACCCCAAGAGGAACAAGTTGAGGTCGATGTAGAATCTGCATGTTTAATGCTCATTCATCTGCTTAAACATGACATTTGCACTGATCAGCATCTAGAAACAATCTTATTCAAGAAAGTTATGCTGATTTTGCATCCAGATTCAATTGAATCGTTAATTTAGCCAAACATTTTCGATTGCGCTTACCAAGAGCAATATGTAAACCAAGCTATGTTACAAAATTTTTAACAAGAAACTTAGAAATTTTGAGTACTGAAGGTGCTTAAATTTTCAAAGGAGTTAAGTGCCCATATTACGGATGGCAGAAAATTGAAGATGTTAAGAAAATCAAATATCATGCTAATTTTGTGAATACCGAATATGTGTAGATAAAGATGGCTGTCACTTGACTTTTTAAACAAATAACAGAGAACGGCTCAAAAATTGTCATAGTTTAAGTGGAATAACTCGATAACTACAAAGTCATCCGTGCTATCTTCAAAAGAGTGTTAATTTCTTGAAGAAGTAAGTTTTGCTTCCAGCATTCGTACCAAGCATTTAACAAATTGAAAATATTCTTTAACAATTTTAGTCAGCACTGGAAATTTTTCTCAAGTTTTCACCGGCCTGAGTACTGATTTCTTCGTACATGGTTTCTTATTTAAAGAGTTCATTCTCTTGATCAAGATTTTCGCGTTCAGTTATTTTTATCATCGATTGTCATTTCGTTGGGAAATCGTTTGTATGTTAGACCAGTTGTAGACGGTAAAATCTACAGTCAATTGCTCTAAAGCTGAAATTACAGTGAGGTGTTATTCTCGCTTGGCATTCTCCCATAAGTTGTTGCCAAATTGTAAGGCATGAGCCACGCCAAAAGATTGTAAGTATTCCCATTTCGCTGACTTCCACTCGAACAACATCATTCTATTCAAATTGAAGGATCAATTGAACCGTAGACGTTTCGTTATCTCGTTAAATGTTTATATAAATGTTTAATATAATCATTGTTTATCACACGTCTTCCATAACTAGACATTTGAATGCAAATATAAAAATGTCTACTAAAGATGAAGTATGTGGAATGAAAATTTTCACGTGCAACCAGCATCAGTTTCTTTTCTTAGCATTTTCTTTCTTGGCTGTTAGAATGATTCATCAACGAGAAGAACATATTTCTTAGTGCTTCGTTTCCCTTGGTTTCATTTAATCCGTTTGCTTCCCGCATCGCTCAGTACCAACCTCCATAAATATGGCTTAATAAGCTCTCGCCGTCTTCCATTTTCACCAATGACAGCCATCTTCTGTATCCACAGGCACCGTTTCAATTGAAACATTATTCCTCTCTATTCGTCATATTTCCCAGTTTTTTACTGTCAGGATTAAAATCCCGCAATGATCAACCTTGGCATGAATCATCTTGAAAGCATTCCGCGGACTCCTTTCGAGTTTATTTTTACTCTGAAGCTATAGCGGTGTATTTTGTATGCCCTCTTTATCTCGTTTACAAGCGAGACGGCAATATTCTGTCAAATGATAGCTATGATAATTACAATCATACATACTTATACAGGATGGATGGCCTTCACAGTGTTCAAGTACAGCAATAAGGACCCATTATAGACCTGCTAAAAGCAACACATGTCAAAGGGCGGGTGAGCTCCCAAAGAGCCACCGCCATCCCCTGCAGCCACCACTGGTGCTAACGTATTGACCCTGTCTTTCCTTGGAGCCCACTAGTGGTGGTCAAGGTGGCTTATGCAGTTTGGGCAACGCTGGAGTCCACCTTCTCGCCCAGGCTGGTGCAAGGAAGAGGGCATAATATGTGGCACTCTACTGGTAATAAGAAGTCATTGAATTGGCGACGGGTGGTAGAATACTGGCTTGCTCTATAAGCCAGGAAAAGGACTGCAAATAACTGACTGCTTAAAATGTCATTTGTTTTGCACTGTACTTTCTCCTGTTGATTCCACAGCCGTTATTATAGACCTGTTTTAATCACCTTCAATCAAAGCAGAAGAAAGCCAAATAATTTTCAATGATGATAAAAATGATAATCGTCGTACGTATCTGTATAGCGTGGTCTTTTTAGTGTTTGAGCCCTGCTGTGAGTTAAGGTCCTGCTAACAAAGTGTGGCAAGATGGAAAACATCCCATGCTATCATCCTGGAAAAGTTAGGCCATCTATCTTCCTTTCAAAGTGAGAAAGTTTGTAAAACTTCGGCCATTTATCTTCCATTCAAATTAAAAGTTTGAAGTTCATTTAACCATTATTATCTCTCTCTCCTCTTAGCTGTTCGCCTTCTTCTTTCCTCCTATGTTGGGGCTTTGTATAGGCCGCCATAGCCTTTCCTCAACATAACCCACTAAAAAAAATCAACTGCTCGCTTGTGCTAGTCTACTAATAGCTAATAAAGATGCCGAGAGTTGAAACTGGCGAAAAATTCTTCAGAGAACTAGCACCTTTGTCTTGAGCGCCCTATGATACTTTTCTTCAAACAACCAGCCCCTTTCGTCGCATTCACTTTGCAATCTTGTTATCAACATCTAATAGGTGGTAGATGTTAATTACAGGGAATTTGTATGAAAATAATCAAAATCATTGAATGAACTGATTATGAATCGAATCTTAGCGTTGATGAATAAATAACAGCATTTTGATTATCATTATTCTAACTTAAATCATGCAATCATGAGACCACTGTAAGAATTTCGTCTAGCCTTGCTTTATCAAGTATTCGTATTTACTGGATAAGGGATTAATATCTATAATATATCGATAATAACGATAATGACAATAATGTTGCTGAACATTATTCAATAATATGTATCTCTCGATATTGATATGATGAGAATATCTCCATTTTACTATTGCAGGGTGGTTATAGTGTATACCCCCTTAGAACGTCCACTTAATTGCACGGCTTAATTTAGCAATATAGAAAATCTTACTAAAGAATTACCAATAATAGTATCTTTCTTTCAGAGCGGCCATGCAGTGTACCCCCTTGGTTGTGCTCCCGTAATTGCTCGGGATACTTTAGTAAAATTTGGTTTTGTAAGCAATTTAATCATCGTTTAATCATCGTTTAATTATCGTTTACAAGGAGCCCCATCCAATCCAGTTTAGAATTCTTTTGAAGATCAAACCAGATCGATGGTTACAATTTGCCTATACCTTCAAATTTCAAAATGGCCATGAAGCACTTAGCATTCGCTGAATGCTACGCAAGTGCAAATACTTCCATGAATTTGCACACACACTGTTGTACATTCAAATGATTTTTGTTGACCTTTGGTGAATGACTCAATAATCGCAAAGATCAATTGGAAAACACGCTAATTCTTCCGCGTGAAAATCTTTCTGAACTTCCTCAAATAAACTGCGCAAATTTTCTCTCCTCTGGTTACTTTCCAGCCTCTCTTTGCTTGAAATAAGAAAGAACAGGATATTTAATCAGAAATTCGTTTGATAACAACTATGAGTGTTTTGATCAAATACTTAAGACATTACTTAAACTGCTTGGGTCGAATCAAAAGGTTACAAATCTGCTCCACCTTTCTGCAAACAGGAAGCTCTTTCACGACCACGTTTTGGATGGAAAGCAGCTTTGTTCGGGATAGGAATTGCATTGAATTTCAGGGCGTTGTAGGAGTAGCCCCACTGGTGGGTCTTCGCATCAAACCGACGAAGAGAGCCATGACAAACCCCTTACTATCATCGCCGCCTCATTCGGTTTCACTCACCAGCGCGTACTATAACAGCTGTGTAATTCATAGGAAATCCTTGGAAATCGTCATCGCAGGATTTCCTCTTATGCTTTCAATCAATGTCAGCAAACTTGTCGTTAATTTTTTTCATCAGTGATTTTTTTCTTCAGCTGGAAGCTCAAGTTCTCAGTTTAGATGAAATATCTCGTGTGCTGCTGCAATTCGGTACTTGCCTTGCGTATGGCATAAGACATAAGACATAATACATAAGACATAAGACATAAGACATAAGACATAAGAAGACATAAGAATTTTCATTTTCAACCAAAAGAAGAATTACAAGGAATTGTAATCAGCAATACGCACGATTAATGAAAACCGACTTAAACTAGAATGAAACTATTGAATGGAAAAAAACAACAACAATTGAATGCCAAAATTGAACGAAGAGAAAATGATTACATCAAATTTTATAAACTAAATGATTGGGAAGCGATCTTATAGCAGAGCTAATTTGTAGACCCCCACCCGGCTGGTACGGCTGATCCGGCCGACCCAGACGTACTGACCAAATGCCTAGTTGTTACGTGTAGCTGCTGCGAAGGAAGAAACTGCTATATCAATAGTAACGAAGTGTTTTGTGATCAGAGTTTTTTTCACTTTTTTCAGTAAGACGTAAACGCCAGATTTGAAAATATGCGCCTTAGGTGTCTTTTATTGATCATATCATTGAAGACAGGGTCACTTTTTAGACAATTAAGTGCTTTGGTACCAGTGCATCGCAGAGAGCTTAGTATGAATTGGTAAGCGACGAAGGAAAAACGAAGTTGTAAATGGTTGACAAGCTTTGTACTTCATACAAAATTATCAATATAATTTAAAAAATTGTCTAATCTCGTAGCAGCCCCGTTGCTGATATTGTTTAAGCAGATGGGGTAGTCCTGGGAAAGGAATAATTCAGGGGGGCTAGGCCTCAACCAACTTTTCTCCTTTTATATCTCGAGATTGGATATACTTAAGTGGGATTCCTTTTTCAGAAAACAGTTATGGGATGCAGCCACATGTAAAGTACTTTAAATGGCCTCTTTGAACTTTCTCTTTCAATTGCTTAACTTTTATAGAAAAAGGTCACTTAGACTTTCCAAGAGAGGGCCTAAATGATATAATGAACCTTGCAGGGGGTTAAGCTCCCACTATACCCCATCACCCGTGGGACTGCTTCACGGCAACTTTGCAAACATTGGATTTCATGGATCCAAAGCTGCACAACCAACTACACAACAACCTTAGAGAAAGCTAAACCTTTCGAGAAAAAAGAGGAAATGTTTCTTGCTTTAATTTTTTATGAAATGTTTCCACACCATTATTTCCCTGTTGTTTTATTTTGTAAAACACAGTCATAACAGCTACGTTTTATCATGATAGGTTTTACATTAAAATCTCTTTGAATTTGAGTCCACGCATTAGGTGGTCTCTTCCAAATCATTTGGCAAAAAGTAAAAAATTAGATTATATAACCTGATCCCACCAGCTGGGGTTTTTACTGTCAATTGCTGTGTCGCATCACCAAGGATATCGCGAGAACCTGTTGGTTGGGGGGGGGGGAAGGGTGCGAGGCTGAATTTAGCTGAATTTCAAGGTTCGATTCTCTAAGATTTACTGATTTTACGATGTAATAACCTATTTTTATCTAAATTTTAACTCATTCCAAAAGCTTGGGAGGTGTCGCACCCCCCTCTCCCATTCCCCCATTCCCCCATTCCCCCATCCCCCATCCCCCATCCCCCCACTCCCCTGTCGCTACGTCCCTGCGCGTTACTCTGATTGTCCTAGTTCGTAATTAATTATACATATTTTTGGTTAAAAGCTATCTATCTATCTGTCTATCTATCTATCTATCTATCTATCTATCTATCTATCTATCTATCTATCTATCTATCTATCTATCTATCTATCTATCTATCTATCTATCTATCTATCTATCTATCTATCTATCTATCTATCTATCTATCTATCTATCTATCTATCTATCTATCTATCTATCTATCTATCTATCTATCTATCTATCTATCCATCTATCTAGATATACCTATCTATGCCTATATATGCCTATCTGTCTAGCTGTCCATTCCTGCTTATAATTGGTATAACACGATTGGTATCATGGCAAAATTTCCAAGTAGGTATTCAAATTTTGTTACTTCCTGTTTTATATAGTAACATAAACAATGAATTGTGAATTTATTTATCTTTGGTTGAAGAAAGTTAAAACCACCACCTCATTACCAGAAGACCACTGATTTAGTTGTCTTCTTTTATTTCCAGTGTGCAGTCGGGCTACATGCTGCAAAGGGCAATGCAGCATAGAAATTCCGAAAATGTATAAGCCAGGTGATTAACAGAACTAGTGCTTGCAACTTTTGATTTCTTTCTCACATCGGAAAGTAATTTATGTGCATTGTAGCCAAATATTTAGCAAACGGTTCACAGCGAAGGAAATAGCTGGCAGACGCAATGTAAATTGTTGAATTGTTGACGATTTACATTTGATGACATTGTCAAACGATTCTCGTCCGTCCATGCAAAGTGAAATCACAGTTGTGGCTTGGAAAATTGCTTGACGTCATATCACAAGTTATCTGCCATGCAGTTCTGGATGGTTTGCAAATATCAAGAGGTCAGCTTAGCTAAGCCTGAAAGCTATCAAACGAAAATGGCAACAGCTGTGTCGCTGAAGTGAATTTCATAATCACATTTCAGCACTTTTACTTTTACTCTTTTCAGGTCAATTTTCATTTCAACTCTGCTAGTTTCTAGAAAGCCTCTATCTGGTTTCAAACGGGCACTCCTATCTGATGTAAGACCTGGGTGAAAGTTCAACGATGAGAGGAACCGGCCGGCCTCGACAAAGCGGTAGCTCAAGACGGTACTTCTCTAGGTTGCCGCTCCTGACGCTCGCAGCGAATTCTATTCTAAATCTGCGAATGAAATACAAATACTATATAAAATTCGTTGTGCCCCTCAGGGCAGGAAAAGATTCAAGATCACCGTGTTCCCACTCTGAGAGACATTGCATTGAAATAAATAAGAAGGGGTAGAGCAGCTACAATTTACATTTGCAATTCACTGAAAACGCTGAGTTGCCTTAATGTATGAAATGTGGCAAATAAGGGTAAATTTATACGATGAGCTGAAGGTGGGACGAACCTATTGTCGAATGGGCTCATCATTAGCCCGAGAAAATTGATGCTTTGTTTTTTTGTACGATGGACTAATGATGAACCTATTGTCGAATGGGCTCATCATTAGCCCGAGAAAATTGATGCTTTGTTTTTTTGTACGATGGACTAATGATGAACCTATTGCACAGTGCTATCAACGTCACGCATGCGTCATCAGCCCGTCCACTAAGTCATTCAGCATCCCTGTCGACCACATGGCCTTTGGTCCTGACCTTCCTTTTTACTTTTTCACTGAGATATTGTTTGCTTCAGAGACATCTTTTTCTACTGTGCACGAAGGAGCTGTTTCTAGTCTACGTCTGTTTATGAGCACAAAGCCACCATTTTCAGAATCAGTACCCCTCGCGCTGTCATTCTCACTTCCTGGGCGATTACCACTAACGGAAGCTAAATTGCCATTTCCTCCACCGCTAACATATTCCACGATTTCTTGATCAATACTTTGCCCGAATTCCGAAAAGAATATCGACGTAAGTTTACTGAACGATGACATGGTGCTGCTGCAATCACTGGAGTTAGGTCGAAGACACTTTGGAGGGAATTAACGTTGCTATATCGCGCATGCCCATATGACAACACAAAGTGAAAAAATGCGGACTGCCACCTGATTGAAATAGTTACATCGACGAACTATCCCGTCATATAAAATGGCGATGAGCCAAACATGAACTTTTTCGAATAGGTTCATCATAAAGCGACGAGCCCAAGATGGGCTCATCAGCAGCAGGTGCCTATTGATGCTAACTGTTTTATACGATGAGCCAAGAGATGAACCTACTCAAAACTAATAGGTTCGTCCCATCTTCAGATCATCGTATAAATTTACCCTAAGTCTGTTATTAACTATTTCAGATGGGGAACTACCATACAAGAGGCGTCTGCGCAAAGCTGTTAATATCCACGGTAAAGATTTTTGAGAGCGGATCCGAAAGACCTTCATGCATCGAGTCAAACTGTCTGTGGGCAGTGCAGGTGAAAAGCAGAACATTTTTTAACATACTACCTATAGGGAAATCACCCTAGCGTGCCCAATGCGTCCCCCGTAGTTAGATGAAAATGCCTCCGTAGCTGAGGACCCGTCTTACGCCTTTGATATGTAAAATGTTGAAGGATCGGAGGAAAAAGGATGAAGAAAATTAACTGTTTATCCGGTTTCAATCATTATCTATTTGAAATGTGTTTTCCGAAGGACATATTGTGCTGTATCTGAAAGAAATTTTAGCGACTTTTTCCGAAATCGGTACCCTTTGTGATTTTGCGTCACATACTCGATTTCGAGGGTAGCTGAAACCAGAGACAGGGCTCTGGGTTTTTTGGTGGTACTGTAGTGTAGTGTTTGAGCATCCGGACTCGCAACACAGGAGATGTCAGTTCGATTCCTCCATATGTCACTTTGGAAATGCCATTGGTGAGGAAGGTAACGGGAAACCGCCTCATGAATTACACTTCCTTAGAAACAACTCAGATCCCTGCCTCTTGTTTCAGCTATGCTCAAAGTCAAATATCCAAAAACGCAGTGTGATTTTGCCCTTGCAGTGAAAATTCCTCAACAATATACTGCGGGTGGAAGCATCCATGGTCCTCTTTCCCAGTACCACAATTGCAAAATGGTGAAAGACAGGGAAAGTTATGCCGAGTTTGGGACTAAAAATCATTGTAAAAGGCATAGAATTAGATCACACGAACTTGAAAGTCTCTCCCCCTCCATATTTCCTCTTCATTACAGTATTTCTTTCAACCATGCTCGTGCATTAATGGTTAAATCCGCTTGGTTTTTCACCATATATTGCTATTTCTTATCTAAAAATTTAAGAAAGATGTCCTGTTAACTAAACTACAAAATATAAGTAAAAAGAAAATCAATAAATGACCGTTAAAAGTTTGAAAACTTAACGTGATTTGATCATGTGACATTTTCCCGCCACCTTGTGAATTTCATTCGACATGTGGAATCTAACTGCTTCAAGTCTTATTTCGAATCTGCTGAAGTGTTATTTCATGACGGAACATGGAAAGAAAATTCAAATGGCACCCCAATAGAAGGTAAGTAATTCAGTTTGTCAATACTCCCCTTTTTGCCTTATTTCTTGAGTAAACTTCAATGTTTCTTCTTCCCGAATGGTGTTTAGAATCGCAGAAATGTGCCTAATGCGCGCCACGCGAAATAAAACAAGCTCTTATCATCTCATATCAAAGCTGGTTATTGAAAGATGTGTAGGAAACTTTCCAGGGCAGAAGCCAATAATTTTTCATAATTATAGTACTGTTAGAAGTCTCTCATTACACGGCGCGAGACCAAAATGAATTCACGCAATAAGAAAGGCTAAAACTGAACAAGTCGGAAAGGGTGGGGGCCTATCGAGGCGCAAGTTAAAAGAGAAGTGGTGCTTAGTCAGTTAACAATCTTTAATGAGTCCAATTACGCACAAAGCAACTCGTTTTTATGCTGATACTCACAAAACCACATAATGCTTGCTTTATTTTGCATCATTGAACAAGTTATTAGTGAGTATTTGGTAGAAAGCAGTGTAATGTGAGGACAACTGACTGGTAAGGCGCTTGCTCAATGCTTATATGGTCCATAGTTTGAGCTCAAACCTGAGATTAAATTTCGCCCCTGAGTGAGTGAGGAGAGTCATCAGTCTGTCATCCTAGGAGGGTAGGACCGAATTGAGTTGAATTGAGTGCACGGACAAGTACACTGCTTGATAACCATAGGTTGTGAAATCTACCTTCGGATGGCAGGTGAAAAAGAAAAGCCGAGCGAGCAGCCTTGTACTCGAAACGAGTGACGAGATGCACTTTGTTAGAGAGGTACCCACAGCTTTACGCCAGATGCCTTCTCGCTGTTGGGCGGACAAATAGTGGAGGAAGAGAAACGGGCAGTAATGTCGCAGGCCCACATCAGCTGTATAGCTGCTATATACCTAGCCTGCGTTAAAAACAAAAGCTGCGTTGCTATGTACGAGAGTGGCTCGAACCCGGACAGTTGGCAGGGAAGATGTGCCCTCTGACCTCGCTGCCCACCGTCCCCCCTGACACTGGGTAAACGCGTTTTTTATCTCCTCGTAAAAGAACTACAACACAGAACAAAAAGGCGTCACAGGGCGCGTGGAACTACGTCATAACGCAGGGGCAGTCAACAGTTAACTTGAAGTCAGTTTCAAAATGGGTGTCAGACGAAACAATTATGAAAAGTGTCAATACGATATAGAGAGAGAAAGAGAAAGCAGTTTATTTGTTTGTTTCTTCGAAGTGTTGTTGTTATTATTTACAAAATCTTTGATTCTGACAGAAACGGCGGCTATAACTAAATACTGATACAATAACATGCGATGAACCGATCTTCGATCGCATCTAGAATCCAACGAAATAAACCGTCTAAAAATGATACCAGATTATTCGAAACTCGAAGTGAAGGAATTGAGTGATTGTTACAATTTACACACATCCATAATTACGACAGTATATTCATGAAAATTATAATACAAGGTATATGGGTTTGCGCTTCTCACGAGGGGTCCTTCTTTTACAAAAGAACATGCATATGACTTACTTTGATTTTCTTTGGGCTAAAGGATTGCACAAATATCTTATTCATTCAATTTCCACCAGGGTGATTGGCCTTTTATCAAGTTAATTTTCTCAGGCAAGCCTCTTTTTGTCGATGCCCACAGGAATCAAATTTCTATCTTTTTATGAAAATTTACGGTCTAGATCAAGCTTAAGACGAAAATGGAAGATTACTTGAGCGTAGAGGATTAGCGGGCTGGTAACATGGATTAACAAAACAAAAATGAAATTAAACGATCTGCGGATGGACGAAGATGGGCTAAGAATATACGTAAAAGCCGACACATGATACATACCAAAAATAACACGTGTGCTGAGAACTGGAGTGGCTAGACAGAATGGAGGGAGCTAGTCGAATCGTACCTATCAATGATAGCGATAGAATACAAGCTGATTTACAATCCTATAATGGCTATGACGACAGAGATTAATCCCTTGCCGCTGTCGCATGTCTGAAACATGCTTCGGTGAAGGGCCACTTACTGGAGTGAGAATTGATTTAAACGGTGTTCGATCAATGAACAATAGCTACTATTCTCGACGATACCCAATTTGTAAGGTACTGTTTGAAAATGAGCATCTAACTTTCTGTACTTCACGGCTACTTTCAAATTCCAACGAGTGACTCTCTCAACATGTCACTGTATCGAGGGTGCACCCAATTATGGCGTATTAAGGGGCTCATCATTACTTGTTGATCAACTTCCCATTTCGTAGGCATCACAGATTAGAAGATCTAGTAGCAAAACCATCCAGTAGTCTTTGAAAAACAATGTTCAAACAAAGTTTCAAAAACGTAGTTGAGTTTAAATGCGGCAAAACTCTTCAAACAGAATGACAAATTTGATTTACTCTCCAGAAAAGTATTCATAAGTATTTCGGTAAGAAAGTTCATTGTATCTCTTTCCAAGATTACAGTCATGGTGACTACGAAAGTCCAATTTTATCAACGAAACAGAAGCCGCTTGACTGTCACCATGTTGTGGTGCAAATGCAAATCGCGAAATTGTGGGGAAGAAAATTATCCTACAGTACAGACAGCCGACTCGTGTGTCACTGCATTTAGAATGAAATGGGAATCGCAAAACTGAAACGAAACAGCTTAGTTCGACGACCGCTTTGGTGCTGGAAAAATTAACTGACATACAGCAGTCATCATTGCAAGACGCCAATAATCAACAAGAACAGAAATCCTACTTCAAAACTCATTTTAAGCATTTTGCAACTAACAGTGTAGCCACTACCCTATTGGATACATTTCTAAAAATTGCCACTTGGAAGTACTTTCTCTGGTGAACAATAAATACGTGGGCTTGTCTAACTTTATTGCTTTTGATACAACATAATGAAATGCAAATGAACGAGATACGAATGAAATATGGTGTCATTGTGGTTGAGCGGGCAACTGCTGCGAAAACTGCTGCACATTTCACAGTACAATTAGATAAAGGATCTGGGTTGCAACTTCAAAACGCAAACAATCTAAAATATTTACCAGCCGCTTCCCTTCTATTTGTACCATTAGCAAATTGCCCCTCGCGTTTTTCCTTTTTCGATTTCTTTACCCTTGCTTCACCTTCTCCCCCCCTCCCCTTTGCTCCATCTAAAAATCCCATCATTTAATGCCATCTTGTAACATGTTTTAAAAAAACTGCACATCGTTTTCTGAAACTTCCTTTCGGCTCCAAACATTATCAACAGCTTCCATCGATCGTTTCCTGTCCCTTCCAGCGCTCTCTGTCGTGCTGGTTGGATAGTCCGGGATCTTAGCACGTGTTGTCTCTCCCCTCTTTCGCATACGTGTACTTTCCAATATCCCAACCTCACATCCATTCACATCGGCCTACTAAATGCTTCCTCGTGAGAATAAGCTTTCTTTAAGACAGCGTGGTGTGTTACAAAACTCTGCGTTTGCCAGTTGTGATGTGTTCTCTGTAATGTGTTTGCAATAAATTAAGTGGTAAAAACATTTACAATAAAAACACGTGCAACTGGCATAGAATGCAATTAGCTATAGGTGAAATGCCAAACGGAAAATGGTATTGCCATTAAAGCTACCATCAAATGCTTCAAAGTCCTGCTTAGCATCAAACTGTGGCACCCATCCGACTTAACGATTTGTCCGTCCTCCGCTTCCCCGTCTAATAATTTCAAGACGACGCTGTTCGAACGCCTTAGTCTCAATTTCGGGTCCATTTCTTGCGCGTCCCTCATCGCGCGGTACGCAGCGTTTGAGAAACGGCCGTCGCCGGTGCTGACAAGATCAAAGACGCAGGAGTCGTAATAGAAATCCGTGACGTTTGCTCTGTTGCATTGGTTTACGGCATTATTTTGGCTCATTGCAAGCTTCGGTGACCCAAAAACGACACTGTTGGGATGTTTTTTGAAGAATCCACGATAATCGATCATCTCACTTTGCGGACATCCGGTGACACAGAGACCCTGCGACAACCATGCGTATTCCTCGGGAGTGCGGATGTTCAGCGTGAGGTACTTGCCCACCTTGCGAATTAAGATAGTCGTATTCAAGTAGCAAATATGAAGCCTGACCCCGTGTACATAGGGCTCTCCATCTAATCGCGTCCTGCAATTTTCAGGGCCTGTTTCCCGCGTGCCATCTCTAAAAGTCCCGGGAACATACCCAACGTTGGCCTGATAAACTTTCTGTTTCGCGCACCCATGCTTATCTCTCTTGATCAGGACCGTGATCTGCGAAAGAGACAATGAGTACTTATTGAGAATAATAGAGATAAAGAGCGATCATCATTGGAAGGAAAGTCGTGCGATATATCGAAATTGTTCCTACAAAACAAACACCACAAGTCTTGCATTGGTTGCATCCTTCGCAGAGCAAAATTTCTGGAATAAATCGCAATCTTAGAAGTGGGGGTAATTTTCAAGAGGGATTTAGAATATCAGATAAATTGGCCAACAGTCAATGTAGGCAGCATGTAGGGAGAAATAATTGTGCTAAATCGTTTCTCAACAAATAAGATAGCTAACTAAAGTTCGAATTGGTCGAAATGGAGAAAGGTTAAGCAAGATTTGATTAGTGGAAAAGTGAGCTGCTGGATTAGAGGGAGGTTTATTGGGAATTCAAAATGATTGCACCCTCAACTCTCTTGAGTTGAGAATGATTTGCACAACTCCAGCCGAGCAAAAGTTAACAGCATGTGGATAGCGATGAAGCCGATTCCACATTTTCCCTCGCCCAGCTGAGATCAAAGCGGTATAGCATTGGGACACAATTAATAATGAAAGAACTAGGACAGTTCTAACAAGCCTCGGCTTTATCGATAGATGGATGAATTATTTTGAAATTTCTTTGTTTACTACCTTTGATGTCGCTGTGGCCACAGGATTATTCCATTCGATGAGAACGTTAGTTACTTGTACAGCATAGAACGCATTATCTACCATAGACCAAGCACCTTTAACAACACAGGTTTGCCTCTTATCACTGAAAGTCTTCAAATGAGGATCCCCAAACAAACCACAGTGCAACGAGTCGCTGGATTTCGCTTTGTAAATACAACGCCGGTTGCCTTCTTTAGGCCTATTTGTATTTTCGTTAGGCCTTCTAGTAAAGGTTGGTGATGATGTTGTATAGCCTTGCTTTAAAATAATCGAACAGTTGTAGTTATTAAACTGCCAGTAAGTGCCTGCATAAAGAGTGTTCATGAAAAGATCTAAGCTGCAATTTTTGCTTTTTTTCAATCCATTCAAACAGTCCAGTGTGGTGTAGATTTGATGACAGTATCTATAAATATCCTTGCTTTTCTTGAAATCTTCAGACGCTTTAGAATGCGGTGGACATGTGCATTCTTGCCGACTCGAATCTGGTTGCTGACGGTCGAATAAGCCGAAAGGACTCCCCAGTAAAGCCATGCGAAATACAGTCAGAGATAAAATCCAAATTGTTCCGATCGTATGCATCATATCCGGGCTAAATGACCTGACAAGGCCTGCAATAGACCTGCGATGATTTGGTCCAGCTCCAACCTGTGAAAAAAGTGTATATGATGTATTGCTAATCGCAAGGTCGACGACACGTCCAACTCAGCTACGAAAAATCCCTTGAAAGTCCCATTCCATTAAGCATCTGTTGTAATACCAATATCAATCGAGCGTGCTTCAATTACAAATTATGGTGATAATTCCATGACCGTACAGAAATAATCGATCATATCCAAACGACCTGTTCGTTCACGCGGTTTCACAGACGAGTATTGGTTTCACAACACACCGAACGTTTCAACACTATCCCTCTTTGCACGTACTTCACAGTTCCGTTTGCGTGTAGAAATAAATTCGTCAACAAGTTCTACGACAATCAATCAAAGCTGTCACTTCAGAACACAATATAAATAGTTGACAACCACACATTAGACCAGTAAAGAATGTAAATCGTTTAGGCAAATGCCAGATCAATAATCGTCCATTCTCCCATAACACAATTATCTCGACTACACAGCTTCATCCCCGATTTTGGTCTTAAATCCCTCGACCGATGGACCGTGCTATGCACTGTGCCGACACGACGGGATTTTACGGCTTTGGTGAGGAAGCCCCAGCATGCAGGAACCCCCGTGGCGTTTATCATTTTCTTTTTAAAAGTGCGCTCTAGGCTATCTACAAACACGCCAGGAGCTCTAGAGCGATTGGCTAGAAATAAGAATACCTACCAAAGCCGTATTGTTTTTATGCAAATAAAACAAATCGCTATTTATTGGAGAGAACATAAATATTTCAACTGTCAATTGAATGGTCCCTGCACAAATGATGAAAGGAATTAATGAAGATGGCGATAGTTGATAGCGAATCAGTTGGCTTTTCATCAATATGTGCACCTTTTCCGTTTGTCAGATGCATGGATTGACGGCTTGCTGGGCAAATACCATTTGATTGTTGGTATTGTTTCTGAGTAACTCTGTGCTGATGCACTTGTTTTGCAACGCATTGGACTGAATGCCACGCAGGTCATAAAAATACTTTTGAAAATTGCCAAAAATGAATTTGAATTGTTTGGCTATAGACTGGTGGCAGCGTGTAATTCAACCGTCACTCGTATTTGCTCGGATGAGGTTTTTACTTTCCACTATTGTCGGCTCTCGTGTTTGCTCGCCTCCACTTTCATCAAGTCGCTTGGAATGTCCTCTTTGTGTCGACAGTTGTACCTGCGGCTTACGATGGCACAGTCACACATGATTCACACCAACGGATTTCGCATCACGCCCCCCTGACCACCGAGAAAATGCTCCTTCGCAGAGTTATACTAAGATGGCTAGGAATTGCCAGGGGGTTATCAATAGCAGTGGACCATTTTACGTTGTTGTTGTCAGACTCGGAACAATGCCTCGTGTAGCCATTTCTCTTTTCACTGTTTCAGCAAGAGCATACTTATACCACAATGTGAAAGCTTTAGATGCTAGAATATAAACTGGACAGTGAAACCATAACTACTATTAGAAGAACTAAGATAATCAAACATGGAAGCAAGTGAAATGCGATACCGTAGAATTGAATTTCAGAGACCATCTTTCTATACGTTCATTCTCTACCACCTGCTGTATCTCTAGAAAGAATTTGTAGTCAACCTTGAAAATATTCTTTTCAATATTGAAGAGTTATGGGCATTTTGTACCATCTGTCTTGAAGTTTGAGGTGTTGTGTTAGGCCCAAGATCCTGCTGTCTGTAAGGAGGGCTGGATTAATCGGTGTCTAACGATTTTCTCTGTTAATAAACTATTAATCGATTGCTTGACAGCTTTTGGTGGCTGACTGGAAAAGTAGCTAACATCCATTGAAAATAGATTAGTGCCGTATACCTGCAAGAAACTGAAGCTCGCACGCTCGATTTGTTTGGTGCCTTGATTCAACCCGTTCTATGTGTGAAGATCGCTTCTTGGTTAGACATTTGCTCACAGACTACCCGTTCGGAGGCCTGCACCCCACTTCAGTCCCAGCTTTTACTTAGAGTGAGGAGAGTCGGTACTTCTCTAAGAACTCCACGAGTAGGAATCTTGACATGACGTATAGGAGACTGGACCAGTGCACTGTCCGTGAAGCACAGCTTTTCAGTGTCCTGAAATCGAAGTTATGATTTATGATAGATCATAGAAAAATTGAGAAGACAGCATGTTATGAAAAAGGACGAATTTACTGCCAGACAAGCACAGCTTCTTAGTGCCCTAGATTGATTTTCGGATGCAAAATAGAATGCGCGAAAAACCTGCTCAATGTAATAAAAACAAATGTTGCCTAGTAGACCTTCGTATCTCTTTGATAAACAGCAGTTACAAGGGGTCTACCTCAGCTGAATTTACCGCATCCAATAGACCTGGAATGCATTATCGGCTAATAAGCTTGTACCGTTTTTTGACATGAGCTTTAAATCGTTTCGGTAAATGTAGAACAGTAACAATTACGAAATGCTATCAGTCCTTTATAGGAAATTAGCTTCAAAGAAACCACTCAAGCCTTCTTAAACAGATAACGTTGTTTCATTAAGAGTATGACCACGTTATGCGCCTTTTGTTCAACAGGTGTCCACTTTGTGTCCTCATTAATCTGCTATACTTTGGGAACAGTTAATGTTTGGCTTTTTCTACTTATTCTGTAGTGAGATAAATGTCGATTTTACCATATCAAGTCGCTAAATCTTGTTTGTTTGTTTGTGCATCCACGAATGCACCTATTTGTGCGTGTGCGTGTGCGTGTGCGTGTTGTGTGTCTGTGTGCGTGTTGTGTGTGTGTGTGTGTGTGTGTGTGTGTGTGTGTGTGTGTGTGTGTGTGTGTGTGTGTGTGTGTGTGTGTGTGTGTGTGTGTGTTCCTTGAAACTGTTTTCCATTTGACTCTCTATGCCATGGATGAAATGTGATTCTTGACTGGAATGAATGGAATAATTACAGGAGAGCCTTCTTTCATTCATAAAGAGTGAACAATCGAAATCAAGTCGCATACCCATGCATTGGTGATCGAATTATTTCCCCGTGGGTTCTATTTATGAAATATTTTCATTTACGATTAGCTTTCATGGAAGCATTTTATTGCCTATTGACATTTTAGTTGAGAATCTTAAATGAATCGCCCACTGTAAAGGCTTAGCATTTCTCGCGGCAGAAGACTTACGGGCACTTGTTCATATCACTGCTATCCATTTCATTCCGTAAGCATGTGAATCTAAATTCAACTTTTCTTATCCTCCGTTTCACTTAGATCCGTAATTTACTTTGAAAAATCGCACAAGGATATTTAATTGCCGCATCAATGACGATTACTAGAAGGCCAGCTAAATGGGCATTTCATAAATATTTCATTTACATGATAGGGAACTTTTCTAACTTAAAGGAAAGAAGTGGATATAGAAATTATGTTGCGATGGATATGCCGAAATGACCCGGAAAATTTCCAATCTCCACATAGCAAGCGAGATGTTCCCTCAAAAGAGCAGAAAGCCATATAATCACGATGTACACTGCTTCTTTTATCATGTGATAACTATATGCTGCCCCACTTAGAGAGGGTCAAGTAGCAACCAACCGAATTCTCATTTTCATTTTATATTAATAATAACACTGTAGTACATCAGATGAAGTCGAAACCCAGTACTTCAAAACAGTAACAATATGAACTACATCTGCCCCATAGCATCGCTTTTTGTAAATGCGATTATAGGGTGCCATTGTCAACCCCGTTTAATTAGAAATCGATCGTCGTTTTCAAATTTCCGCTGATTCTTCAACCGAATACGAAATTTCGATGACTGTTAGAAGCTCAATCATGTTTTGACTTGGTCAAGAACAACCCATTTTGACCTAGTCTCCATTAATTCCTGTAATCATGCCCTTTTCAAGCGAACAGTGCTACCAGGGTCTCATTCACTTTGAGCGCTCAGCGACCTGAACATAGCGACAGAGATGAAAGCATTGAATCGGTTAAAACATTGAACTCCTTAGCTCTTCTACTGGGATTTCCCAGGTCACTCGCAGAGAACTGTGATCACTGATGAGTCCGATGGGGTCATTTGGTTTACATGGGATGCAAGTTATGTGCAGTGAATAACACGTAATGGATGAAACATAGCAGAAATTTGTGACTCATGATTCAGGAACGTCATTCTTTGTATTCTATATAGGTTATAGCTTTTTTCACAAATGAATACTGCTGATGCCTGCCATTAAGCATCCATCGCTGAACTTCGATGCTTACAAAATGCCTTGTTGTTTCAATCTAGGTTGTTGGCATCGATCTCATGTGCCTCCCCCCATGCAGTAAAGAATGCGAAAGAAACAACCCATGCGTAGCACCGTTCGTCCATCCCACGTAGCACTGCGAACGCCTTCCCTACATCAGCATGGTTCCTTTGGCTTCAAACCCAGCCAGGACTGCGAATCAAAACATTTCAGTATTAAATTTTTATGAATGCATTTGAAAAGGGCCATTTGCCATATTCTACCAACAAAACTCCCCGCTGCACAGTCCCTTCCCATCCATGAATGTAAGGCAAAGTCTGATGACGACGGGTGGACTACGGTGACATGGTGATGATAATGATGAAGGCGATGATAATCAAGATCACATTGATGTTGATTAATGATGGCGATGATAGGGATCGTGATCGTGATGATTACATTAGCTTTTGCCCGCTGTAGTCTTTCAGTGAAATTGTTTGACAGCCATTGAGAAGGCATTGAAAAATAAAGATTTGGAGGCGACAATTGGATGAATAAGGTGGATAAATCTCAAGGAAGACCAAGTTTTTCATATTCAAAAGGTGATGTGTATGATTTGAAAAGGAGAAATCAATGTAGAGACAGCCCCTCTGTTGACAATCTCGTTTTGAATTGCGATAAGCATACCATTTCAGCACAGCACCGCGTATTAAACACATGCAAAACCTTTCATTGTCATGTGATCTTATGGTGAGTTCTGACTTAAAAACGACTTGAATTCCCCATGAGATGGATTGTTATCGACTGCATCTAAATTCCGCAGCCAGGCCATGTGTACGAAGTCTGACAGTGTCATCATGACAAGCTGGTAGGAGTGGCCAATGTGGGTATCAGCCGCAGAGCGATGGAATCTTTCTCCTTTTCATTTGCACTAGATAAGGAAGGTTGTTTCCTGAGTTGCATGCCCCACCTACTGTCAGCTCCCAAGCAAATTTTAGCATAGGTCAGATAACCCAATCTGTGCTGTGCAATTGGCGAGGACTGGCATCGAACCCGGAATTGAGTAGAATTAAGAAATACTACCGTTATTAAGTGGAAATGATTGAAATCGACATCAAAGAAAAATATGATTCTAGTATCAATTTGAACTATCCCATTTCGAAATGATTTTTGTATCTTTCCTCACGTTTCTAGTTTGATATGCTATTGAAGGCCATAGTGGTTTACAGCAACATCGCGAGAAAGGGGAAAAAGTTAGGCCAAGAAGAGAGGGAGATAAGATAAATTGTGTTCATCACTATCATCATAATCATAATTTTTATCATCATCATCTTCATAATTGTCATCTCCATCATTATCATCACCATCATCGTTGTCATCATCATCGTCATCATCATCATCGTCAGCATCATCATCATCGTTTATCATCATCATCGTTTATCATCATCATCCCCATCATCATCACCATCATCATCATCATCATCATCATCATCATCATCATCATTATTACCACCATCGTCGTCATCATCATCACCATCGTCATCATCATCATCACCATGTCAGTTTGTTAAACCAAATATATCACCAGCCGATCCCTCCTCCGTGGTAAAAAGGATTTACGTGAATGACCTCTCTCTATATGTCTTCCCTCAAAGCAATCACTATGCTTTCATATATCAAATACGGACAAAATTCTTTCAAACATCTCAAATGTAGCCCTTTTGTTTTAACATGTGCACTTCCATCAATGTCACTTCTGTGATATTAAATATTTACGTCACAGCTAGACCTAGAACATCTACTGTTGGACTGGATTCTGTTTCCTATTGACAGACAGTAAGTTTATTGATCGAAGTTACTGAGACCTGGACATGCTGCATCGCAACGCACTATCAGGTTGCTTATGGGAGCGAGGTTGTCAAAATAGGGATGTTCATATTTCTTCATTAGAGTGAGTGAATAGCAAATCAGAAAGCAGCATTTGAAAGAGAGCGTTCTCCTTTAGACCTGAAACGTGAAGAGACTTATCCTCGGATAATCCAGATCATTATTAAGCTGATGACCCTTACAAGTTTACCAACGTTCAAAGATAAATGTTTAGAGCGCCTTCAATTTTCTATGAAGGATTTTCGTTTTAGATGCTTTCGAATGAGGGCAGATGTTACTTCCAAACCAGGTCATTCCATGGTTACAAATATCTGCGCATATCTTGGTTTTAAAACACGATTTTTGTTTTTTATTTTGCTTATCCAATGGTTTTCTGGTCTTATTTTCAGCTCTAGAAATGCCTTCTTTTTAAATCTTTTAATCCTGCTCAGTAATCGTTCATAAATATATTCATTTACACTAATACACCAATCGACATTTTCAAAAAGTCGTCCATAATTCATTTCATCCCAGTTTGACATGAGTATCTTAAAATGCCAACTCATTCCGTGTTGCTAAATTCTCCAGTGTGGTGGGGACACATAGTTACATGCACGTCCAAATCTTCTGAGTTCCCAAAAAATTTTGTAAGATGCATTGTAGGCGCGGGAATCGAGGTCTTCAGGTTTATTCATAGATATATGTTGTTTTCTAAATAGTGACAAAATTCAGACTATTATAGACGTGAAAATTTAAGGTAAAACTGAGAACTAGATATGAAGTTGAAATTTTCAAACACCATCCTTTGCTGGGGGATTTTGCACGTATAGATGTTATCTTTGTGAACCTTGGAAGTCAACACAAATTTCATTACTAAATGGTATTCTTCTCCACTTTGAGGAAAAACGTTTACAGCAAATGACCCTACTGAGCCGATCCACAAAGAGGACCACTCGTACAACCTATTCATCTTTAAAGTTCCAAAATCAAAACTTTTCTCTAACTGTTTAGGAGGATGGGGGGGGGGGGGGTCGCTGATCTCTGTTCGTTCAGCCCTTTTCACACAGCTGTGCAAGCACAGTGAATGCCACAGCTAGGGGGTAATTTACCAGTAGGAATTTGTGTTTCACTGTCCTACTCCTTCCCGCAAGCATTATTCTCTTTCCGCAAGCATTATTCTCTTTCCGCAAGCATTCTGGTACACAGGAGAGTGCATATGTCTCCCCAAATACATCGTTTTATCAAAAAATTGATATAATGTCAATAGTAACCCTTAGAACTAACCCAGCCTAGAGAGTGCCCTTAATATCTTTAGCCACTGGGCCACACAGGTATGCAAGCACTGTGATTGCTACAGTTGGGTCTGCATGGCCATATTGTATCACCGTGTGTCAAGCTCCATACTCTTATCAAATTGCCGAGTGTTGGGCAAGGAAGCTGCACGCAACGAAGTTTAAATCTTTATGTGACCCGACCAGATCCTAGTTTTACCATTAGGCCAGAAGCAAATAGACGGATGCTTGTTTGTTTACAAGCATGAATGTGCCGCTACAAGAACTGAAGGGGATTGTATCGAATTGAACTACAATGGTGCATGATCCCAGTAGCGTTAGTTTCGAAATAGCACAAGTCACCTCCAATTATCAACTTGAGGTATATATTATCGTACCCCTCTCGTCTCACAAGAGTGAAGATGAAGTTAGTTTCCCTGCTCGGTGCAGGTGCGTATGAGGTTTTCCATCGAGAAGGCCTCATTAGTGAACCCCTGCTTGAAGTGAAAGGAATTTCAAATGGATTAAAATTTCCCTGTTGCAGCGATTAGAATTTTGATCAATTTCGTTGAATGTGAAGCCGTAAAGGTGGTTCCAATGGATCTGTTTTTGCACGTTAAAATCTATATCAACCCTACAAAAAGCTGCAATGTACCATTCAAGTATAAATTTCGCTACAAGAGGCATACTGGAAACTCTCGAATGGTGCAAAATAGTGTAAGAAGTACCTTTTCGTTAGAGCAGGGCTCAACTGTAAGTGGGGTAGGCTTGCAAATGGGGTAGGATTGTAAGTGGGGTAGGCTTGTAAGTGGGGTAGGATTGTAAGTGGGGTAGGCTTGCAAATGGGGGTAATCTTGTATGTTGGGCTCAGTCATGAACATAGCTCAAACATGAACAGGGTTCAATTGTAAATGAGGTTTGATTGTAAGTGGGGTAGGCTTGTAAGTGGGGTAGGATTGTAAGTGGGGTAGGCTTGCAAATGGGGGTAATCTTGTATGTTGGGCTCAGTCATGAACATAGCTCAAACATGAACAGGGTTCAATTGTAAATGAGGTTTGATTGTAAGTGGGGTAGGCTTGTAAGTGGGGTAGGATTGTAAGTGGGGTAGGCTTGCAAATGGGGGTAATCTTGTATGTTGGGCTCAGTCATGAACATAGCTCAAACATGAACAGGGTTCAATTGTAAATGAGGTTTGATTGTAAGTGGGGTAGGCTTGTAAGTGGGGTAGGATTGTAAGTGGGGTAGGCTTGCAAATGGGGGTAATCTTGTATGTTGGGCTCAGTCATGAACATAGCTCAAACATGAACAGGGTTCAATTGTAAATGAGGTTTGATTGTAAGTGGGGTAGGATTGTAAGTGGGGTAGGATTGTATGTGGGGCTCAATCATAAACATGGTTCAAACACGAACAGGTTTCAATTGTAAATGGGGCTCAATTTAATGAGGCTCAAGTGGCAAAGGTGCTGTAAACAAACATGAAAGTTTATTCTGCATTAATGATAAGCTGCGTAGCATCCTTGAGAAAATACATGCTTGGCCTCACATCGCATCTAGACGAATGACAAAGGAATGATTGGTAATCAGTTGGAAACCAGCCACCTGCTAATATATCAACGAGAAACTCTTGTGATTTCGCTGTTTAACCAGTGCGACAAACTGCTTTATCATTCTCAAGAACAAGGGGACAATGGCAGGCGGTCTGAACGTGTTCATCAAATGATGTTGGCTGCTATGCAAAGTAAAGTGAGTGGAGAACCGCGATAAGCAAACAAAGACAGATATCATTTTGCTATCAGCCTGTTCGAAGGCAGAGATACGAGGGCTTAACTTCAATGCAACAATTAAATCGAAGTTACGAGCACGTTGGTGTAGCAGCATTGTGCTCTTTTGAATTGATCTGAAAGGAGGATGACACTGAGAATTAGCAATTGTCGTCCGTGCCCTGAATCATTACGTGAGGAAATTGAATTTGAAGAAGAAAGAGAATGTGACATGAATCTTAATTCATTATCTGAGCTTAGACAAGGAATCAGTTCAGTTGCTCAATCATCGCACTCTCACGTCCAAAAATAATAATTACCTAATTGGGTAAATCGAATTAGAAATGGCGAATAGTGATAGGGACACCATGGTTTCCTTCACAGCGTTCTCCCTTTCAAGCTGTGTTATCTTCTTTCCTCCGCAAAGCCAACAATTGTAACTGCATTCAATCCAGCATTCCAGCTTTACTTTCATTCAGCAAACAATTGCGCTAGAATATTTCTAGTCAAAGTTTCATAAACTTGCAACTAGCTTATAAAAGATCCTTTGAACTACTCATAATGATATAGTTCTCTTCCATTTAGAAAAAGCTTCTAAATTATATTGTGACAAACTATGTAGGCCGGCCCACATCAGTAGTAATTCTGCTCATTATTAGCCTGCACCAACAAATAAAAAGATTATTATTTAGCTATGTATGGCTATGTGTGGCTATGTATAGCTAAGTACAGTATGGCTATGTTTGGCTATGTATGGCTACATATGGCTATGTACAGTCTGGCTATACGTGGCTATGTACGTATGGCTATGTATGCATGGCTATGTATGTATTTTTGCTGTGGTTCTGAAGAGAGAATTAGAGAGCTGCAGAGTCATCCAAGTGAATAGACGTATTGAGGTGCAAAACTTCAACATCAGTAACGTTGGCAAAGGAATGCGGGACACCATACACTAGGAGATCTTTCGTCCGGCACTCCCAAGAGAGTGCAAACTTTTGGATAATTAACAAAAATAAGACTAAGAAACTGTATGCGGATGTGTGGATCAAAATATGTGACAGTACAGTAAGCGATTGAACCAAATACATGTTTGCACCCCACCCGCCCATTACCCATCATCCTTCAGTTGGTTAACTAGCCCGGAGGAAAGTTAAATCGTTTTGTTTGGATATAAAGAGCTCTTTCAATTTAATAGAAACCAATTCTTAACTTTAAAGCTGGTTTACATGGAACTGCGTTTTCCCCTGTGGCAAAAAATGCTCTCGAGTAAAACGATGGCGCATGTGCATATCATTGGAAGAAGTTTTTCAGTTTGTCGTGCGAGCTTTTCAAAGCCAGCCAATCTCGTTTCTCGTACTGAGTAGTTCAGTGTTCACAAGCAAACCAAGACGGCCGGCTTTGGAAGTACGTTCTCCGCAGAAACAGGAAATAAGTTATATCTATGTTTGCAGAAAATCAAACACGAAACTGAAAAAATGCTAGCACTCACAGCCATTTCAGCTTGGAGGGATCGACGGTCTTTTTGTAGTAGGATCCAGTCTCTCTCTCTCTCTCTCTCTCTCTCTCTCTCTCTCTCTCTCTCTCTCAGGGTCTCTCTCTCTCTCTCTCTCTCTCAGGGTCTCTCTCTCTCTCTCTCTCTCTCTCTCTCTCTCTCTCTCTCTCTCTCTCTCTCTCTCTCTCTCTCTCTCTCTCTCTCTCTCTCTCTCTCTCTCTCTCTCTCTCTCTCTCTCTCTCTCTCTCTCTCTCTCTCTCTCTCTCTCTCTCTCTCTCTCTTAAAGTCCTTCATCATTTCGAGGCCCCGACTGATGAAATAGAGGCGTCTCTTCGTGTGAGGAACACTTGGATATCATTATTTATCTATTTCCGGGTTTCTTCCAAAGCATAGAGAAAACCAAACGATGCATTTTGCATGACTAATTCGAAAATCCGCTTCTGCTTGGCGAATAACTGTCTCATTCTCCTATTCATAGTTATACGGCAATCATACTGTGATCCTGAGAAAAAATTCTCGAGAGCATTTTTAGCTACTTCAGAAATTGCAGCTGCATTCAAATTGTCTTCAATTTATCGTACTGTTATACTGTATATGTGCAGCATTTATTTAAGTCTACATATCTAAACATGTATATATATATATATACATACTGTACATTCATATATTTATAGGATAGCAAGAGAGAAAAACCAGTACTAGTTTCGAACTCTGAGTCTCATGTTATGCAATCCTTAGCTAAACATATCCTAAAGAATCTTGAAATATAAATATAATGAATAAAGATAAAAATAAATAAGACATGCATATATAATGTAAATATTTATATTTGCATATATATAAAAATGCATATAAACATAAGTATATATGTTAATACTGAGTGTAGATATATATATCTATGCCTATTTTGATATAGACATTATATTATTATATCATATTTTATATATTTGTATATATTTACTGCATATTATACTTCATATATATATTATATACTATTTTTACATATATACTATATATCTTATGTACTATTTTTATATATACATTATATGATACATATCTATACAGTGAACTGTATATATAGAAATATCTACAGTATATAAGCAGTACTTTATGTGTTCATATATATAAATATATATATATACATATATTTATATATATAGACATATAAAATACTGTATGCATACTATAGATATTTCTATATATACAGTTTTCTGTATAGATATGTATCATATAATGTATACTTATATATACAGTTTTCTGTATAGATATGTATCATATAATGCATACTTATATACTGCAGAGGAAGATGTGGTGGAAGTAAATTCCATTCGATTGAGAAATAACGGCTTTCATTTACACCCTTGATAACGAAATTGTGGTTTGTTCGCTACCGTAACTCGTCCTGCTACTCTCTTGGCCACACCCTCCATTTACAAACAAGGCACGTCCTTTTAACGATATGAAATACCCTTTTAGCGATTTGAAACGCCCAGTTTTCAGATAGACAAATGCCCTTAATAGATAGCCAAGAGTGATCTAATGCTTTCAGAAGTTTTTTTAACCTACAAAAGCAAGATCTTGAAACTATGCTGGCAGATCACGTAAAGAGTGAAGCAAAAGAGGTGGTGGGCTTTGCTGCAAGTCCTCATTATGATTCCTAAACACTAATCAGTGCTGTTTTATCGAGAGGACTTGCGGCGACTGACTGGTTCAAATGGCTCTACGTAGCAAGCATGTTGTACGTAGCTGCAGGGGGCATGTGCGAGCTCTGCCCCCTCCAAACGAAAGTCTGACTATAGGTTGCTCCTTCTGGCTATATTTACAATTGGCCAGTAAGGTAAAAGAGCTATTTTCAAGTGACAGCATCATCCGAATGGTCTTGTTATTGAGGTATCGCTCTCGCTTGAAGTCTCTCACCAAGCTTAAATCTACAGCGACATTCATGCTATCAAGATGTATTGGATCACAGAAAATTCAACTAGGCTGAAGATTTTCAAGCTCCACCCTCAGAAGCTTTCTGTTGGGTTTTGGATGAATTAGAAAGTCAATGTTTGTGAGCATTTCGGGGGTCGTTATAGTGGGGTGTCAATCTTGATTGAATCAGAGTCGACTCAAACAAGGATATACCATGTCAGCTCGTTTCCAGCCACCAATTGTATTGATTCCCACAAACCAACGTGAATTTCTCCTTCAGTGCATATCAAAGTATCACTGGTAAACGACATACCCAACTTTGTTTTGAAGTAACTCAAGTAAGAATTCTTTTTCAGAATGCTTTCCCAAAATGCAGTGAAGGTTTTGCTAATAGCATCAAATCTAGCCATTTTGTTTGAACTATTTCTGAATAACTCTGTTGTTTGTTTTGAAAAAGGCAGACAGCAAATAAGGAAGCAAATAAGAAAATAAAAGAAACAAGACAATTTGGTGTATATCAATTCTTTGTCATTTGGATATAGCCATAGTTGAATAGAAAGTCTAAACATTGTTAATCCTGGTTGGCCAAAGAGAGAGCCGTACAACCGAATTGCATATATTTCAAAGCGTATGTCTTAAAAAGATTACACTCAACTAAAAAGCCTTGCTCTAATCATAACTTGGGACTGGGAGATGAATGGACTTCTCAACCGACTCTCTTGCTGCCTTGATTGGTTCATTGAATCTGATTCGAAATTGTTTAGGTTCGGGATGCTACATAGTCAATATCAGAGAATAATCACGATAATACCATAACAAACGTGAATAAACCTTCAAATCTACTCAGGAAATCTGTTCTGGATATACGGAAAAGAAATCCTTTCATTCGCCGATCCATCCGCTTTATCTTTTCCTTCTTGAGTATTTGCACAGAATCAAGATTGGCAGTTACAATCGATAGGGGGACGTTCACAGTTATCAATGATTGAAACGCGAGCGCAAAATACTTAAATGAGTCTCATCATCCAAAAGAGAGAGAGAGAGAGAGAGAGAGAGAGAGAGAGAGAGAGAGAGAAAGAGAGAGAGAGAGAGAGAGAGAGAGAGAGAGAGAGAGAGAGAGAGAGAGAGAGAGAGAGAGAAAGAGAGAGAGAGAGAGAGAGAGAGAGAGAGAGAGAGAGAGAGAGAGAGAGAGAGAGAGAGAGAGAGAGAGAGAGAGAGAGAGAGAGAGAGAGAGAGAGAGAGAGAGAGAGAGAGAAAGAGAGAGAGAGAGCATTCTATTTCCAAGTAGATAAATCTACCGATCGATCAATGAATCACTCAATCATTCAATCAATAACTCAGCAAGCGAGTCAATCAATGAGCAAATCAATGCATAAATCATTCCGTCAATCATCAATCAATTAAAAATCAGTAAGTTGCTTGAAGAATCAATCTGTTGACAAGTCATTCAATCAAGCGATAAATGGATCACTCAATTAATCAATGGATCGTTTCATCAATCAATCATTCAACTAATCAATCAGTGAATCAATCAATCAAGCAATTAATGAATAATGACTTATGACCAATCAATAGTGAATTCAGTATAGTGCACAAAGAAGCTCTTTCATACATCGATCACTGTCTCATTTCTCATGCGACCAATTTTAAAACCCTCTATACGACTGCGCAGCGGCCTGCAAACGATGAGTGGCAATCATTAGTTGCTTTTTGACTTCATCCCACTTGTTGCCCTGATCACGAAGAGCTTCAAATATAGCACGTGAAACTGCAGTGAACCTTGTCCTCATATTCATTAAGTCCCATCTAGTCGAATACACGACGTTCTTCAAATCACCCCTCCCCATGGTGCCAATCTGGTGGATGAATTGTCGTTGGAAATTCTGAATGCGGTCGTTGAGCATTCTTACTTTGAGTTCATCATCCTTGTCTACCTTTGAGATGCTGTTTTCAAAACTCTTAACTGCGCTGCGAAGGCCGAGCGCTGCGGAGACCAGCATGTTGGAAGAGAGATTTTTAGGCTGCAGGTAACCTTCATGAATCCTTTTGAATGATTTTGCATAATCATAAACAGCGTTTGCACCTTCTGACAAATTGAAAGGAAGGATGGCGGAGTCGGCCAAACGCAACGTCAGTTTTAACCAAATTTTGCCGACAAGCAGGTGATAGCTGAGGTCTGGGTCGATGAATGACGTCAGCGCGTTATAATTGTCGACAATCGAATGGAAGACTGGATTTGAGAATGGGTATTTTGAATTAGGAAGTTTGGCATAGGTGTACTTGAAGTCGATGCATGATACACCTATGGTATGATAGAAGGGCTTGTAGTCGCTACCAGTAATGAGCACAATGCTTCGGGGCTGCTCTTTGTCTTTGCTCGGTCTTTTCTTTATCCAATCTTCGTATAAATTCTCGTTTGTTTTTGGCTCCTTGAAAGTTTTGGTTACATCGAAAAATGCCCTGTTCAATTCGGGTGTTGACCTTAGATCGATACTGTAGTTTCCCTCAACTGCGACATCAACATTCAAGTATGCAACAGCTTGCTCAAACAACAGTGACGAGAACTCTTCCACCCATTCATCTGATCCAATCATCCCTTGCTCATGCGCATCCCAGCTCAACAGCATTATGCTCCTTCGGGGTGCCCATCCTGTTTTCCTTGATTCACCCAAACACCTCGCAATTTCCATGAGAGTGGCTTGCGCCCCGGCAGCGTCCGTTGCCCCATACTGCCAGGAGTCGCGGTGATTTCCCAATAAGACAAACCTGTCTGGCTCCTGCTTGCCATAAATCACGCCAGATACAATGAATATTGTCTTCAGCTTTACCTCTGTTTGCACGTTGACGTTGACAAAAATCGACGAATTCAAGCGGTACACGAAATTACCATCTCCTCTGAAACGTTTTGGAGCTTCAATACCATCCATTTCACTGAGCAAAACTTTAGCATGCTCAAATGGAATCGGCTGAGATGGAATCTTTGGCAGTGGTGCGGCATTTGATATATTCTTATGGTAAAAGCCTTGCTTGGAAGGGAATTCCCTTGTCAATGGGTCGCCGGGTGCTTCAAGAACTGTGCCAATTTGGACAGCCGAATCCGGTAGCTCCCACCCATAAGGATACTGAGAGTGCTTCCCATTTGGGTTGAACTGTTGTGGGTCTGAATAGAGGAGAACGGCGATAGCACCGTTAAGCTGGGCGTAATTTACTTGCTGTCCTCTGTAAGGAAAACCGTGCCTTACAATGGCAATTTTACCATTTATGCTTACCCCTCTCCTCTTCAATTCTTCGTAATCTGATTCTAGACCATAGTTTACGTAAATAAGCTGACCGGTGATATTGCCTGAAGGTGAAAACGCGTGGTAAGGTGACACGATATCCGTGTAATTTGAACGGATAAACTTTTTGTCATTTCTGACATCAAATTTGACGAATGTTCCGTTTTGTAGAGTAATCGAAACATATCCATTTTGTCTTGGATATGATAATGGTACGTCGTACTTGTGGATGTTGACTTTGTCGACCCCGTGCTTCCGCCATTTTTCTGCAACATATCCTGCTTCCTGTTTTGAGTACGTTGTTCCAGACATGCGAGGAACACTCGAAAAGTGTTTAGCAACATCTCTTATCTCATCCCGGCTCATCTTGTCCAAAATCTCATGATGCATAGCAAAACGGGAAGCGTCTCCGCTTGGCCTAAGTTTTCCACTGCTTTGTTTGCCATCGCAAACCTTTGCACTGCTTGCCAAAAACCCAATAAGCAAGCCAATCGAAAACAACGCGCAACAGAGTATCAAAAGCAATACCAATTTCAGTCGATTTGAGGCCTTGGTAAGTGACATGTCACAGCAAGGAAACAATCTGTTAGGCCAAATATACGGACTTGGTGGTATCTTGTGCTTTACAAGACAACGGCATTCGACTCAACTCAATGTTTCAATGATAGTTGAAATGTGATATACTAAGAGTACACTCTAACCATAATCGAATGGCCCTGGGAGGAGATCGTAACCACCACCGAATTTTCTCCAGGATAAAACTGCAGCATTCATCCAATAAGCAGGGTTTCTAAAGCCCCCTTTGCATGCATTTTTTAAAATGCTCTCCCTCTCAATTTCTGGTGACTTTTATCGACTACTTCTAGAAGATCAATATCGTATTTTTTTTTTTTTTTTTTTTAGTGGGTTATGTTGAGGAAAGGCCATGGTGACCTATACAAAGCCCCAACAAAGGAAGAAAGAAGAAAGTGAGCAGCTAAGAGGATAGAGAGATAAGATCAAGTTTATTTACATTAGATTTGAAAGATGGCAAGTTGTAGGACTCAGGAAAGCAAGAAGAAGGCAAGACGTTCCATAAGTTGCATGTTCTTGGGATAAATGATGATTTGTGAGATTGTTGGATATACAGAGATAACTACTTAAAACATAATTTCAGCTTCGCAATCGAATTTCCTTGTAGTTTTTCCCTACCTGGGAAATGTGCTATGAAGTTGGAACCTTCATACTCCTCCCTCTGCCCCCTCCAAGTAGCAGTTTTCATGTCGTCGCCAACTGTTATGTATACCTTAACCAAGGACATTATACATAGCGCCATGACTCTGTCTTTTGTTTCTTAGCAACATCACTAAAGCTTTTAAGGGATCTTCTCTTTACGCGGGTATACCCGGCTTTCATTCGCTAGCAATTATAACTGGAGACGAAATACAGCCGGATCTACTTAATGAGACCAAAGACAACTACTGTTACCTTTAATAGTTAACCGTAGGCGTTGAAAACGAACTTCAAGTCAAGATCGAGAAGAAAACTCAACCATTATGCTAGCTCTCCTTCCAGCCAACCTCAAAAAGAAATTAAAATCCGTCAGATTTATTAATCTCTCCATCAGCGCTTTAGGCATCTGCAGCAACCCCTGCATTGCTTTTCTCGTCGACACCTGCGGATCCTTCTCCATCGATCAACAACAGGCTTCCTCATCCCCAAACTTACCACAATATCTACTCATGGCACCGACTACACCTTCTGCTGCAGAATAAACTTGGAGCAATCCAGACCTCTTCTCTATCAGACCTGTCCCTTAGTCTAATTTTGATTTGTATATTATCTAAAATTGTTTTTAGATTTGATTTGTAGAAGGTAAACCAGTTTAGCCAGTTTAAAGCTGCTAGTGCAATAGAAAGATTGGTAATTGAACTTGGATTTGATTTTGAGAGAACATTTTCCGTCAGATTTGAAGTAAGCCATCTTTTGTATTGAAATCTTAAATCGATAGGAGGTGCCAACATAGCTGTCTCCACTGTCGTGGTGACAGCATTGTTGAGTACCAAGCCCCTGCAGAGCATGCTGTAGATGAGGTGAATCAGCTTCGTTACCAGAAATCGTATTGACTTTATCTCATTTATAATTACACGTAATTGCTACTACCACGCAAATGCTCCTCCTACTCAGTACTATTTATTGGGGATCACGTCACAGGCCCATCCCAAAACGTTGGTCCACCGAGTTCGGATAGCTTAGATATTGGCACATATTGGCAAATTGGGCTCATTAGATTAGACCACTCAGAAATCCACGGAATATCCAACAATCAAATGGCAAGATTTTGTCAGAACAACAAGAAATGAAACATTGACCTAACCTTGGAGTGACAGATGACTTACTCTGGCTCGTGTTTTCACGTTTCTACAAATGACACCAAGAAGTCAGAAGAGAAGCAAGACCAATCAGTGGCAGATTATTACAACACAATTCCGTGGAATTCTCAATTCCTATCCTCGCAAACATTTCTGTGTAGGTCTTGTATCAGACCGGCGCCAACTGTGGCTTGCTGAAACAATCCATAAACCTCAGTATTGTGATAAGGTTAAACCAAATCCATCCAGATTACATCTATTCTTTTACAAAGACTGATTTACACCTTAAGTCAGGGGGTTCTACCTAATGGCGGGGATTTGCAATTTGCGACCATGGTGATGAATCTGCGTCACCACTTGATTCCCAGGGGTGAACACAAATTTTTTTCCATGATGCTGCGTCTATGAATCTTTTGCTTTTGTTACGGAATGTAAACTGAGGTTCGAGTAATTCTGCTACCCCAAACCAATCGCATCGCATTCAAAGTGTATGCCAGCAGTTAATTTGCTTGTTGGATTACAAGTAGGCTATCACTCTACTAGATTCCACGACGACAAGAAGCTCGTCTCACTTGGTAAGTTAGGGCAAATTACAGGTGGCAGAAAAGATGCTTGTTGACCCATAGGCATAGATCATCAACAAAAAACATCTTTCTCATATTATGGATTTTTTACGGCATTTTGATAGACTAACCCTACTTCTGCATCTTAAAAAGACGACAGAAAAGTCACCAATACCTTGATAATGTTGCCTGTGATATTTGTAGTGGCGATTTTATCATCGGTGGAAGCAGCTTATATCAATGAACTGACTGACGACAATTTTTATGAATACGTCAAGGATAAAGATGTAATTATGGTCGACTTTTACGCTCCATGGTGAGATGGGTGGATTAATTTCATTTCATGATTAATTCTTTAATTCTTTAGACATGGTGGCCCCTCGTGTACTAAGATCTCATATTTGCAATTGGTAAATCACCACGAACAAGATGCTTAATGCCTTCTTTAACATATACCGCTCTCCACCTCCATGTCTGTTGCGATTCATTTACTCTTTGTGACTCACGCATGAAGAACACAAGTGATTTTCAATGCATGAATTTGAATTCATAAACAATACGAAACGTACTACTGATCGTCTTATTTTGTGATGTTCAACTGAAAACCCTTTTTGTTGTACCATAGGTGCAGTGATTGCAAAAACCTGGACCCAGAGATAAACAAAGCAGCTGACACATTGGAAAGAAGAAGTGGAGACATCGCTAAGGTTCATCTGAAATCTCTATCTAGATTTTTCAAAGGCTTTTGAACATTGCCAATGACAGTGCTTACTCATATTGCATATAATGGTCATTGCTCGCAAAATGCAAATGAAAACCCAACAGCGGACTGACAGCAGGACAGAATTCGTACATAGATTCTCAAGTTCAGTGCTTGATGCTAGTAAACTCTTCCTGTCAAAGTGCATTGTACCGATTTCGTAGCATTACGGCGGCCTCTTTTGCACGATCAGAGTTGGATCGCATCTAAACTGGATCCAACCTGCTTTGTCTCGAATATGCCTTTCGTTTACATGAGATCACGAAGGTCCAATTCAGTTCAGGTCCATCGTCTGACCTACTCTCTTGGATTGGTTTGGAATTAAACACCGCTTAGATACGATCTTCTTTTGTGTGGTGCAAGCGTAGCCTAGTACATCAAATCTTATTAAATATCATTCAGGTTGATTGCTTTGGTGCTGGAAGGGGACTGTGTGAAATGTACAAAATCAAATCGTGGCCACAAATCAAACTTTTCAGAAAAGGAAATTACATCGGTGATTACACCGGAGCACAGACAGGAGGTAAGAAAAATGAGAAAGCGCTGAAAAGTTGAATCAAAGAAACAGCTTTGGTTTGTGCAAAAACTACCCGTTGCTTCAGGGTACAAAATGCTTTTATCTATTCCGGATGTTGCCGGATGAATACGCATGCATTATGTACATATAATTACATGGATGTACATATACATCGATAGATATATACAAAAATATTTACGGGGTAGAAAATAAATATATATACATATATAAATATATGCATTTATTTATAAATATACATATAAATTTATATATATATATCACATAGGGGGTGCTGTCTTCACCACCATATAGTGCTCTATGTACAAAGTACAGAGCGTTGATAGCAGTAAAAATATTTACTTCACTTTTTCCCTCGTTGTTTTTGAAAAAGAAGCAACCTTTTCAAAGAGTTGGGGGAAATTTCAAGTGGCTCATAAATTCTGTCCGCCAGTCTATACATATATATATATATATATATATAAATAAATATATATGTGACAAATAAAATATATATACAGTATGAATAAATATATACATATATATATATATATATATATCTATAAATAATTACATATATTTATATGTATATGAGAATGCATACATACTGTATATATTAATGAAATAAATACATGTAGAGCGTATCAATTATGATTGAAGAAAATCATTACAATGGACTTGTATCTGTATATTTGTAAAATGAATCATCAATTGTCATTAATATTTATATACATTTTTCTATGTAAAATGTGTCTTTCACATGTTTATGCAGTATATGCATATTCACATGATTGTGTTGATGAGTGTCTGTAAAATGGTCGATAGTCAAGTTTCATGATTCAGCAATAAGGTGTTTCGTTTTATCCATCAGACGCTATTGCTCTGTACGTCGAAAGCCTTGCCAGCCAAACGTACGAGTCCCAATCAGTGCCCGCAGGCGTTGCAGCGGCTGGTCAGCAGCTTCCTTATCAACCAATGGCCCAACCAGCTGTAAGCGTCCCTGGTGCAGCACCACAGGCGGCTGTTCCTGCCCCGCAGCCACAGATGGACAATTCTCACAAAGCAGCGACACCTGAACATTCTGGAATCAAAGTTGAAGGTAAGAAGATAGGAATATTAGTTGTGATCGGAAATTAAACTAGATTCATAAAGATCAGGTAAGCCATGGTGCTCCATGGAAAATCCTCGCTTCAAATTGGCCAGTTTCCAACCTACACATTTGATGTAACTTACTTTGGTGACAGAAATAAGTAAGGTTAAATTGTTTTTGAATGTTGAATGATGAATGATTATGATTGTTTGAATTGACTTAAATATTAAGCCTTGAAAAATGCTCTTCTGAGAAGACTTTTGGGCAGTAAATCATCAATTTTGATGGATCCTCAAATCAAACAGAAGAAGGATTTAGCTAAAGATTGGACATAAATTCACAGAGGGCCTGATTGTGTTTAATGATTTAAAGCAAGACATGACAGAATTTAAAGGAAAACTAATTGAAAAGTACTAAATGATAGTAGTGATGATATGGGATGAAAAATATAATGAAGATGAAACTAAGAGACTTTATAATCGCAGTATTCAAATGTTAAGTTGACCATCATATTCTCAGCACACGCCAAAGCAAAGATTCACAAAGAGAAAGGGACAAAGAAGAATTTAACGAGCAAAATTTCAAAGCAGAAACTAAAGAAAATTGCAAAAGCAGCGAAAAATCTTGCAACTAAATTAAAAAAGAATGTGAAGAAGCTTAAAAAGGCAAAAGGAATGAAGAATTAAACTAATTACTAATACCAGAAGTCTTGTAAATATAGGATCAATTAAAAAGACGATTCAATAAGGAATATATGCAGATAATATTAATAAAGGGAATTGTTTATTAGTTGGATACCTTAGGGTATGATAGCCACGTAGGAAAGACTTAAAAATTTACCAATAATAACCGAATTAACGAAATATTTATCAAATTGTTTTGCGCAAAGAAAGCTTCAAGTGACATGAATGGCAATTTCCTAATCCCATGTGTACCAAATGAAAACTGGGTTTATGTCTAAATCGGAGCACAATTGGCAACATATTCGCAATGTGAAAAAGCAAATATCCTATTTATCAAGAACTGTCTTGGCTTTCAGGTCATTTTCATGAATGAAGAATCAGTCAGATTTTAATTGTAAATACGAATGGATGAATTACGTTTTTATACCAAAATTTATTGAGTAGTTTATTAAGGACTTCTGTGACTTGTGATCATATCAACAATGAATTATTGTGTTGAGCTTGTCTTAAAAATAAAACCACAGAGAGAAGGATGAACATGTGGATTGAAACCCGTATCCACAACTAAACTCTTCGACACTTAGAGATAAACTTGGCATCCATTGAACTAAACTGAATTTGCGTGAGCCAAGGATCACCCAAAATCCTTTCATACTCAAAATGGGCAGTTCTTTTTTCCTTAATGAACAAGTGGGCAGTTGTATATTCGAATCTCCTTTTTTCTGAAAAATTAAGGAAAGTGGCAACCAAACAGAACGATAGCAAGCTCAAATTAGCTTTTGATAGAGTGCATTTTTGCTCCTCAGAATGTGTGCAAACACTTGATGCAGGAATGCACGAGACAGTGGAAGCAGTTCCATTATGGCATTTTACTTTTTTAAAGCATCTATGCTAAGAAAATCTGCAGGTGAAAATTTCCATGAGGTTGGCTCTAAAACCTCAAGCGGAAAATTCACTTTTGCAACCTGTAAAGCCGAGACCGAATATAACGAAGCGTCTGAAGGAGGCTTCTAGCGAACTGATATGTTCTAAGTTTTAACACGAAGAATCAATTTCACAATTTTCGGTGCCAAGAAGTTTGTGTATTGCCTTAATGATACCAATGCAAAAATGCATTTCCAAGATGCATGAGTTGAGTTGTAAGGCCACGTTCCCACAACAACGCTACGACTTTTATCAGTTACAACTCCCTTTATGAACGGAGCTGTTTCCGTTCCGCTTCGCAATGCTCGGTTTAAAAAAAAAGCGGACTCGAAGAGCTCTCAAAACGCCTGTGATTGTCTCTCTTTGAAAACGAGGGTGGAAAGATCTTAAGAAGTACCTGAATGTGAAGTTTCAATGCACTTCATTTCAGCAACCAAATTTGATCAAATCAATTCAACTGATACCTCTCACAGAGACCATGGTTGATTCTGAGGTTTGAGCAAAAACTTGGTATCTCGTTATTGTCCATGTTAGCGCTTTTCAGATACCCCCGTTCTTGGCGCTCACATCAAACAGATTCGGTTAGGCGTAGCTCTTTTTTCAGGAGGATTAATGCGAAACGGTTAACGGATTTGAACATATCAATCCGTCTTCATGCGAAAACGCATTAGGGTGAACGACGCCTAAATCGACGAAATCTTGCCATAAACCTAGAGAGAGCAAATTTGGGTCTTCCAAAGTAAATATGGAAAGGAATTGAATGTGATCAACCGATCACGACATTTCGTAACAAACAAGATTGACTGATTTGCAAACAGAGAATTCACTCGTTTTGATAATCTGCTAAACTAAATTTGAATAACTTGTATAATCGTTCATACATCTATTCAGTCCATTTCGAGAAAAGCAACCAGTAGTCCACGAAATATCAGAATCATGAAACTATTCGTAACTAGACGTATAGGAGGATAAAAAAAGCACATATTGCGTCACAAGGAGAACGTAAATATGAGATTACAACGAAAAAGCAAATCATACAGAGGCTGCTAAATGGAGACGAGAAGGTAAAACTAAGGAGATATAATCGTGAAATAGCAAAGAGGAAATGAGAATACATTTCATTTATATTCATATTCAAGTATATGTTCATTTGTTCATACCATTCAGAGAGATCACAGTTATCTAAGTATGAAAGTTGTGTGACCACTCTGTTTTGAAGTAAAATAAGACAGAGATCACCCTAACAAAATCCATTTGCAAAGAGTGCTGAAAATTGTTTAACCAAAAGGATTCCAAACTGGAGAAAGCCATCTAGCGCCGTATCGTAGACATTGTAGAGTGAAGTGAAGATGGATATCCCATCATAACAAATAGCTTATAGGGTATGAGACTACATAATATTATACTTTTTTTCTTTATTTCTTTTATACACATGATTCTACCATAGATGTCAAAGGTAGAAATTTGGACACTGAGAAGCTTTTTGCTTATCGGGCAGCGTCCAGGTCCTTCCTCTCCATTTGACCACGCTTCGTGATTCCCACGCCTGGAATTACAGAGAGCTAGCGACTCTCCTCATTCTAAGTGAAAGTTTAGCTGAGGTGGGACTCGAACTACTGACTGATATTATGATATGAAGGCAATCCATTTAAGAACACCCTATAAGTAAAATAATGACATTGGGTGTCCGAATAACTAAATTTCTTGGCTGATTTTCAGCTCGATGCGAACTCCAAACCAATAAAAAACAGACAAACTGCCCTGTTTCTCATAAATCAGACTCAACCTATCATGATTTGCAGAGGCATTTGAAATATAGCAGGGGTGCAAATACAGAACTGCATTGAGACAAAGAGTGTCGCGTTATCAATACGAGACTCAATCCAGAGGTATTGCTTGTATGTATACAGAACATCCACATCGAGTTGTTTTCAAACTGAGGTGCAACAAACAATAATTTTTAAGATATATTTCTAATCTATTAACGAGTTCAGGAGATAAGTTTGCCTTTAATTTTCTCAACTATGGCAGTTTCTGGATGTCTTCGAGTGTAAAAAAGGATATAGGCCTTGCACCTTGCCACTGCTTCTTCACTCACAAGACTTACACAACTGTCGTTAAAATGGTACCATGAACCTACGAAAAAAGAAAAAGGGGTACTTGAATACACGAAATGAAGGCCGGTAAACCACCATCATGGTCCTATGTACCCAAGTGACCGTCACAGCAAGTAGTCCGTGGCTTTTGTGAAGATATGGAGCTTTGGTAAGTCTAACAAAAAATTGTCTGCTTTTGGGATTTTCCGGCATTAGACGTCAAAATGCATGGCGCAACTTGGCCAAGAACAACTAGCCGCCTAAATGGGTTGATATATGGTACGTAATACATAAAGAATTTTGAATGACCCAAAAGCAATACAAAATTTGCAAAGATAAGCAGGGAAACAGTTAAGAAAGAGGGAGAAGCCAAAATGAAATTTAGTCCACGTCGTAATTTTAAACTATGTGTTGCTGCTTCTTAGCAGTGCATGTCGCTGTCGCGTGAGAGGAGACACGAAAATAGTCATGTCTGGTCCTTCTTCAACAATTTATTGCATGAAAATTTGTTAAATAAATCGCGACGTTGTTTGGTCAATATCCTTGAAAGCAAGCTAAATAAGGATAATAATAATAATAATAATTATATAGATAAGGATTGAAAAATAGGAGAAATGACAGCGAATTAGATGAGAAAAGGTCAGCTCACCCTCGTGCCACGCATACGCAGTGTAATGGCCTGATGTTAACCTACAATAAATAATTAAAACGTGAGAAAGGAGTCAGTGCTACATATGAATATTACCACCGCTATGAGAAAAATGTCAGACCTCTGATCGATTCTCATTTGAGAGCAACGAAATAACAATTATAGAGACTACTGCGTAGTAGAGTAAATTTAAATGCCTCCCATAAAAGACTTCTCAGCCATCACTCCCTCTATCCCTCTCTCGTCCACTATACATGTTCAACTTGCACTCATCCATTGATTCTCTAACATAAATTCAAAGAGTGACTAAATATGAAAATAAGAACTGCTTTGAAGGATAAAATGTTTCACTGACCCACTTCCATGGTGAACAACCACTGCAGCCAAATCATAAATATTACTCTTGGGAGAAGGACGATTTTCTTTTTGTCTCTAAATTGAGGGGAAAACAAATCAGATTAGTACATTCCATCTTAAGAAAAACCAAACCGGATAAGCACCAAAACTGCAGGGTCACCAAATACGAAAAATGAATTTATTGCGGGAGCTGACGCCAGGGAGCGAAACCAAGATAAATTTCATCTGAATACAATGTGAAGGGGCGGTATCGCTTGAAACGTGTACTAGGATACCCATATGCTAATTCGAAGGTGCCATCACTGATAATGAATATCGGGGCATTGCAAAATGGAAGGAAAATGGAAAGAAATATGGCGGAGGAGTTAAAAGAAACCGAATTACCTGCGATTGTCGCAGTAAAAATTGATTCATATTTAAATCTTGAAGTGGAAATTTTACATAAGTGTCCACTTTGCTCCGGCCAAATTGAGAATAACGGAAGCGCTTTAGATGTAAGCAAAGGACCTTTTCGAAGAGAAGAAAAATGATTATAACTGATTTTTAATTAAAGACGTACAAACATATTCACTCATGATATGCGATTGTAGAAAATTACGAAATACAAGCTCTAAATGTCACCACTAAGAGATTGTTTGAATAGCACAATAATGATAATAATAACAATAAAAATAACAGAGCAATTTTAATCACAATGGAGGTTTCAGCGAAAATAAATAAGTATAAAAAGTGGGAGATGTTTTATGACTGCCACCAATGATGAATGGAAATACAATGCACTCTCCCATTTGCATCTCCGTGAATTGAAAAGGGCATAAAATTCCTGTAATGAATAATAAAAAAGAGAAAGAAAGGAGAAACAACAAAAATGAATTTTTCACGTTTGATAGGCTTGTTAGCCAGAATTTTTTTGTGGATGGTTGTCTCTTGCTACACCTAGGGCACATGTATCTTTCGGTCTCAGCTAATTCTTCAACGTCAACAAATCGTTGTAGACAATCTAGAATGAAAAGTTGAAGATAAGCGACATAAAAAAATCTTTCATTGATAGAAGAACTTCCAGACAGAGGGAACTATACATTGTTTGATTAAAGCGAATTGCGAGATATGCCGTCAAACAGCAAAGGATTGATAAGAGGAATGTTCGACGTCAAATGAGAAAGAAAAAACAGCTACGGGCCAGTAACAGTGGATAAGACCTAAACTGGATCGGACTCTGAGAGTCAATTCTCGTAGGGATAGGTCTTGCGTTTAGAAGATGCTTTGAATCCGGTTGATTAAGCGGGGCCTAGTTCTTTGTCGAAAATAGATTGAATACGCGGAGAGAGGATTAGCTTTCAACGTGAACGCCAACGGAGCTCATGAGATCATAATCATTCTCACAAACTTATGGGGCATTGATTTTAAGGCTTGAGAATCATTATTTATAGAAACAAAGGTACTTCCATTAAGTGATTCCCATGATGAAATAAAAAGCACTTATCACACAACTACAGAAAGAAAAAGGTGCTACGAGAGAGGAAGAAGGGAGACTGAGGTGAGGACATACTTGATTTTAGCATCGCAAATGCGCTGTATCACGCTTAAAAAAACAAAAAATCACATACGATTATGAAGGAATGGCTGACAGAGACATACAACGCAAAAGGAAAGGACCCCTCCAGGAAAGGCAGACAATATCTATTACCGGTAGACGCGCAAAACCCTTCGACAAAAAGAGAACAGACTCAATTTTTCAATCGATACGTGCGCTTGCCGCCGTTGAAAACAGACGAAATCAAAGGAGGTGGGAAAAGGCTGAACGATATTGCATTTGATGCCCTTGAAGACGCAAAGAGTTTACGGTCACAGTGCGATGAAACGACGAAACTGAAATTGCCAACAATATCGAAGAAAGGAGAGACGGTGAAAAAATTAACCGAAAAACAATGGCAAGACATGCAAAGCGACGTCTTTGATAAAGAAGAGGCAATGCCTAAAAAGTGGGCGCTATGTAAGAAAGAAAACGAGGCCAACATTACGTCACATCAGAATAATAGGAAAAAGGCAGAGGGTATTAAAAAGTAAAATAAGACCTGAATACATGAAGCATGCTGGCAGAAAATCTATCGGAAAAAGATAATTTTTGCGAGGAAATGTTGCCCAAATGTGCGTTGCAAAATGAGCGCGAGAGAGATCAATTCATAATAATGACATCAGTGGGGACGATGGAATTTACAGAGACCAAAAGGATTATTTGCCAGAGAAAGAAAGGAAAAGTCGCGCGAAGGTCTGGGAGAAGTTTTTACGCGTGATTCGTCTCTTCAAAAAATAAACTGACTTAGTTGAGCAATGGCGACGACTGAAAATAGATAGCATAACTTTCTATGGACATCTTTACAAATGAGGTCTTTTTACTTAGTATTGTTAAAAGCAACAAACCGGTGAGGTAGCATGGTTTGGCATGCTTGGTTTTATGACTATGGCCATGGCTGTGAGTGTGGTAACGATAAGGAATGTCCAGTGACATGTCTAAAAAACACAAGCAACACAAAGACAGGATGAAAAACGTTCTAACAGGGATTGCATAAAAAAATCAGAATGACAACTACTGAGCTGATAGGTTGAGTCCCATCATCAATACAAACAAGGCTTGGGGAGCACCTTGTTAGAAGTCTTGGGGAGCAACTCAATCCTTAGTCATTGAACTGTGAGGTTGGGTGAACAGTTACTTTCCTTACTGCATTTCAACCATAGCAGCTACTCATTTACTGCAGGGTGGACAAATAGAGCGAGCACCAATGTCTATCTGACCAAAGATTTGCAGGACAGTAGGCATGTGTTCAAACCACTATGTTTTAATAAAAAGAATTCCAACTTGGGGCAAATAAAAAATACATTACCCAGATAAAGTTCTTGTTTCTTTGATAAATGTTTGCACTGTAGACATGTAACCTGCATTATCAAAAACATGTTTGTCTCATACATTATGTAGTATACATAAATATAAAAATATCCTAAACTACCAGCATATCAATTTGAAAAAACAAATACATATCAACAATGAGAATTAATTTCATTGCAAGAATCCCTGTGTGACTAACCTCACTTTGAAGATTTCCACCAAAGATACTTGTTACTATGGTATCTTTACCATTGCTAAATTTAGTGCTTTGAAGTAACTCTGTGTGCACACGATCGAGAAGGTAGTGCATGAATTCATGGGCATCATGCTGTTGGTAGCCTCTAAAGTGGGGCAACAGATGATAAATGAGCAAACAAGGATGGGACAAACAGCAACTTAACAACAAATTCTAATGCTCTTTCACTAAATAGATGTTTTGAGCATCATCATGGCTAATTGCTAGCATTTCATAATGCAGTCTCATTCAATATTTCCCAACGCAAGGAAAATTATGCTCCATTGCAGGTGATGAGTTCAGGTCTGTTTGTCAAAATCATGTTATTACAGGACAACGTTACAGGACTACTACAATGAGATGGTCCCATGTGCAACTGCAATGCCTGTCGTTTTACTGTAAATAATTTACACACCATTTAGAAAAATATCTATTTGTTTTACTTTAATCAATGTATCCATCAATTTTTATTCGTTTACGTGCACATATGTACATAGAAGACTAAATTATAACCAATTGATGTAAAATAAAGGTACAACAACAATGTTCAAGAGCCCTACTGGTTAGCCAAACATCACTGATTAACATACAAACATAGCAAATGCTTTCACCAACCTAAAACGCGGCACAACTTTCCAAACAACAGCAAATAGCTCATCAGGTGATATCGCAGCTGCAGAGCCCTGCCATAGCGCACATAGAATTTTTCGAAGTTCTTCAACCAAAGACCTGCCATTTGACGAAAATGGAAAAATTTAAGTAAGGTGGCCGAGTGGTTAAGACGCAGTGTTTCGAATCTTGTGAATTCTTCCCGCGTGGGTTTGAATCCCGTCGTTGGAACCACTAACCACAAGCCAACAGTCAACTCAGCTGTCCATCTTTTCGAGGTCGGTAAATGAGTACTCAGAAGTAACTCGCTGAGGGCACAAGCACTGGACACACATTGATAACAGCTAATCTAAAGCTGAAGTGTTTCATCCAGAATAAAGATGCGAATTAGCATTATTATTATCAATTGGAGTAAGAGCTTCACTCTATAAAATAAAAGTATCTTGAAAAACTCATTTTTCCTTAACGAATGAAACATCAGATGAAACAAGAAATAGATTAAGACACATACACATCATCAGGCTTGTAGCTTCGTGTGTAGTATTTCTTGGGAACGATTCCATCATCCTTTTCATTCAGTTCAATTGCTGGGATTTCTTTGAAGTAGCAACTGAAATGCTTTAGATTGCTAAAAGGAACACATTCCTGTCACAGTCATACACATGTAATTATAAGTATATGGATTAGAACATTGCGTAAAACAAAGTGTTGATATCAGAAAATGGAAATAGTCTAAGGTATAACAATCATTTCTACTTTCTTTATGTCCTTCAAGGATGGCACAGTCTTACCAAGGGTAGAGAAAGTGCCTAATCTGCAGTGTAGTACTTGATTTTAGCATAGGCTGTTATGGTTAAATGCCCTTTGGAGCACTACCCATTGCACCAACAAGATTCAAGCCAAGCATTTTCTGCTTCTTAATGAGATGTGCCATCAGCTTTGATAAATCAGCCCCTTTTGTCAACCATAGCCTATGTTCTTTGCTATGGATCATGTCCGTTTTCCCTGCTTACGCAAGAGTTGGCTGACAGCTCTCCAAGGCAGTCTTCTTTTTTTCCGTCTTTGCATCTTTCCTTGCCATCCCACGTTCTTTCCTACCATTCTCCACCACTTGACTCCGCTCCAACCTTGGTCTCCCCCTATCTCTTACACCTTCAACCTCAAATATCATAGCTCCTTTCACCCAGTCACCAGAATCCTTTCTTAGCACATGCCCTAGCGCCCACGGTCCAGTGAATTAGTAACTAAAGCTGCTCTCCCACCATGTTCAACCTGGTGATGAGGGGTGCATAAACACTGTGCAGAGTTAAAAACAATACCTGTCTTAAGGGGGCAGGAACTCTTTCAAGAGCCAATGGCAATCAGTACAAGGTTCTTGCTTGTACATAAAAATTTGCCCCTTAGAAAGGCACCTGGCCAGTAAAACCATTGCTACACTTAGTACTAAAGATGGCAGTCAAAAAGTTAAACACTGCATATACAAATTAATCTGTTAATCAATTATTTCTACCTTAATGACTGGAGAACAGCATTCATGAAACAAGTATTGCCAAGATTTCTTAGACCAGGTGTAAATTTCAGGGGCATTCTTCCATTCATATAATTGTTCTCCTGTAAAACAAGTGCAGTGGCAATGAGATTAATTTTGGTCAAATCACCACCAACTTTGTTAAAAATGTTTCTTGCACCTTGCCAATTCAAACTACGGGTTTTCACCCATTTTTTCATTTAACATATCATATATGTCTAGCAACACAAGGAAACTTAACTTACATTTTTGATGGTGAAAATCAGAAAACTAATGTGTAAAATAATTTTTCACAGCATTGCAAGTGCATGAGTAGGCAAAAAACTGAACTTACATTGCCTTTGTTTTTCTTTGTTGGTACATCCTGATCAAGTGACACTTTCCTTTTCTTTTTACCCTTAGAGCTTAAAAAAGTCGCCAGAATAAACAAACTAAATTCATGCAAAAAATCATAAAATATTGCCATCAAAATTTGAAGAAACAAATGAAAACCATAAGAACACTTACACTTTCTAAATGGAAATAATTCACAAGACCTTGTATCAACATTTCAGTTCTAGGGCACAGAGGCTGTGATAAATCAAAATTCTTCTTCTGAGTGGATCTATTTCCAGGTTTCCTTATAAGATTAGAAGCAAAAGAGTCTTTGAAGTTAGGTTAATGTCTATTGAGAATACCATTGAGATGCAGCAGACTCCAGGGTATCTCTCACCAACTGCACATCACCGGTTTTTGTGTCGTTTATGACAAATTCATCACATTTGTAACTGCAATAAGAGATCAGGATTTTTAGACACATTCATAAAGTTTGGTAGCAAACAATGAAATTTACATGAATAACTTAAAAGCCAAAAATTATGAGAATGATTCTTACCAAAATACCATCAACGACGCATCCATACAAACAAAATGATCTTCACTATTTTCTGAATGCTTCTTGGCATGTCCATTTATATACCTTGAAAGAAATAACAAGCACATACACAAAAAAATTGCATTGCATACTCAATTTTGAGCTTAGAAGAAACCAGAGACAGGGCTCAGAGTCTTTTCTACGGAAGTGGATTTTATGAGGTGATTTCCCATTGCCTTCCTCGCCAATGGCGTTTTAAACGTGACACATGAAAATATTGAACTGACAACCCCTGTGCTGTGAATCTGCATGCTTAGCCACTATGCCACAGCAAGGCCAACTTAAATGGGAACATAGTCAGCGGATACCTCTTGTACAGAAACACTATCGTTGCAGGACTACTTCCAATATTCTACCCAGGAATAAGCATTGGCTTTTGAAAGGCTTCTGAGGTCATCAAACTGACCTGACAATATATTTGTGGATCTTAAATCAAGAAAAGATGAAGGCCATTATATTCAGACTTAAACAAACATACCTGCCACAACTGACCACGCCACATTTCAAGCAAATCCATGGACTTCTGTTAGTTCTGCAAACTGTAATTTTATGAACACAGTGTGAATTCCAACTTATTCATCTTAAGTTGGGCATAGAACTTGCCAAAATAAAAGGTACCCACACCTAGCCCCATCCATTTTGTCTACTACAGTCGAATAAACCTTAAAAATGCTTTTAGAGAATATTTGGGATGGTCAATTATCCTCTTTAAGCAGAAACATCGACCATTCCCAAACAATCACTTGCTCCTATCATCATTTGGGACATCATGCTCTCATTAAAGTCTGTCTTTGCATGTACATGCCACATTATGCAGGTGATAGAAGTCCAATTCAAATACGGGTGCTCATAGTGATACAAAGCCTTGCATGCTGCAACAACACAAGTCAATAGCACTGTCCTCCTAAATCTCTTAGAGTTTTAAAGCTTCTTTGCATGATCACAGGTTTATTTTGATCCTAACAAAAGACCCGTTTTTTAACAAAATACGTCGAGCCCTAGTAACTATTGACATTTGAGTTCTGGAAATAGCTTTGAAAGACAAGGAACATCTGTGAACAGCCTGATAGCGTTTGTGGAAAAGAATTAAATACGGATTCCTTTTCATTCTGCAGATCTAAAAAAGGACCAGAGGCCTGTCTTCTTGTCCCCTCTCACGTGATAACAGACAAAGCTAAGAGGCAACAACACATGGTTTAAAATTACGACATGGATGAAATTATATTTTTGCTTCTCCCTCTTTCTTAGCTGTCTCCCTGGTTATCTTTCCGAATTTATTTTCGCCTTTGGGTAATTCAAAACTGCTTACGCACACGATACCATACATCGACCTATTTTGGCGGTTTGTTGTTGTTGGCCAAGTTACGTCATGCATGAAGATGTCATACAGTTCAAAGCCAGAACAGGCAAAACACTTCCACCTAAATGCTAGTTTAAGAAAAATCGATGAAAAATAAATGATTAGCAAATGAATTGGGGAAAGTGCCTATCAAAAGTTTATTACGTGATTTATACAGCAACTAGTAGAGAATCCAATACGGTCTTAGGCCAAACCTCCTCGAATAGCATGGCACATAACAGATAAGGACGCCTTATGTAAGGGCAAGGCCAATATAGAGTCAATCCATTCCTACCTGAACAAATCCAAGCGGATTTATTTTCCGAAGTAAGCTCCTTGATAAATGCTGGCGAAACGTCTACAGATGTTTCTAAATGTGAGCACTCCATGATAACAGCAAAATTTAGAGGAAGTGCTTTTCTTCAGACGCAGTCCGACGCCTTCGTTCTGTGTCCGCACTTCTCGAAGGAGCACCAAGTCTTTGCATAAATCATGCAAAATATGCAAATTAATGCATTAGGTATAATAAAGAGGAAAACAATAGGACACCGACCATCGGACACGGTGTGAAATCCGTCAGAAACGTAGCGTTTGTCCGCGTTTTCGGTTTTCTGATCAAATTGGTCAAACTTTCAACAGTCAATAGGCTACTCGTCCTTGCTTATTTACCAAGGATCGAACATGTTGTTAAGTTAAGACTTGTTTTGCAATATATGAAGCATTTTGCAACATAACGAATCGATTCTGGGGTATTTAGGATAGTGGTCAGACGGTGTCTTGTGCGTGCAATACCCACTATCCGGTCTGTGGTGAAACTCCAAATTTTCGGTCCCAAACTTAATGGAAGCCATCCATCTCTCCACCCAGCAGAAAATTCTTATCTGGTGCAAACCTGGTGTAAATCTACGGGTAATATGTGGCAAGGCAAGAGGCTCACCGCCCTACTTTGAAATGCCCTGGCTCGGACTGGCACTTTTCTTACATGGTGGTCCCTGAAGCTCGTACCAAGTAAAGGGCTCAGCTTCACTTTTGTGTTTGCTTAATCTGACTGCTTGGACAGATTTTTCTTATCACAAGAACGGGGACGGACCATTGAATATCTCAATGAACCGAAGAAGTCTGAAACGTTTTGGATAGAAAATGTTCGAAGTAGAACTAGGCCGATTATCAGAAGGATGATGGAAGTGGCCAACCACAGAGGGAAGTGGAGGGGCAATGCAAGAGATTTAAAATGAAGTACTTGCGAGGTTTGAGCCCTTGGACTTATTTTTCACTTTACAATACGATAAGTCTTGCATTGTACTGATGGTCTGAGTAGATTTGTCAAAATATCATGAAATTTCCACAAAGGAATCTGACTTCGGCATAAACAAATGACAGGAGCGGGCCTGTATACTGGTAAAGTCTTCATAAGATATTTCTGCGAACTTGATTCAAAACACACTGTAGTGACTCAGCTTTCTTACCCTCATAATTTCTATCTATGCCGCCATTGCCATTGCTCAATCCCGTGACAGGCCCCTATTCTAAGTAATAGCCTTGATGTAAGGTATTTTGTCTTTGGCATTGGCATACAGTTGGCATAGTGGTTAGAGAACGTTTTGTATCAGGATAGTTCAGTTGTAAGATTCTTGCGCATTGATTTTATGGCCAGTGGCTCGAGTCCACCCTAAGCGAAATTTTAACCTTGAATGAAGAGAGTGGCCAGCTCTCCGTAATTCCAGGCGTAGGAATCACGAGGTGTGGTCACATCGAAGGGAAGGGCCTGGACACTGCTTGATAAGCAAAAAGCTTCTCAGTGTCCAAGTGCCTGCGTTGACATCTGTGCAGAATCATGCATATGAGAAAAGAAAATTTGAGCACATCTCTGCTGTGTGGACCCTCCTGGACGTTTCTCTTCGCCTTCCATCTGTCCACCAAGTCGTAGATGGGTGTCTGGGGGGTAAAGATATGGGTAACGTGGAGGGGGAAATGACATTTAAACCCTGCTGTACAGTGCAGTGGCTCAGGATAGTATCTCTCTAACAACGTACTTTCAAAGCTTGTCTTGAGTATGGGACTCAGCTTTGCTTAAAGTTTATTTGACTTGCTGGCTAGCTGAACTGCAATTCTATCGTTTTTTGTTTAAAGACGCAAGAATTCAAAACTGACCCAAAAAGACACAAAAATTTACAAATTCAGTTCAATTTAAAAGAATTATGGAAACAAGCGTAAAATCAGTTGAAACCCTCATTTGTGTTTCAATATCATATTTACATAAACCCTATATAGAGTTCATATATTCGTAAAAACAAGTATAGCTACGTGCTTATCTCTTAATCTTCAAAATCCGTTTGTCTGAATGACATTTCTTATGATATTTGATCTAAATACAACTGTCGAGAAAGTTGCCAAGCAGATTTATATTTCATGGATTAATTGACAGGCCTTGCTTTGATCACTTTGTAAAAGGTGACGCGCTTATCATCATTGTTGCACCATGGAGGTCTCCTGATGGATGGAGGTCCATCTCGGACCAGTGCGTCTAGGGAATACGCCCACATTGACCCTTAGTCTTTAGTTTGAGGTGGGCTGTAATTTCAGACGTTCCAGAATCAGACAGAGGAAGGACCTCGACACTGCTCGATAAGCATAGCTTCTCCGGGTCCCAAAACTTGCTCTCTTAATGAAAAATCATAAGCATCTTGAAGTGACGTAATCAACATGACCCAGTGCACAGTGACCAATCGACCTTGGACCAGTCGACGCATAAATCATCATGAAAAAGTACTTCATAATCTAATGAAGTGTTTTGTTATTTTCACTTCTGCCAATTGCTCCTGAAGGGGAATAATCAATATTTTTGGAGCTTTTTCCTATTCGACCGGATCTTCCTCTTGATCTCATCCGCGAGCTTGCTCTTATGAAGTGAACAAGATGAAACTAATTTTAAGGCAAAGAAATCTACTTCGCATACCTACTTAACTTTGAAAAATGATTGTTTAGTAAAATTAACTCATAATGTAATGCCCTATTTCAATATTTGCAATTGACTGCTACTGTAGGCGCTGAGCTGTTAAGATTCATCCATCCAGGCTCAACATGTATAATCACAAGCATGATACGATGGTCTGGTTGATCAACAGTACGATCATAGTCATTCTGTGATCAGTCAATGCTATAATCATAATCAAGATACGATGGTCTGGTTGATCAACAGTACGATCATAGTCATTCTGTGATCAGTCAATGCTATAATCATAATCAAGATACGATGGTCTGGTTGATCAACAGTACGATCATAGTCATTCTGTGATCAATCAATGCTATAATCATAATCAAGATACGATGGTCTGGTTGATCAACAGTACGATCATAGTCATTCTGTGATCAGTCAATGCTATAATCATAATCAAGATACGATGGTCTGGTTGATCAACAGTACGATCATAGTCATTCTGTGATCAATCAATGCTATAATCATAATCAAGATACGATGATATGGTTAATCCACAGTACGATCATAGTCATTATGTGATCAATCAATGCTATAATCATAATCAAGATGCGATGATATGGTTAATCCACAGTACGATCATAGTCATTCTGTGATCAATCAATGGTATGATCATAATCATGATACGATGATATGGCTAATCAACGGTATGATGATGATAAGTCTGTCACCAATCAATGGTATGATCATAATCATGATAAGATCATCTGATTCATAAACAGTACAATCACAATCGCGGTATGTTCAAGCGATTTATATATGTTATGACCATAATGACAGAATGATTTTGTGATATATCAGCAGCACGATCACGATCGTTTTAATCTGTGCAGCGATTGTGCCTCCCTTTCATTCATCTGGGTTTCAGTTCCTTTCCGTTTCAAACGAACAAGCCTCGTTTTGAGGTTGTGTTCCCTTTTTTGTATGATCTCGTGATCTGGTAACGGCACATTTAGCAATTTGGGTATAGTGCTTCTTGATACAATGTCCGATTCAGCGTACTGATCCTTTCCTGGGATTGATTTTCGCTTATCCCAATCTTCAAGTCGGATAGGGAATCCAGGTTTTGGTGCAGTTTCTTCTAAGAATTGTGATAAAATTCTGGACGATTCTTTTTCGTCAGCTTTTTCTGTTGGCGATTGCAGTTGAAACGTTCTTGTTTGTGCCAGTTCATTTACTACAATCGACCCATCTTTCGCTATACGTGACGTTTTTTCTCCGGTCATCGCTTTGTTCATATGCTTATCCGCAGGTTCCTTTTCTGGTTTTTTTCCGTCATTGATCCTTTTCAAATCTGGTAGACCATGTGTCAACCGTTCCATTAAAGGTGGCTCTTGTTTTCCTTGCCTTTGTCTCTGTACATTCATCTTTATTGGTGAAATTGCTGCTGTCAATTTCGTAATATCATCACTATCAGCTCTTCTCAACTGTGGTTGTTGCTGTTCGCTTGTCGCCTGTTCTTTTAGCAAATTATTTCTTGGCAGTGCCTTAGACTGGAAAACAGTTGCCTGTAACTGTCTCAGAAGCTTCACTTGGTTCTGGTGAATTTGGCCTGGTTGAAACTGCCTTTTGTCTTGAGCTGAAACTCCTTGCAGAAGATTTTGTCTGACTTTAGGCATAATTCTGTTATGCTTTGAAATGCCAATTTCATGCAGCTTCATTTGGGTGGGAATGTTGGGAAAGGCCTGCTTATCACGTTGAAAATCCCTTTGAGTGGCTGTGACTGGTACTAGTCGCCATTTTGAACCAAGTTTTAAAGGGCTAACCATGTACTTATATGGTATCTGCATCTTGGCAAAATGAATCAAATTTGGCGCATTTTTGGGTGGAAGCTCCATTCTATTAGGTCTAACACCATTCACCGTTGCAGGTCCACTTCGCAGCTGAGGTATTTCTGCAGATTGTCGCAATAATGGCCGAGATAGCTCATACCTACCTCTCTGTTGCTGTTGTTGCAGTCGTTGCCTTTGTTGCAGTTGTTGTCTTTGTTGGAGCTGTTGCTGTTGTTGCAGTTGTTGCAGTTGTTGCAGTTGTTGCAGTTGCTGCTGCTTGTGTAGCTGTTGCTTAACCTCCAGTGCATGTTGCTGTAGTTGCCTTGCAGAAAATATAGGTTGGATCGTTCTTTGAAATGGCAGCATCTTTGGAACGGTTCCTGTTCTCAATCTCAAATTTTCATTCAAAAGTGGCCTTGCATTGGAAAATTCCGTCTGTTGAAAGCTCTTTTTATCGACTGCCCCCTTTTGCGCTGGCCTCCTTATCATTAGTTCAGCATAATATTTTTGCTTCAGATTTCCAGCATTATTCGTGGCGAATTTCAAAGGAGACAATTTCTGAGTTAGCTGATTTAATTTCAAGTTTGCTCCTGGATATAATCGAAATCGAATAGACTCCGGGAATGGTTCCTTTGAAGTCGTTTTCATTTTTGAATTGACCAATCTACTTTGACTCAGTTGAGCTTTTGACCCGTAGAATTCTTTCATTTTGCTCCTTTCTTTTTCCTTGATTCGATCTTTCAATTTCTGATAAACGTCCCTCCAGTTGCTTTTGTTGACTTGGTTAGGACTGCTTGACTTTCCAGGTTGTTGTTCCTGTAAGCTGGGCACCAGCTTTCTTATCTCATTTTGATCAATATTGATTGTCTGATCATTCCTACTTCGTCCGGTTTTGTCATTTTCGAACATTTGAGCATTGCTCAGTGATGATTTCTCTAATTGCTTCCAGTTTTCAGAATCTAGTGCTTGCTTTGAGGAACTTCCAACGTCTTTAAAAAAGTACTCACCAGTTTTCACGAAGCCGTTTCCATTTCTAACGTCCCCTCCTTCGAAACCCTTTCTTGCAGTGCTTTCAAGCATCTTCTCCTTTTGATCCATCGCCATCTTTTTGGCACCACTCTCTCTCTCTTCCGCATATATTTCGGATGGTTTTTTGTTCAAGTAATTCACAAACATATTTTCGTAGATGTTTCTCAGAACTGTTGCCAAGGAAACATTAAAAGGAAGTTTAAGTGATACAACTTTACCTCTGTTCTGAATCTCGTTTCCTTTAATAATCTTTGCATTGTTGTCTGGAAAGGAGGTCGTTAATTCGATGAATTTTTGGTGGTTTCTAGGAACTTTTAGATAGACGATAGGGTTTTGACTCCGAGACACATCAAGTGCAGGTGGTCTTTGGTAGCTTCTGTTCTCAGGCAGCATGGGCCTATTTGGCTGTGTACCAACTGGACTGCCTTGTAAGACTTTTTGCATGCCTTGTGATCTTCCTTGGCCTACGTCGACTTTCGGCTGCGATCCTGTAAGTGCATCTAAAGGTCCTTTTATCCGCATTATGTAATTGCCTCCTTCTGGCGGGATGACTTTTATTTTGAGTGCAAATGGCCATGGATGGATCCTAGTGTCCTTCTGCTGTACATTTCCTGAAAATGGAGCAATACGAATCGCTGGCAAATGCTTACCCTGCAATGGGCTAAATGGGGAAGTACGTGGTCCCTCCGAAGCAGTATTCTCCGATTCCAATTTTGATTCAAGTAGCGATGTAGATCCAGGTTTCCATTTCAATCTCACTGGCAGGTTGGGTTGACTTTTCACCGTGGGCTTTTCGCGTTTTTCGTCCTCCAGCTTCTTTTCCAACGCACGTTCTTGGTAAATTTTCAATAGATCCAAATTGTATTGGAAAGGTCTTGGTGTAGGCCACGATCGCAAATTCTTGTCTGTTGGCTTCAAAACATTCTCACCTGCATTTTGATACCCGATGCTTTCCAACAAGGCATTCCTATTCGATTGCACTGGTGCTGCCACTGCAGGAATACTCGTTGACAACGGGGCAGCATACCTCTGCACTGCAGCATTCATGGGCACCGTAGTTGGAATAGACTGCACAGGCTCAGCCGTCGGTGGAAATTTCTCAGGCCACGCGTACTGGTCGCGAGCATTGCTTTCAGTGGTTGTTGCTGCATATTGCTCGTATGGCCTGTTGTTCGTGTTTGCATTATCAACATTGTTGTTGTTGTCGCTTAAGTAATTGCGTGCGTTGTTTGCATCGGAATTTTCCTCTTGGTACGGAAATACAGGGTTTGTTTGGAGCTGATTGTTGCTCCAGTTGTTTTGGGCAAAATTTTGAGCACCTCCATATCCATTATAAGCTGCTTGCATCTTGGTATAATTTGAAATGACGTCATCAGCTGGCTTAAACGTGTCTCTGATCTGCGGGTATTGTCTCATTAGGGACTGAATTTGATCATCACCTCCTTGCTGTTGCAGCCTCGATCCCATATATGTCTGCTGTGAAGGAGTCGTATCGGTACTGTCACGTTGACTTAGCTGCTCCGCAGGTATGTTAGCTATAGACGGCTGGGTTGCTTTTTGTCGATCTAACAATGATTCGAGCATTTGCACCCAGTTTTGCATATCTTTGGTCAGTTCTGTAATGCTTCCGTTTAGGTGCACTCGTTGACCTACGCAAAGATGTCAGACTTCAATCTTGATTCGTTAAATTCAAAGCAGAAAGAGGAATCACGTGACGAGCTATCGAGCATCATGATTTTTTCATCTTTCGATGCAGCCACATCTTGTGACGTCAAATGCTTAATACGGTAAGAATGTACAATACATACCAATTGGAGAACAGAAGTTTACCTTGAGTGATTCAATTGACTGCTCATGAAGTCGGGGGATGTTTCAGTCGTGGATCAATACATACAGAAACTTTAAGGTAGCATCATTCTTCATGTCTCTCATGCTAGTACCTATTTCATGAACTTGTCAAAAATATCTTCTTAGAAATCAGAGTGCATGAGTTGGTTCTGTGTGTCGAAGTTGAATATTTCTATCACTTACGACTTTTTTCGGTCAAGAATGACTTTGACACGCTAATCTCCTCATCAAATTGTCTTTTAATCATTGTCTTAGAATCCATCATTTTCAGAATGAAAACATATATAAAATTGGCTTTCTTCAGTTCTATTATACTTCTTTTCAAAACTATAACAATCAGTTACTAATATCACATATATGGGTTATGTACATTGTCTCATTAGTAGATGCTCTCCTATCCTGTGTCAGTTCAGCGTTTTCACAATGTTACAAAGCGACCAATCAGTCAATGAATCAATCCAATCAGTCAATAAATCAAGCCAATCAGTCAGTCAATCAAGCCAATCAGATCGAGTATCCACGCTAACCGTATCAATGCTTTGAGAAGTATCCGTACGAGTAAATTCATGTTCAGAGCCGATATCTGCATAGTTTGTTTGCAGCAGTTTATTTTAAAACGCATCGCCTTTCTCTTTTTTTATCTCATATAGACGTCCTCAATGGAAATTTCTTAGCAAAGACACAAAACGTTTCATATCTTTGCCATATGCATGCCTCTGTCTTAAGGGGCAGTCACTTTTTGCATTTCCGAATGTTTTAAAAAACCAAATTGTTTGTTTTGCTTGCAGATCCAGGCTGCCCTTTTTTTGCTCTGATATTTTTGTTTACCCTTCGTCGTCGCCGTCTCTTAACAGACCTTTTCTTTTTCAACGTTCCCCAATTCCCAGCAATCGTCGGCCTGTGCGGAATAGTGTCCTTCTTAGAAATCAAAAACGATTCAATATGGCTCCTCTTATCCCACATTTCTGGCGAAAAATTGCTAGCAGTTCCAGCTTCTTTCTTGGGCGTTTCATTTGCGAATGTATTCATTCCTGTATTCATTCCGGTATGCAATCCTGTGTTTATTCTCAGTCTAAATGGTTCATTACTTTTTATCGCATTGATCATTTTATCATTTCTTTGATAGTTTCTCATTCTAATCAAGGGCGAACCCACATTGACGGCTTTAGGCACACTCTCCATTACGATTCCTTTTCCTTGTGATCCTGTAATGGAATTCATACTTTTCGTGAACAAAACCCTTGGCCTTTCCTTAGACATAGCTTGCATACTTCTAACGGGATGTGCATTTTTCCCGTTATAGTAGCTGTAGATCCTTTGCCAAATGTCCTTTGCTGCCGGTCGCATCATCGACTGTTTTTTGTTGGCAATGTCCAGCCCTGTTTGCGGTACGTTTTTCGTTTTGACAACATACTTTACCAGAGCTGAACCGATTTTTGGTCTATACCAGGACGGCAGTCTGTTGAATGCGCTTTGCGGCAGGTATGCTATGTTTGTGCGTGTAGTCGTAGGCCTTATCATTTGCTTTCCCCAGATCTTAGGACGTACTATCTTGGTCCTTATTAATGCACGGCCTGTTTGTGGGAGGTTGGCGAGCATTGCGCGGCGGTTATTAACATAATTTCGGTCGAACAGGGGTCGGCGTACACTGCCCAGTACATTGTCTCGTCTTGGTCCTAACTGAGCAATGCCTGGACCGGGATGGTTTGGTTGGAAGGTCCTTGATGAAAGAAGTTCCGAAAGAAAGCCTGGATTCGTGACAGCTTTATTTCTAATCGCTGCCAGTGCAGATGAACCGGGTATTCCTTTAATGCTAATTGCATATCTATTTCCTGCACGCACACTTTGTTTCTGAACTGGCTTTGCCCTCGTTTGCTCTTTGCTGTACAAGAAGCGTGGGGCGTTTTGTTGCGGATTCCGAAATGCCAGACGGTTAGGAGCAGGCCATCCACTATTAATATTGGTTGCCAGTAAATGTCTCCTACTCGCCTCTGCTCGGGCACGTGTTCTCAAGTAATTCGAATATATTTGCATGTAATTTGGTTTGATCACACGAAACCTTTGTGAGGCAACTGAAGGTGCAGGCAAACTTTTAACGGGGATTTTGGCTCTTTGGGGAGAATGCGGAGGCACAATTTGTTGCTGCCTAGCGACCGGTAGTTGCATAGATGATCTTTGGTTTGGTGCAGAATTCAGAGGCACTGGTGCTTTCCGTAACGGGGAATCGAGTAGAGCTTGCCTCACAACGTGTGGAATCGAGTCACCTCGCATGAAACCCGGACCGAACCTAGGGAATGGTTGAAAACGTCCAACATTCAGGTTGCCTGGTGTGAATGTGTTGCTAAATCTGTTAATGACCCTCCTGATTACGTATGGTTTACCATCTATGAATAGATACGAACTGTCCTCGCCATTGTTCAGAGCGTTCAATTGGCCTTGGTATGTACCCGGTGCAGTTTCAGATGAAACAATAAAATTGGCCATAGGAGGACGGTTGATTCCTAATTGAAAAGACGATGTTTGGGCCTGAAATGGTCGATTGTTGTTATTTTGATATTGCACCATAGAGCTTGCTGCTTTTGTTTGCATCGGTTCTGCTTGTATTCTAGGGTATTGGGGTTGCTTTGCAAGCGAGGAGCTTTGAAACAACGAAGGAGCTCGTGGTTTACTAGGCTTCCAAATGCTATTGAATAATTTCCAAAAGTCATTACCATTTGCAGACGGTTGTTGTGGTTGCTGCGGCTGTTGTGGTTGCGGGGGTGCCGGCTCACCTCTTTCTACTCCTGGTTTCCAGCTCTCCCACGCAGGGGCGGGGAAATTGGCGAATGATGGCGCAGCTGGTTTCGCATTGATAGGCTCGAATGGTTTCGCAGCTTGCACTGTGGGGATCACTGGGGGTGCTGTCATTGGATACGCGTATTGGAAGCTTGCCCCTGTTTGCCATGGATCATTCGGTGTCCAACCTCCGCCTGCGGAAAATTGCAATAAAAAGGTTTATTTGTGCAGTTTAAGGATTTCTTTTATAATCAGTTGCTGTTAATCCAAGTTTGTGGTGCTTTGCTGATAATTTCAGCAAAAGGCGATGAATATGAGCAGGCCAAGTAACTTGTCTACCACAATGTCTAAATAAGATGTTTGGATGGACAGCTTCGACTTAAAAATGCTATGATCCGTCTTAAGATGCAGTGAAATATTGCTGGAAACACAAAAGAAAAACGAAACTAACTTTCTTGACGAACTGCCGTTTGTGATTGAACTTGTTGCAAATATTTAACGACTGCATCTGTAACACGCAAAATTCGATTAAGACAAAAGATTTCTGATACAAAAGGTTGCAAATAAAGATGCTAAAGGGTTAATCAAACAATCAAATTATCATCGCTGTTCAAATCGAGGTAGACTTGAATTTTATCCAGGGGGTTTGACAACTGGTTGCATACATATCCATACCTTCTCGTTCCTTGTATTTGAATCGTGTCACAAACTTGTCCATAACCAAAAGAGAAAAACTCACATTACTTGATTCTCATGCTCTGCCATTTCCTTATGGATCTGCCTCTAACTTACCAATCAGTCTCACTTCAAATTCATTATGACTTCACTCATGAATAAATATATCATTGTTCGAGGTACTGTAGTAACCAAAGGGTAGCAATTATTGAGCAACGTTTCTTAACTGTATTCGTTAAGGCACGCCCATCAAAAACTATCAAATTACTGAGCCCCCTATTGATTAATTGTAGAGGTATCTCGACCTCCCAAGGCACCGATGTCTACCCCTGTGATTAGTCATACCATCTTACGGCACGTAACTGCTCCAATTCCCAACTCGTGATTGAGATAGTCTCAGTCCTCCCCGCATGTTTTGTCATCATTTGAGTCGACGCTAAGAGATGAAGAAAAAGGGACAATTTGTTACAAAAAGCAAGAATTGAAGTTGAAACCTGCGTTCCTGTCGCCATTGTAGTCTTCTTGAAATACGCCATGACGAAATAATTTGATCATTGGGTACATCTGCACGCCAAATCTGTCGCACAGCTCCTTGCCATTTCCAATACAGTCCGCCTAAGAAAGGATTCAAATTTAGCAGAATTCGATGTAAATGGATAATGGATAAACCAACAACTGATAAAGTAGAATGGATGTATCAATACCCTCTGGAAGAAGCTGCACATTCATATTTCCAGAACTTATGCAACATTGGTACGAGGTTTTGTCTAGGTTGAAAGCCTTACGACATTTGCATTTGTGCATTTCAATTTCTTTCCGGAAATATTGATGTCCCTACAAACTTGCGAAACTGTTTAGAATAAAAGTAAGCCGTGTTGCCCATAAGCGATATAAAAAACCTCAAAATTTTGAGGTATGAACTTGCAAAGCATTCCTGTTGACCAGAGTCCTTTGCAGTAAAGATTTCACTATGAAGAGGAAGTTGGGGTCGGAAGTGCTAGAAAAATTAGGTTTTCAAGTTAAAAAACTCGCTTTTATAAGAAAAGCTGCGAAAAGAGATTAGACGAAAAGGTGATAAAATTGTGTACAAGGTTTTGCAAAATTTCTTAAAAAATCTGAGTGTACTTAGTACGTGTGGCATGGTGCATTATACATCAGGGGATTTTGTTCTTAGTTTCCTTAGGTTTTGTTGAATGAAATTCTTAATTGCAAAGTGAAAAGCAGGTTAGCCCAACGGCATGAACAGAGAAGTTTGTAAGGGGACGAAAGGGGAAAGCACCCCCAAATGTCATAGTATCGCTTCAAAGTATTCAAAGTGTGCATTCAATGTTGATGAGAAAGGAAGGGGATACATTGGTTTTCTTAACACATTTTAGCGAGTTTAATGACACTGCTTGTAGTTGGCGGAGCCTGTTTTAGTCTTGTTTCGTTGTTCTGTCCGTTATGATCCTTCAATGACATAAATCTCAAAACTCTTTCTCTGACTCCTCACCCAATTAGAAAATCCTACCACTCGATACAGACAGAAAATACATGCGCTTTTTGTTCGCGAAAACTTGCAAAATTTTTGTACACGAATTTTTGAGCTTTTTGTAACATTTCGGTACAAAAACTCTCTTATCGAGTTCCGTATAATTGCCTCTACTTTGCCGACCTCTGCCCTTTCCCCTTCGTAGTAAAATCTTAGAGTTTTGTGGATGTAATGTCGTTAATGGATAATAAAGCTTACTCTTTTACGGCTTTAAATACCAAATTAAAGATGCAAGTTTGATAACATAACAGCAATAATTTCACAGCTTTTCCAACCTAGACAAAACGTTACACCAAGGCTTTTGGTTGTACACTTACTTATATGAGGTTTTTTTATAAAGAAACAAGCGTAGATAATAAATATCCTTATGTTTTAAGCTTAAGGTTTTGAGCCACGTGGATAAATGGTGCAATGCCAGTGCCTTTTATTATCATTACTATTAAGAATTGGCACGTTTTTGCCTGATTATAGTTTAAAAACCAGTAGGAAGAAAAAAATTACAAACACGATTTTCACTTCGAAAAATTTGCAGAAAATGCCCAACAAAAGTCAGTTGGAAATCAATGATACTTTTGCTTGTCTGACTGTATATGCTTGTGTGAATTTTAAACTAAGGAATGACTACCGATAAATCACGCCACCATGAACACGCGAGAAACAGTGCTCTTAAATGTCCTTTTGCAAGTGGCTAATCGAGCGTGAAACCGTCATCATTGAAACTGGAGTGAAAGTTTTACACACGATTGTAAAAGGCTTTTGCGAAAATGCCATACCTTGCCGAGGATGAACTCTCTGTTTACAGCAAGGGCTGCTGCTGCCTTCTCCCATTCTGGTGCGAATTCTTGACAATGATGACACCTAGAATGGCGTGAAGATGTCTTAGTGGGGGAACTCACCGACTAAAAGGACTTTCTCTTACAGGTCTGAGCCCAACGTCGAGCTTAGCTGTCACTAAGAGTGAGGAGAGCTGCCAGCTCCGTGTAATTTCAGACGTAGAAATCATGAAGGGTGGTCACAGCGAGAAGAAAGACAAGGACAGGGTCGCATGTACCCTGTGGACTGGGCCTAGGGGCATCCAGAAAATTTGTGAGAATTGGGGCCCCGCTAAATTTTGAGAGAAATGGTTTTGAAAATCATCAGCTTCCGTTGGACTGGTGAGGTTTTTTTAGAGCATGCTTTCTGGCTTTCTGTTGTACTTCGATTAGGAGAAAATGGATGTTTGGTTCTGAAATGTAACAGAATTACTTTTGAAGGAAGCCGACCTTGCCGAATTTCAGTTGATTTCTTGCATACGGCATGTATGTTGGGAAGGATCTTGACGGCCTATAACAAAACCCCCCAAAAAAAGAACGAGAAAAGCTAAGAGGGGAGAGAAATAAAACCAAGTTTGTTGATTTGATTTTAGATTTGAATAGAAACAAGTTGTAGGATTCTGAAAAGGCGTCCCATAAATTGAAAGCTCTTGAGATGAATGAGGATTTGTGGGATAGGGTTTGTGGATGGGGTGATGAAACTTGGAAAGGTTTTGTAGACCTGATGCACCTTAGATGATGAGGTATGATGTTCTTGATCTCATGAGCGCAATGCTCATGAAAGTATCTGTGAAAGAGTGAGTGTTCTGTAACTAAACGACGATTAGGAAGAGGCGGGAGAAATTTGAGGATATAGGGGCACCATCCCGGGAAAGGGAGCAATTCTTTAGAGAAGGGTTAATCAGGGATTCATAACTGATATGATGTAGATAATTGTGGAATAAAGACCGACGTCGTCTTGGGCGAAAGGTCTGCAGGGCTAAATTCAGCCCTGGATTAGGACACTACTTGCTAAAATGGATTTCTCAATGTCTGAAAGCTTACATTTGAATGCTATATTGGCAATTATACGAATGAAGACATGATATTAAATTGATCCAATATTTCGGTACTTTCATACGATTTTCCATAGTGCGAAAATGAATATAAACATGCACACATAGATTTGAAATAAATCAATGTTTTGGTATGCATGAATTTATGCTTTCCGTAAGGGAATCTAATTGCATTAAATTGTGCTTGCTCGTTTATTGCCGTGATTCGAAAATTAGAAAATTGAAATGATCGAGAATGTTTGGCAAGTCAGGGATACATGTTGCACTTTTTTGAATATAATAGAAATGTGGACTGGTTTCGCTGAAGTCCATTCTAACTGCAGCATAAAACGTTCGCCAAGAGGCTCTGTCGTTTCTCCGGGCTATTCCATCCACTCCAAGTGTTAAAAAGTTGCTGTTGTAATAAACAGGTCTTATTGGCTATTGATTTGGTCTTTTTGCTCGTGAACGGGCTATCTCCTTTCTATCTTCGCGGTCCGTTTGAGCAACTGCTAGCAGCCCTCATAAAATGGCAAGTTGTATTCATCATATATCATCGCATTTTGCTTTCACCTGGACATGCAGTTTCAATTTTCCATTTTCTTCTAGTTTCCTGAAATCCAACGAGGCTGCCTTCTCTAGCTAGAATGTCTAGCAAAGCTTCCTGGGACTTTTTTGACCGTAAAGGAGATTTAGAACGAAAATGTACTTACCAAGGTGCAAAGAATTCAATTAGCATGACATCTTTGTCTTTCGTAAATTGATCGAAGTTTTGCAAGTTTAGCTCGAAAACCTGTGCTGCTGCCAAATGTCCGTAAATCAATGTTAGAAACACGAGAACGGGTTGCAAAAATACGGTTAGTCCACTCATTTCAAGGCCTGTAATCTACGCGAATTTAAAAATGCAATAAATAAAAAGCTTTCAACCCATTTGAATATCATTTAATGATGGCGAGCTCGATACACGAGACCATGACGATGATGATGCAAGGCTACGAACAAAGACAGCCAATGCACTATCTGGGGAGCATTCCATTGAGCTTCGATAAGCAGTAACCAGATTAGTGAAGCAAATCCATTGAAGCACGCGTCTGTCAAATTCAATGAATGCTTATTGAATTGCTCGTCATATTTACTGCCCTCGTTTAACAGTCCACCAGCTGTAGATTCACTTAGCAAGATTAATACTAATTCACGGAATCCATCTTAAGCGCATTTCAGGCAATTTAGCCACTATCTTCTGACGCATTTCTCCGCGCAAACTAACAGTACACCTCCCAGTGCCCTTCTTCATTAGGTCCGGTGAATGTAGGGTTGGGTTTTCTCAATCTCGGTTAGGTCAAAAAGCTTCCCTTATTTGGATCCAGTTAAGCTATTTTATTACCTCTAAACTATCCGCTTGATTAAATAAAATCAACAAAACTCAAGTTATTGGATCGAAACCTGGCAATTGAATAAGGTAGTCAAGCGTATGAAAGCTCTAGTCAGAAACTGTCGAGTTTAATTTGAACAAAATCATTGCAAGATTAAAGCTCGTTCCACTGCATAGAGAGCCATAACATCTTCCATTCTTTTTACTAAACAAAATCGTTATTGACCACCGACCGCTGTAATAGTTTTAGACGATTTGAAGCTTTGAAATACTTAAAATATTCGTACATGCAAATACAGATTAAACTACATTCGGGTTTTTGTTGGTCCTAATGAAAGAATTAGCTTGATGATATAGAATTACTCTAGATTACCTACTGTAAATGCGTATCATCATTAATTTTATTCATATTCATGATTTACCATCCTTATTATCGTATTAATGGTTTCTAGCTCAAATGATCTGGCTTAGCAAGAAAGGATGTGCACTATAGTTGACCATTGCTCAGGAGAGATGAGATGACCTCTAAACATGGAACTCAAAACATCCAAAGGTAGGATGAATATTTCTGAGTCAAAATTAAAGCAAATGTAAAAGTCCTCCCCTCACCAGTCTCGATGAATAGGGTTGCACATATCTCTGTTCCATTAGCCTTTGGGCTAAACAGCAGTGCAGGCACAGCTAATGCTACAGTTGGGTGCTGACTATCTGGTAGCACCGTGTTTCACTCCCATGCTTTTCCCCAAAGTGCTGAATGCTAAGTAGGGAAACATCACATACCATTTTTTTAAGTCTCTGGTATGACTAAACAGGGTATCGAGCCCTGACCTACCGCGCATAAAGCAAACATTCTACTACTGGGCGACGGACGTGGTTAATACATCTGAAGCCAACGTAAACCTATTTTAAATAGATAGGAGGTGCGGGAAATTTTCTGAATACAACAGGATGTGGAGAACGCTGATAAGGCTAAAAAGCTCCGTTACAATGTATGATCAATGAATGTCCAACTTAAAGTACAATCGTATCAAAAATTAATTTACTATTATTTGCAAACTACAAATATATTCGACATGCAATATATATTTATATATATATATTATAATTATGAATGGCAGCAATGGTTCTGAGCTAACGCAGATAGCAATCTAAAAAATCACAAGGAGGTAAATTCAAAAGGCAAGAGATAGTCAAGGGTATTTGAAGGAGGAAGGCGTTTTATCGATGCCATTTTATCAACGAGAATGCACATCCGACTTTCGCAATTCCATCATTAAGTTTTGCCTTTGAAACTGCGATTAGAAAATGACTGCAAATCATCGCAGAGAAGAAAAGACGTGAATACATAAGGAAGACAAAATGGATGCAGCGGATCCAGGGATGTGGAAAACGAGGCATTTTGAAACTGAGGCATGTGGAAATTGCGGACAAGGAATGGGGATGTATTATTGCTGAAACGGGAAAAGCTTTGGAAGAAGAGCTGACAAAGTGCATGATATGAATCAGCCAAGAGTTCCGTAAGCAAAACAGTCTCTGTCCTGTGAGTCGTGTAAGAATTCAATGTAACACCGACTATGCTGGTCGAACATCTCAACCCCCTTGCTGTTAACCGCACTCGGCCCCCTTGCTGTTAACCGCACTCGGCCCCCTTGCTGTCACTTATGTTCAACCGTGCGATACTGTTAGTTGAACCCTTTGGTGTCTACAACATCCACGTAGCCAGACCACTGACTAAGGAATCTGTAATCAAATGACTTAACCGATGGGGCTATCATCTCTCTATGCAAAACGCCCTCGCTGTCAAATAGGGGAGGCAATGATTTAAAATTCAGCAATTCTCTTAAACAAACCTTAACTCGCAGCTTAGTCTACAAAAATACAATTCACAATTTAAATAATTTATTCTGAGGAATGTGGAATTCTACACTTTCAGCATATTTTTCGTGGTTTTATTGTTTGGATTTCTAAAACACACATAGTGTTGAAATCAGAAAACCCAACAACTTTTCGCCAATAGTCACGACCTTTGCGACCAGCTTTCAGCCCAATGTGAACATATCCCACAATGCTCTTTTGCATATGGCCATGGTGCTGCACTTCCAGTAGGATTCCTGTCTTCTCGAGTTTGTCGAGAGGCAACGGGAAATCAAAGGACTCCTGAAATTGTGGGTTGAGCGTCTTCTTTTTCACATCAGTTACATTCTTATCGATTTTGTTGTCGAAATGATAGACACCAACCTTTATAGAAGTGCCTAAAATGGAGAGTCAATCAAACCAGCTTCATTCATTAAACGATTCACAAACAACGGAGGCGATCGATTTTGCTTATATTTCGTTGCCGTTTTCCTGCTTGCGTTAAATGAAATTTGTGTTATTGGCTCGGCGTCATTTTTTGCATTGTTTTGTTTCAATATAACTTATTGAGGGGTACTTGTAAAGCAGCTAAGGTTGAAGGCCTACCCTCTTTGAATATTCGCAACAACATATCTTTAAGCAATTGAATGGGGAGTTGGCATGGTGATTAGAGAACGTATCCGTTGTGGAGACAGTCAGGGTTTCCAGCACCTTCTTGCACCTTCTCTTCATCCTCTTTCTATCAAATCAACGGGAAATAAGTGCGAGGGGATGAAGCTGGGGCAAAGAAGGGCGAGAGAAGGATCTTGTCATCCCAGCTCGCAGTGCCGTGGCTCAGGATGGTGCCGTGGCTTAGGATGGTGCCTCTCTAACAGGGTGCCCTTCGACACTCATTTGGAGAATGGGACTCAATTTACTATGCTGATTCTAGCATTGGCGAATAGATTACCCTCATTCAATTTCACAACGTCGATTGCCCAGGAGTAGGAATACAAAATTGCATTTGTATGTCACATGGAGCTGCAAATATGTAAAATTGAACGTAGGCCAACCTGGTAAACAGTAAAACTACGACGAAACACAGCAACGAGATTAACTTACTGGGAAGTTGAATGCCCAATCTATCGTTGTAAAAGGCTTCCACTATTCTGACAGTGAGGTGCTGCTGGAGAAGTTGGTACCGAACAGAGATGACCACATTGCCAATTCCGGCATGCTCCATTGCCATCGACTAAGATCAAAACAAAAAAGTCTCGAACAAAATGTAACGCAGCTACCATTTTACGTCAAGTAATAAACCGGTCAAACGAATTCCCCCAGCACGTTATTTGACAACACGAATGCAGTCGTATGTTAACTTCTCATTTGGGAACGGGCTAGCATCGCATGACGACATTCATTCAGTCCCTCTAATTCCAGGGGATGAAACATCGTTTTCCGCGTCACCGCATGGACCATGACTTCTCCACATTCTCTCATCTTACCTTCTTCTATCTTTCACACCTAGCCGGATTCCTCTTATCAGCTTACTTCTGACTTCTAATGATCACCGGATGCTTATCTAATCTTTAAAACTAGAACGTAACCAAATGTGGGATATGTGGGGAACTTGTCATACTGCAAAACATCAATCTACTTTAAGAATGGCTTAGCAATTATTATAACTATAGTAAAAAAAGAACAACAAAAACAATTGTAATAATAATGAAAATCATAATAATGATGATGAAGATACTGACAATTGCAATGTATATCCACAGGGCTCACAGGCGTGGTTACGCGCCTGTTCCTGCAAGGAATTCGTTACCTCGAGCTTTTTTTCATCCATTGGATATTTGAGTGCATCACGAAACAAGTTATGGACACCGTGTTCACACTTGCTGAGTGGAAGGAGACTTTCACCAACAATGACTGGCCTCTGAGGTTGGTCACCGTACCTAAGCAGAACCTGCAGTCGTACAGTGCTACCTTGCAGTTGAGCCAGATTCTTAAATTCTGTCGTAAATGCTTCGTCAAATAGCGTGTTATGCATTCCAAACTTGTAATCAGTTGTGCAAATGTGCTCTTTATTTGGGAATTTCATCAACTCGATACAAAATCCCAACTGTTTTGGGTCGCTAAACACAAGCTGTTGACTCTCATGGCGCAAAAGGTGCGGTTTCTCCGCGTTCCATGGAACTTCGTCGATGTGGAAAGTAGGAAATCTATCATGAAAAAGTTCCGGTGAAATTTCGTTTACGTCAATAATTTGATTGATTTTAATTTCCGCTGTGTTCTTTATGCCGTTTATGAAAACAGAGTATTCAACTAGGCCGCTCATCTCAGGAACAACTTGCAATGTAGATCTGGCTCTCTCTCTTTGCGGCTGCATCAGTGTCTCCATTTCTTGTTCGCTCTTTACACATCTCTGCTTAGACTTGCGTCTCTCTGTTTCCCGGCTTGTCCCACCTCTTAATGAATACAGCTCAGGCACCGAGAAAATCCTTTCTTTTCTCCTATTTTGCAAATCATTGATGGAATTTTTCTTATTAATGCTTCCGCATTTCCTTCCTCGTTCTTTCGGTAGGTTTTCTAACCCCTGCCTCCCTGTACTCTCTTGCGCCCCGTTTGATTCCAAAATACCGTCCATTTCCTCGTGGCCCAGTTGGACGGGTAATGTTGACGTTGGAAATAAGACGGACACTTTCGAGCGGACAGCATTTTCAGATGACTTTCTTTCAGCAGTCTTAGATTCATCGGTCAGTAACTGGTACTTGCCCCCCGTTCTTCTTTGCACGTACTGCCTGTAAAGTTTTATGGCCAGATGCAAAAGGAGAGAAAAGAACAAGACTATTGCAATGCAACCAACGGTGATAACTGCAAACAGAAAGCAAGCAACGTTTTACATTCACAGGAAACTCAGTGATGATAACAGTATTCCAACTGCTGAAATGCTTATCCTGTATAAATATTCATTTTTTTCTACTTGTTAGTATCGTTATCATAATCATTATCATCGTCATAATTATCCGTTTCAGCTTTGAAACGAAGCAAGTTTCTAAATTTTCTCATTCAAAGAGGAAACTCGGCAAGTAAGCTCATCTCATAACTAACCTCAAAAGAAATCAAACCCAGCAAATTCGTTTTCTACATCAGCGCTTTAGGCATCTTCAGCAAGTACTGCAACCCTTAACTTGAAATGTGTGATTCACTTTCCATCGATCAACAACATAGACGCTTCATCATCTGCAAACTTACCACAATGTCTATTCGTGCCACTTGCTACATCTTCTACTACAGAAACAAAGCTTGGAAGAATCAAGAACTTCGTCTTTCTCTTTCATCTAATCTCACTTGGAAAACTCACATCCATTCCCTTGCTAAGCAAGCATCTCAAAAGCTAGGTTTCCTCGCCAGAGCCCGCGGATATTTCTCTTCTTCTCACCTTCTCACTATATACAATTCCCAAATCCATCCTTCTTTAGAGCACTGCTCCCATGTCTGGGGTGATGCTCCAAATTCCCTCTCTGTTTTCTTGACAAAGTCCAGTCCAAAGCCATTCGTCTCATCAACAATCCCAACCTCACAAAATCTCTCCAACCATTTTCCCATCGTCGAATAGTTGGAGATATTTCCATCTTTTATAGATACTTTCACGGGCATTGTTCTCATGAGATCAGAGAGATTATTCCTGTTCCTCTGAGGTCTGTCAGGACCACAAGAAGCTCAACTCATTTACACCCTTTCCAAGTTTCTCTGCCTAATCCGCGAACTCTATCTCACAAATCATCATTCATCCCTAGAACATACAATTTATACAACGTCTTGCCTTCTTCTTGCTTTCTTGAATCTTACAACTTGCCATCATTCAAATCTAAGATCAATAAACTTGATCTGATCTCTCTCTCCTATTAGCCTTTCGCTTTCTTCTTTCTTCCTTTGTGAAGGTCTTGTATAAGTTTAACAGAGTGGTCGACAAGTAGCGAAATGTTGCAATTATCTCGCGTCTAACACGACAAAAATGATTTCATTTACGAAACTCTTGGCTAATAGACAAGAGAACCGAATAACATTGAATTCATGTGATGCACTTTGTCAGCTCTTCTTCCCAAGCTGTTCCCGTTTCAATAATCAACCCCATTCCTAGTCCGCAATTTCCACATGCCTCAGTTTCAAAATGCCTCATTTTCTACATCCCTGGATCCGCTGCATCCCTTTTGTCTTCCGGATGTATTCACGTCTTTTCTTCTCTGCGATGCTTTGCATTCACTTTCTAATCGCAGTTTCGAAGGCAAAACCCTTCACATCACGAAATTCGCAGAGACCCTATATCATGAGTAAAAATAGGGCAGGGATCTCGTCCTGATCAAGCAACAGTATATATTCTTTCACGGGATTTGAATGCAATAAATTAGCTAACGATACCTCTGATGCTGCAGTTAAAAAGTCATTACAGTGATAGTGAGTTGTTGCTGTTGATCACCCCACGTTCCCTAATCACCAATTGCCAGCAGAAACACTCATTATCAATGTAATTCTATGTGAATAATACTCTGTACGAAGCCACGCACGATAGATGTCTCCATGAGCCGATACGACCCAAACAGACATATCAACTTATCGCTAACCTGAGCTTCCGCCTTCGAGTATGGTTGGGTTCCGAGCGACCTTTGAAATATGTTTCGTAAGGAAATGGTCTGTCTCTTGCACAGACGAAATTTATCAATGTTCAATCTAATTGAACAAAAAATGTGGATGCGAAATGAGCCGATAACAATTATTGTCGCGGTGGGAGGATTGTGCAGGAATAAACTAATCTTGATGCTTGCAGTAAAACACGGATAGAGGAGAATATTCTTACAGCCAAAAACCCAACTTTACTATTTTTTAGCTTATAAATCTCTTAAGAGATAACACGTAATAAAAACCACATAAGAGTATTTCTAAACGCACAAAAACATCCCAGTCAAGAATAAGAGAGAAGTTTTGAGAAAGTTCTTACGCGCTGTTCTCGTTATTTCCATGACGGCGTTTCATCTGAACTTTGAAATCGTGTCCATGCAAACTCTTCGACAAAAAATGGTTTCATTTTCGACGTTCTATCTCAAATCCTAAACAATGGCCATTAGCTAAGCACGTTGTCGCTTTACAACCTGAACCGGTGTCGCGAACTCATCATGCGACCCACATTCAATTTGAACAATAACAGCAAGACGGAACTGCCTCGCTTCCAAGACATTAAACGCGTTACGGCAAGAACAAAGAAGAGAACGATGCATTACGTCATAAGGAGAGATGATGGCACGCCGGTTGAAAATTCATCGTCAGAAAGGACTTTCCAGAGCTCGTAATTACGAGGATATGGGTCGTACCGCGGAAGCAATCAAACAGCTAAAATTTCAGTGAGAGGACGAGAAGAATCTATTAATATAAACGCCCCATTTTGGCTTGAAATTAGTTATCCACTCTATCAGTCGCCTTTTCTCAAATAAACGCCTCCTTTTTACAACGGCACAAGCATATGCCGCGACGCTTTGAAATTCCCTGGCACCAGAAATCGTACGACAAAGGAAGAAATACGAGCAAGGCTCACGGAAGTACCTTAGGGCGAAAGTTAAATAGAAATGATGAACTTCCGATCGGAACGGAAAGAAGTGTAATACCCGATAAAGATGACTAACAATTTATAAAAATTTAACAAACATGATGATGATACACATTTTTCATACGATGATGATAAGGCTGAAAAATAACAATGATTCTCATCGAGATTATATATGAGACAAAGTAATCTATGCAGAAAAAAGTTGCATATTCATAGAGGGAAGAGCTTTCAAAATCGAAGTCAGCATCTATCTCGAATGGCATTGGAACACTGGAATTGGGGGAATCCCCAGTCATCTTTAACGCAAGAACATGATTTGCACGTGCTTCTGTCATTGATTATCTGATTGAGAATGATTTGATTTAAGCTGATTGGGAAGGCCTTTCGCCACTTCTCATTCGATGAAATCAGGCCTTTCGCTGCCAAAATTGCTCCAGCGGATTCTTTCACAATTGGAACATAGTCATCGGATGTGTGAAAGAATAAATTTCGTCGCTCTTCCCCCTTGGGGATTTTCAAATGGTATCGCATGTTCGACGAATCTTGACCAATTACGTCTAAAAGGAAAAACCAAGCAGTTATCATTGCCACTCCCGATTCTGTCTAGCATACTCGATTTCGAGTTTATCAGAAACCACAGACAAGGGCTCCGCGACTGTGGCCAAGGAAAAGGGATTTCTTGGAATGACTTGCATTGCATGATCGATGCTGAGCCTAGCAAAAACCAGAGGTAAGGCTTCGAGTACTTCCAAGGAAGGTGATTTTTGTGGCGTAATTTTCCGCTGCCTTCCTCACCAATGGCGTTTTTAATGAGATACATGCGGGATTCGAACCAATAACCACCGCGTAATGGGCTACATTGCATATGAACACAAAGAACAGTAAAATGAGTATGTGCCCTCAAGAGCTAAATATGAATCCGCGAGGAGAGGATTCTAATACATGTGTGCAAAGACTTTCGACGAACTCCCGTTTAGTGCAAGGTCGTCTAATGATGCATATCCCCCTTCAAAGATTATGAACAAAATGTATGTAGACCCATTGGAATTTTTCTATAACGCTTTAAAACTACGAAGCACATGCTAATACTATAAAACCGATTCTTAGATTTTTACTCGTAAAACATTCATTTTCCTGTTAAGCAACCTTCTTTTACAAGACAAACATTAATCACTTTAATTTTATAATTCTTGATGTTTTTATCCTGTTGAAATATTCTTAATTTGCATCACTATCATTATTACACACATAACTACCTGATACGAAAAATATTAACGTAGTTTTAATACTTGACATATAGCAGACCTTGATGTATAGCAATTGTTCTTAGCAAACAAACCTGTCTAAATTTTGATACATTATTATCACTATTGATATTAATGGCCGATATACCTGGAGACACAATTCTGTCCTTCAATTGCTTGCCAAAACTTTCCCTTTTTCGTCAAATTGGTCTATTTATGATAATCTTCCTGCATTTCCATCTCCAAGTTTGATTTCGGGTGAAAACTTAAGACCAGATCTTATTTTGTTAAATAGAAATAAGAAGATCCTCTATATACTAGAATTGACAGTCGGCTTTGAAAGCAATCTAGAGGTCAATAGCAGTCGTAAATCTGCAAAGTATCTGCCCCTTATAAAAGCGTTACAAGCTACTTACAGGGAAGTCGAATCCATTAATGTTTCGATGAGTGCTCTTGGAGCACTCGACAAGTCCTGTGATTCTTTACTTTCTATGCTGAACGACCTCGACACTACATGCAACTTAAAGAATCGCATAATTTCGAAAATTGTGAACATTTCCACCCGGCTTTGATGGACCTTTGAATTTTTTTTTCTCTTAATGAAACATTATATTTCCTTTCCTTTCGTTTCGTTGTCTTGCCATTAGTGTTAAGTAGAAACAGCCAATAAGACACTGCCTGCTATAAGAGAGGTTTGTTTTTGTAATTTAAATGTTTAGTCGATGAATGGTGTAAAAAATTTAACTTTATTGCTACCAATTTTATCATTATCATTATAAGTATTTCAATACAATCCTCTTTTTAGAAATCTAATTCGTGATAATCGCCACTAGTAAAATTAGTGAATTTACCAATAAGTACCCTAGGCACATTTGGCAAGTCTTCTGAGTCATATGAATATATATAGATATATATAGATATATAGAGACATATACAGACATACAGATACGTATATAGACATATAGAGACATATATAGACATATAGAGACATACAGATACGTATATAGACATATAGAGACATATATAGACATATAGAGACATAAGACATACAGATACGTATATAGACATATAGAGACATATATAGACATATAGAGACATACATATAGATACATATATAGACATATAAAGACATATATAGACATTTAGAGACATACATATATAGACATATATAGACATATAGAGACATATATAGAGGCGTGTAGTGATAGACATCGATCAATGCTATCTCAATTACATTATAACCAACATCTCCTCCGTCACATCGGTAACTTCTGTTCCAGAATTGAATCATGGTCCAACCAAAGGCTCCTTTCTTATCAAGAAACATTTACTTCTTTTATATATTTTTTTCAAAATTTTTGATTACTGTGAGACAGTCAAGTGTAAGTTACTTTCTAGTGGAATTTGCATTTTTAAAATTCAAAGATAAATAATGAAAAGATAAAGTTTGAAAGAAGATTATCATCATTGATGTTAAAAGAATTATCACCTAAAAACTCAAATAGAGCAACTTATTTCTGAATTTACTTGCGGTGTCATTTAATGTTACCACCAACTAGAATTCAAATTTTCAAAATAATTAGTCTATCAACAATAAAGACTTCATACCTAGGCGTTACTTGTACTCTTCATTTTGTAGTACATGCTCAGTATGACTAAAGAGATACCCAAGTTTGATACTAAGCCAATTCCCGTCAGCATATTAACACAAATAAAGGTGGTGGCTGGCAGTGTGATTCGAAAGTTATAGATGAGAAAAGAGAATGCTGAAAGAGGAATGAAGTCTTACTTCTCCTGAATTTATATTTGTTGATGACATTCAGGATGACCGCTTGATTTGTAAGTGCGCTGTTTGCATCGATTAACTGCCGCAACGAACCCGAATAGACTGCGACGGTGTCGAGAACAATGAAAATCTTGGACGAAAATGGCCTGAAATTGATTTGCGATGACGCAAATTTCAAGGCACTCAGACCATTTTGAACTCTTGATGCACTCGTGAACTGAAGGTTTTTCAATGCCGAGATCAAATTATCAATGCCTCCTGATGCTTCACCGTTGCCTGTTTGAATGAATGGCATGAACCTGTGGCCAATGCCCCCAAAACCAACCAGTGAATACCTAGGAATAATGACATCTGCTTGTACCTTCAAGCTTCTGACTTAATCTACCACTATGTTTGTAGTATGTCAATTATAGCTTAACAATAAAAGCATGAAAGTCAATAATCCAAGAAAGTTTAAATTCAAAAATAAAAACATGCATCAACATTTCTAAGAAATTAGCTTTCTAAAATAAAGCTAAGCTGTGTGGTGAAAACAGTTTGCAATTATACGCAGGATATTAGACACACCTACGGAAATCGAAACGTTAAATAGAAAATGAAAAGATATGATTGAGCTGGGCACCGAAATTAGAAACTTGTACAAAATTGCAAGAGGAGCATGGCACTCCGAAATTTATAGCCAGATGCTGATCGAATCGTGGGAAAATGAGGCAATGATGCAAATGACAAATGATGTCTTTTTGAACAATGAAACTTAAGTTCTTCAGTATCGAAGAGTCATGTTTCCCTTTTCTTTACAACATTGAAGCTTTGAACAGCAAAAAGATTGGGTCAAAAATACCAAATGTAAGACCCACTTGAATGGAGAGAAAGCAGATTGAAGGTAAATTCAGAAATAAGAATGATACATGGAAATTTAATGGCCGGTGCGCTCTCATAGAGTAACCACATTTACGTTGACGGTATGTTCTGCAAATCGATGCTACACTTCTTAAACCGAAAGTATAATTTACCTAGCATCGATGTCAAAGTTTTCCAGGTGGTTGTCCAGCTGTCTGAGAACGTATTTTAGATTCCTCACAGCCTTCTTGGAGTGAAAAGAATCTCTTATTATCAAAATTATATCAGCAATGCTTCCATGACTACTGTATTTCATGCTTTTGGTTTCCATTGACGGTTTTCCGCTAGCTCTGCAGGCAGCTAGGAAAAGAAAAGGATCAATTGGAACAGAGTGAAGCAAGCGATTGAGTACATGTCGGTAAAGTAGATTTGAAATACACCGTTGAAATACGAGGTGCTTCAAAGGCATTGAACATAGTTATTGAACCTGAGAATTAGTTATTTCACCATTTCTGGATTGACATCAAACCGAGGTTGGATGATAATAATAATAGTAACTGATAGGCCAGACATTGTTGTCAAGGACATTAGATAAAAACCAAGTCTGTTGATTGATATGACATGCCCCCAAGACTGCAATAAGAAAGGAATTAAAAAAACTTGCCAAGTAGGAAGATCTGCCAAAAGAAGCAACCAAAATATGGAAACTGGAAACACAAATTATTCCATTGGCTATCAGAGCCCTGGGAATTATTAAAAAGGACGCCGATTTGCACCTGAAGAAAATACCTGGCAATATAAGGATATCAGCATTGCAGACAACAACACTGTGTGGAACAGCCCTTAGAATCATATGCCCATTTAAAAGAAAAAGAAAAAAAGAAGAGAAGTAAAATCGTACAACTTCTGTGCAGAAGCTACTTCCAAGTGCTCTATTCACTCTTGGACCAGGATTCGTCGCGATGTCCAGACACTCAAAGGCAGTCAAGCAAGATGAAATATGATAATAATAATAACCGTATTTATAACAATTTCAATTATTTTAGGATGGTAACCCATTCAGCAGCGCTGGTTTGCAAGGGGACGACCATCTACAAATTAATTCAACAAAACGGTCATGTATAAGAATTAAAATATAAGTGTCATTAATAATATACGAAAGCAAAGTAAAGCAACAAAATAAAACTGAAACAAAAATATTTAAATAACTACTTTAAAAGATTTTACTGATGGCGCTTTTTGCAGCAGCTGATAGGCCGTTCCAAACTTTCGCTCTCCTGAAAGAAAATCCATTTTGCCCACTACTCATCCTTTTTAAAGGCAGTTTAAGATCGCTTTGAGTGTTTCTTAGAGCTCGCGAAGAATAGTGAGAGTTGCGGGTAAACAGATTCTTTAGATATAATGGGGAAAGGTCATTTAGGGACTTAACGTCATGACAGCTACTTCATAATATATCGATTCTCGGATAGATTAAATTCCCAGATTTGAGAGCAGCGGTTTGCCCGGGGAATCAAATGGGCTATCAGATATGATTCCAACAACCCTGTTTTGCAATTGTTGCAGTTTATCTAATTCCGTCGCACTACAGTAGCCCAAAACTGAAGAACAAAATCTAAGATGCTGCCCCACTTTGCCTAAATATAAATTTTTAAGATGCTGTGGAAGAAAACATTTAACATTTTTCAGAAGGCCGCAAAAGCTTTTTATGACAGCACGTTTTTCTAAGTTGGAAGGCTGTCTATTTGAACTCCCAAACACTTGGTAGCTTCGACGGTCAGAACTTGCATATTTTGCATATCAGGATCAAAGTCATCTGTCAAACCTCGTTATTTTTGACGGGTAGATATAATCCCCGAATCTGTTTTTATATTTAGTGAATGCTTATTTCCACAAGCCAACCATTAAGATAATCCAAATCTTTATTTAGGATCATATTCCGGCGGTGTAGGGATTTTCCATGGACAGAGAGACTCGTATCATCAGCAAACAGTAACCGGGCAATTTTTCATTGCTTTCGGCAAATCGTTTATGTCTGCAAGGAACATCAGAAGGCCTAGACAGGAACCTTGTGGCACTCTGGTTTGCATTTTTTGTACCTGGGAGTCCTTACCATTTACTCTACAATATTGCTTCCTTTCTGAAAGGTACAAATTAAAGTATCATCAAGGTAAGCTGGTAAGGTCTCTCACCACACTCGATTGGCAGCTGTACTTCTACTTCCAACTCAATGCATCTCTTCACGTACAATGAAGCAACGGAACAAGTCAACTTTAATTGATTCCTAGCAAAGCACTCGGAAGTATCACGTAGACAAGCCAAATAGTATGGCATTGGGTTGATCGTCGCAAAAGCCCTGTTGAAAGAAGCAAATGCTTTTATTTCATGATCGAAAAAAACATATCGAGTAAGACGTAGACTAGCAACGAAAGGAATAATTCTTACTTGGCCAAGGGAGATCTCGTGTCCCTAAACAGATGGAAACATGTTCGGCTTGGTTGGATGGTGCACTCTGAAGTGAAATCCTCTCTCTTTAATGCTCGACATTTGCGACCATCGTTCAACTTCCATGAATTGATGAATGACAATAAATCAACAATGATACGACCATTGGGCACTTTAAAGTCATCTGCAAGCTCGCCATTGTTAGAGCCAAATATCCCTTTAAAGCAAATCAAGAATGCAAACCATCAAGCAACGCACTACAATTCAAAATCACAACTTATCCAAAAATGTATGCAAAAAAGTTCTGTTCAGATGGAAGCAATTTACCTAGAGTCTTGTTGTGGAAAATTCCTGGTACCATGAACTGACAACGGAACAACTCCTTGTCACAGGTGATTTTCAATCCGAATGGGCTGACAATATCAATGCTGCTCCCTGTTGCAGTGATCAACGTTCCTTGTATCTTTGCCGGTAAATCATTGCTTACTTTGCCATGCTCCGACGAAAACAGATCAACCTATTTTTGAAGGAAAGCCAACAATCAAAAAACAATGAATGCACAAACTTACCAAGGAGCCCTGCTCTGAAATGGGGGAATGAAATCAACCTAGACCTTCATCTTCTTCTTCTTTATATCATCTACAGGAATCTCCCACCAAATGGGGTCGCCAATAGAGGCTGCCAAGCATCAATTCCACATCTTCCAGAGGGTCTGGCTTAGGTATTTATGGTCAAATACTCTTCCAGCCATCAACCTCCCACAGTCATCATTCCATTTAAACCCTCTAAGGAGGGTCAATTTTCTTCTTTAGCATCAACTGTTTTTCAAGGGGCCCTCCATTAGAAATGTTCACTTTATCAAAAAAAGACTACTATTCTAAACTCATTGAAACAGAAATATAAATGATTAGAAAATTAACTTCAAAACCTAATTACAACCTAGGTGTAACATTCATAAAATTGGCAATTGTTAAAGTTTTCTTCAAGGACAAGTGGAGGATACGTTGGTACTATTCCAATTCGGGAATCAATAGGGGATAACTCAAACAAGATGTTCAATTGATTGATATGCAACACGATCTGAGCATGATTTACGATAAGATAACAATCAGGGATACTCACGTCGCCATTCCTGGATAAGAAAATGCTAGCCTTTCCAATAAACATTTGCAATTGCCCGTTCCTGACGAGGATTGTGAACAAACCATTTCTGAAATCTCTCGATAACAGATACGTGCAACCAACGTTATCTTTCAATGCAGGCAAATATGCATAGCTGCCATCGAAGGAAATTATGTGCTGATTGGAAAATATTGCGACCGCTGAAAGAATAATACAAGCGCTCATTGGTCAATTCAATAATGAAATTGAATAGCACGGAATATACTAAATGGCAAGTACAAACCTCATGATTATTGGAATCTGGGAGAGCACCCCGGTTCTGCATCAATTTGCATCCACAGAATAACACTAACATAAAACACAACGAATAATGTATTTTTTACAAAGTAGGCTACTTAATTACTTATTGCCAGGCAGAAGATTTGTACATGATGACTGGCTAGAGCATTGAATAAGAAATAGACTTATACGGAATACCTTGTCATGGGAGTGGGGGAGGGGTGTATAGAAACTGAAAAATGACCAGACTTCTCAAGATATCTACTATTGGTAAAAGTGCGAGCTTCACCTGGTAATGGTTTCAAGACATTTATCTTGCTCTTTAGCTGTTCACTATCTTTGATGATTGACTGCAATTTTTCAGCTGGAAGAGGAATTGTTGCTACACTTGAGATCCTTTTCAATGGCTCCATGATTCTTTGCGAGTATGTCGATCGAGCGAATGCGTCCAAGTCCGATGGAAATCTTTGAAGGAATTCTTGATACTTTTTCGTGCCATTTCGAAGAAAAATCGGAATCATATCGATAGATCTTTGTGTCATCAAAAAAGCATTTCCTACCACAGACTTCGCTCTTGATAGTTCTGAGTTACGTTTTCCTGCCCAAGTTCTGCTTATGAAAACGGTTGATGGGACTGTTTGTGCTTGGTGAAGCCTTGTAAGCATCGGTATTGTTTCGTTATACATCACTCTGCTTGTAAAATCTCCATGAATATCCGGGTATTTTATGTACGGTGGACCACCAGCGGATGCGTTTAATGAAAGAGACTGAAAATATTTGATGCGATATCGAATATCAAATGGAAATGAAATTGAATTATAGACAGAACAAGTATTACAAAATCATCACAAGATTTTTGCTATCAAATGTTAAAGAAATCATTCACTTATTCGTCTAAAGATATTAAGTTGGTGTGATGTATTTACGAGGATCACTTTAGAAGATATCAAAGCAGTTTTATTCAATTTTAAGTGTCCGTCATATAAGGAATTCGTCTTGAAGAGTAATTGAAGAGATAACTGAAGAGCAAAGTACATTTCCAGCGCAAAGCTTGAATAACGGTTGAGTCGCAAGAAAGAAGGGTATTCGACTGTAGAATGATCATGAATCTTCATGCTAGATAATGTGAGATGCAGATGAAGATGAGCACTCATCCGCAATGGCGACCCCATCTGAATAGAACTTAAGCCAGGATGAGAAGATTGAAGAATAATATTGGAAGGATGTGTTGAGGTGAACGTAGCAACTTCCTCTTGCACATTAAGTATGATTAAAGCGAACAATTGATGTCTACTTCAAACGTTTTTCAAACAAACCTTATGCTCATTCCAAACGAAATATTTCATCCAATTCTTGCGTATACTGCTGATTTGCGGGATGAGAAACTCGATCTCTGACTCACTGATAATCTTCACGTAGCTTTGAAAGCCATGTTGAATTTGCACCAAACTTTCTTCCATCCTCATCATTGTTCCATATGTTTCATTCCTCAACTTCTCAACTTTTAGTCCCTCTTTCTCTATTGATGTCTTCACATTGTTCATTACGTTTTTCATTGACTTTCTCATCTTATTCATTACGACTGAAATATTTCCAACGACTTCTTGGTAAGATATCTGTCCATTGGCTACTTTGCCAGACATTTCATACAGCGGATTACCATCTCCCCACTTCAACAGGGATCTACCTTCACTTCTTACAATATCCAACATAATCTTCTGCAGAATTTTCATTTGGTGTTTCAACGCCGACGTTTCATTGGACAAGAACTGTTCTGCGTCGAATTTCTTCAGCAGTTTGAAAATCACCGCGTGATGGTCTAAATTCCCTAAATCTTCGCGAATATCTTTAAGATGATCGTGGATTGTTCGCAGATTCAGTCTTTCCAGGATTTCCTTCGTAATCAAATTCTCTTTAATCGAAGATTCTACTTTTGACATCCAGTTAAAAATATCAGACTTTTCTTGGTTTAAATGCTCGCGCAATTTTTCCATCATTGATTTGGGAAGATTCAGCAAATATTCCTTTGGGTTTCTGAGATATTCTTTCTTGGAGAGGACTTGCCTCGCAAAATCAGTGCGCTTTAAAACAACCAACATTCCATTAGTTATTTTTGATGTCCAGCCTCGCAAGACATTTGGAAGATTTATGCTCGCCATCACTTGCAGATCTTTGTCATCTAAACTATCAAATGCTCTTTCCATAACTTTTGTAGCATTTTTAAACCGTAAATCGAGCTGTGCTCGCAGCTGCCTAAAATCATAAATTGACCCGAAGTCGGCTTGCAAGTCGTGAATAATGGACGAATTCACGTAGGCCGATTTCACATAGCCTAGCAGTTGCTTCCCGGCTTTCTGGATTATTTTGTGCAGCGGCTGGGTCGACCTCTTCAACAAGAATTTCCTCACATTTTTCAACACACTTCGCAACTAAAATTGTGAACAAATTCCCCAACTGTTAACATGAATTGTTTGAATTAAAGGGTGTAACAGTATCACAGCCAAGATTGAAAAATTGATCAGTCAAATTAAAATTATGGGTTGATCTCAATCCACAAACAAACATTGAAAAATACTTTAATCGAATTATGAAACATCAGTACTAAGGATAATAAACAAAAAGGATAATAAACAAAAAGGATAATAAATAATAAGGATAATAAACATGAATCTACCACATTACCTCCTTCTGGCTGCTCAAGAGTACTCTTTCAACCACTCTCATCTTCTTCTTCACTTTTCTTTCCACATCTTTCGCTGTTGCTGCCACTTTTCGAAGCATTGTTTTCAGTGCTTGCTCAGGTGGTTGGTCGTCACTTTCTTCAATCAATCTTATTACATGTAAAGTCAAATTGAATCGATCAAATTTCATCAATAAAGTAGCCAGCTCTTGCACATTCGATGTCCTGCCAATGTCATTCTCCTTTGCCAATTCTTTTTTCAACAATTTCCTAACTGTGCCAAATACAGGAACCGTCAAATCGGAGCCGAATTTCACCAATTTTTGCCAATTCGCAAAATCTTCGCCAAATCCCTCCCGTGGATACTTTGCGACGCCTTCCCTAAAGCGATGACTGAAATCTTTCACATAGCTTGCACTTTCTTTAAATGCAGCTTTGATCATCTTTTCAAACGCTTTAGTCTTTTTAACCATCTTTGGCAATAAGGTGTTGAAATCTTGAATCATAGGCACAATGTGGTTATTTATGGTTTGGTTCCCAATGTTCACCCTACCAAAGCTTTTCACTACATCTTTCAAGTGATCAAGTAAAACTGGAATCGACCATTCACTACCCTTCTCCTCCTTCAGTTTTCTGTAGCTCTTCACGGCTGAATCGAAATCTTTCAAATCAATGTCTCTCATCAATTTCAATAAATTAAGAATCGACGAGCCCGTGGAGAAATTCCCAGTCGCTTGAGCCATTTCCATAAACATTCTCGTACTAAAATTCTCCAGGATCTCTTCAACCACCTTTGTATTCTTTGGTGCCGTCAAATCTGTTCTCACAAAATCACCGTAAATTTGTTCCACCAAGATACGATCATTTCTGACGTAATGCTGTTTGAATTTCTCTATTTTAGTAGGAAATAACTGCGCAATCAATCTTAAGCTAAATAAGAATCGATCTTTCAGCAGTACAGAAGCCCTAGAAAAGAGAGCATTACTGGTCAAAAACATGAAAAATGAAATCGTAAAATTACAATTCAAGAAAGAGGCAGAATTTCAAAGTTGCAATCACCTGATTTCACATCCAAAGTAAATGAAGATGTATCAACATGCCATAAAATATTTACGTGTCTAGGGTTATGCTTCTGTTACACAATTCTATCTGCAGACTTGTGAAAACTGCATATATGCATGGTCTGCAAAAATAACATGATTCGTAACAAGATGGTTTTATTTGTGAGCTATGTTGGGGAACAGGCAGAATGGTTTATGCAAAGCCAAAAAATGGAAGAGAGAAGAAAGTGAGAAGCTACGAGGAGAGGGAGATTAGATCAAGTTTATTGATCTTAGATTTTAAAGATGGCAAATTGCAGAATTCAGGAAAGCAAGGAGGCAAGGCGATCCATAAATTCCATGTCCATGTTCTTGGGATTAATGATGGTTTCTGGGATAGAGTTATGGGTTGAAATGTTTATGCACGGAGAAGGATGACACTAGTGTACCTTGTCCAGAATTGAGGCAGTGGGAGACCTCCGATCATGATCTTTGGAAGGAAATCATCCATGAGAATCCTCAAATCTGCCACAGTGTCAGATGAAAAATTCTTTGCTACGTAATCAAACAACAAATTGAACGCTTTTCCTCCAACATCAAACAACACTCTCGTTGAATTGCTTGCGAAATCTCTCTCCTCCACAATATCTATTTCACTCATAACTTCTTCCAAAATTGGCCGGACTCTGCTCTTCCATGGATTTCGCATGAGTTGAATTACAGCGTGTAACTTCTTTCTGAGTAGCCTTTTTCCTGCTTTGTAAATCATTTCTTGTTTCGTAACATTCAAGCCATCAAAACCAAGAGCCAAATCAGTTAATGAGGCTAGTTCTAGCAAAACATGCGACAAGCTGGTATTATCAATAGGCCTTTGAAGGACGTCACTCATCATTCTCTTTAGCTCTTTGTTTGCATCAATTTCATTGTTGATGAACTGCAAAAATCTCTCATCATTCGACAGAGCATCAAGTAGATCACTTTTTCTCGCCTTCCACGATTCAATTGTTTTGTTAAACATCGGTCCCGTCACACTTTTGCCTGCTAACAAAGTTGCATTCAGTTTATGTCTTAGTAGCTTCCCTACGAGAACTGGCAGCGAGCTACTCAATGTCATATCGCTCATTGCATTGCTTATGACTTCCATAATTTGATTTATTGTCTCCATCGGCATCTTGTGATCCATCATTGCCTTTCTGCTACCTTCGATCACGGCTTTCTTCAGTTCTTCACTCTTTGCGATTTCAGCCAAGGTGTCCATGCTGCTTTCCAACTTCCCCCCTTTGCCAATCATAATCCTCAATTTCTCAAACGACAGAATGCTTTCAACCATCTCATTCAATCTAGGAATCAAATTCTTCATCTCAGCTTTCATTGGATATTCTTTCATTCCCATCCAATTATTTGAATGCTCCTTCACAATTTCCTTTATCAATCTCCTCCACCCATTTGCCAAAGCCTCCCATTTCTGCGGCCTGTTCTTCAGCAATGCCTCTGTCCCGACTGAGAGCATAATCAGATTTTTTAACTTCATCTCAGAATCCTTTGATAAAGCCATCTTCTTTATTATTTCCTTCGAACTGTTGAAAAGCGTTGCATGGAATTGCTTATACTCTGACAAATAAATATATTTCAATTTGTTGACGTATTGGTTCAGACCAGGATGGTGAATAGAAACTTTCCACGTGTCACCTTGACCAGTTTTTGATATGGTTATTTTCGTTTCGTTGATAACAGTTGAATCGTCACTGTAGTCGATGACGATATTGTACTCCTTCTGTCGGCTGAATATTACGCGTACGCTTGCATTGAACTGTTGCGCACCCACTCTCAATCTGGCCATGCGTTTTGCCATATCCATGTCATAACTGGCATGATTACCGAATAAGTTGGCCTCCAATCGACGCGGGTACATCTCTGTCCTCTTCTCGTTTGGGTTCACGCGAATTTCTCCATAAAATGATGCGGTCGGTTCTTCTGATCGAATCTCTTTTTTCACGGCCGAAATGGGCTGACGTTCGGTCAGCAACGGTGAAAGCTTTGACGATCTGTACTCAACTTGCGAATCAATCGTCCCATCAGTCGGTGCAAAAGCGAAACGATCTGGAGAGAATTTCATTCACTTAGTTTAGATTTGGTCTCAATATAATACCAGCAAAACTACAAAATGAAACGTCAATTCTAAAACAAAAGGCACTGTTGCAAACGTCGAGAATGATGCGACAACCAGAGAATGAGCCTGACCTTACTTTATATTTTGATTTATGAACATATCATACAATAGGACACGAGGTCCTTACCCTGACGACGCTTCGCCGGAATCCCTCCCGATTACAATTTGCTCCCTCTTGCATACCTACCTATACGTGATTAATAAGACGGGGGTTAACTAACGAATCCTACAGGCATCATCTTGGATTTGAGGGTATTCAGGTCATATGCATGTCAATATTCACTTTCGCTTTTGCAAATCTTAACTATTCAACTGGTAGGATAAAAGTCTCTGACGGAAAACAGTATGTTTCGCATACTGACCAAATGAATCTGCATGAAAATGAGGCATGACTACAAGTACTTTCAAAAATAATTAATCATGCGACATGTAGTGATATTCTCAAAGTCTTTGGTATGACTCGAAAGGGAATGGAATGGAAACCGACCTAATGATTACCATAGGAGCATTGCACCATTAGACCATGGATGAAAATAACAAGCAGAAAAGTCCTTCTGACAGTGCAGTGCTTTCATAGTGAAGTGATCGAATATTTGGGAAACTTTTCTTCAAAAGTGAAGAACTAGACAATCGCAACCTCGAAAACATCTGGGCAATTTCTATACTAAGTTGCTTGCACCTTTGAATCTCCATTTCTGCTACCTCCTCAAATTGTGATAATAGACTACTGAAAATTCAGAAGCCAGAAACGTCAGCATGAATTTGGGTATAGATGAGAATGCCATACCTTCATACAGTTTGACATTGTTACCAAGCACCATCAAGCTTTCTCGGTTAGCAGCCACAGACATTGTCCTACCATTTTCTTTAGTCGTTTCCATGTATGACAAAATAATGGTACCATTTCTTCGTTTTCTCACAAACTTTGCATCAAAACTGGTCTCTACGTCGCCATGGGGCACAAAACCGTTTGCCTAGGACATTTAAACTCACATGAGAAGAAATATAAGAAAAACTAGATCGAGATAAACTACGGCTACGGAAAATCAACTAAACCTATCAATCAATCAATCAATCAATCAATCAATCAATCAATTATTCAACCAATCAAGCAATTAATCGACCAATCAAGCAATCAATTATTCAACCAATCAAGCAATTAATCAATCAGTCAAGCATTTAATCAATCAGTCAATAAATCAGTCAGCCATTCACAGTGAGTGAGTGAGTGAGTGAGTGAGTGAGTGAGTGAGTGAGTGAGTCAATGAGTCAGTCAATCGTTATTATTCAAACAATAGCCATGACACTCTTCCACGAAAACTTGCGTATTATACTTGACTTCGAGCTTAGCAGAAACCGGAGTAAGCGTTCTCAGCATTTTTTCTGGCGAGGTGGATTCTTATGAGATGGTTTCTCTTTGCCTTCCTCCCCAATGGTGTTTCTTTATTGTGACACGTGCAGGTTTCGAACTCACAACCCCTTGTTATTAGACCCCCAATGGATTGCAAATATAATTAAATGCAAATGGATTGAAGTAATTGAAATCTTTGAGATGTAATAGCAATGATCATGTTTGAAAGCATAAGTATATTGTGAAGAAAAATCATGAAAACATGAACAAAATAATAAAGAGACAAAATAAATATGACGAGAATTAATCAAGACTCACTATCTTTAGGTGCATTGAAAGGTCTTGTTGGTTGCTTTCGAAGTCCAGTTTCAACCATCCGGTCGTGTTTCCCTGTCTTGTCAGTACCGCCTCAGTTGGAATCTTTGCATCTAAGCTGAGGTTTCTACTGGGCACGCGAATGGCCAGTGAAGAGAGACGCTCCATCAACGGTCTTGTGCTCTGGTCAATCTCAATCGTTGCAACGAGTCCAGGGGCACCATTCAAATAACTTTCCATCTTATACACGTCTTTTGAAGCAACCGAGCCAACACTATTCACTCTTTGCTTGAAATTCACAATTTTTGTTATGGATCTCATGCCATCTTTCACCAGTTCTAATTTCACTACCTTGCTACCACCTAAAATGCAGACACAGTCAATTCAACCACGTGCATACATCAAGTTTCTACAACCAAGATATAGATTCCTCCAAAGATTTTAAAGGAAGCATGCAGACAACACTTTTACACGAAACGGTTACTACTTTCATAGCCATAAACATCTTTGCCCTTTTAAATTGAAAATGTTACTATTTCAATGCAATAAGTCAGTGTTGTCAGCTGATAAATTCTCAATGAAGCCTTCCCCGTTGATAAAAAGACAAAAGGAGAGTTGAGCCCTTGATACGAGCGCCAAAGATCACCTTGTTAAAGAGTTGAGCCATGGCATTGTGAGATAGAGTGGCTAGTTCCTTTCTTCGAAGCATTTCACCCCAGCTCCACTCCAGACATCTATTTACTGCAGAGCAGGCAGCAGATGATGGGCACTCCATTTACTTACTGTTGCGTAGGGAGCAGATGATTGGCAAGCCGTAACCGGAAAGAGCAAACGTGCAACCCGGGACCTTCAGCAAAGAAAAGGCGTGCACTAACCAATATGCAAACTATCCCTGTGAAGAAGAGGGAAATCTATCGAACGAGAATGTAGATTACCAGATTTAATCGCAGCGAGACATATCCCAAATGTGTTATGCAGAATACGTGCTTGAGCACAAACCATCCTTTCACCATCAGTGGTACTGCCTTTGTAGAAGAAAACCGCTTGGCCAAACTGAGAGCCTACATTGCCAGTGATTTTGATACCACTCTTGAGCGGTGTCTGAATCAAATTTGCTCGCATTTTTGCAGGGAATCCAATGACGGTAGCTTGCATGCTTGATCGATTGAATTCATACTTCATCCCGTATTGTTTTCCTTTTATCTTGATCTTACTACTGATTAACTTATTTCTGCTTTTGAAATTGAATTGTGTCAGCCACTGGAACACATCGGGACCCTTAATGGCTCTCAGCTACGAAGAAAATCAAAACGGTTGAAGCGAAAACGAATTGAAAATAGATGCCTACAGAGAAAGCATTTCAAAAGGAAATATGACTTGTTCATTGTCAATCAGCAAAAAAACCAGTAACTTACAATTAATTTTTGCAGCCCATTTGCCTCGAGCCAATACATTTCTCCAGAATACGAATTTTCCGAGGTGTTTGTGACTAGCTTAATTCTGCGTTGGATGAGATCCGCCTTCATGGTCTGGTTCAACCGAGTGGGGGGCCAGTCGATCTGCATGTCGTAGGAAATGACTGGATGCGATGGCACAAGCTGAATAGCAAACGTTTTCCTTCCGTAAATGATTCTGGTGAAGATTGTCTGTGGGTTGTACGCGACTTTGACTTCACATTGAAACGGGACATTGCCATAATCGACCAACCAATCAACCCCCCAGAAACCATACGTATCCACAAAGGTGAACTTGCTTTTTCCTTTCAACAAAGGACTCACTATGTTCACTTCCATTCCTAATTTCAAATCAAGGGTGGCTGGATCGGTTTCATTGTAAAAATTAGTTGAAACCATTGACTCCTGTCCAGAATAATAATTCCATGTGAAATTCGTTTTCAATCCGTGGGTAATGTTGTCATACCTAATACAGACAAAGGCACGGAGAGTGACATGTTGGAAAAAGGCAGTAAATTTGTAGAAAAAAATAAAATGAAAAGATACCTCACAGTAGAAATGAAAATCAGAATGAATAAAAAAATAATCGGGGAATACGTACTCGTAATTAAAGTGAATTCCCTCCTCTGAGTTCCCCAGTGTTACTCCGGCGACACCTTTGTGTCCCAGTGGATCAAAGCCAAGTTTCACTTTGAGCATCCTGAACAGCAAAGAGCCGGGCGTATCGAAGAACATTTCGAAAAACTCGTCCTTTCGAATTATGTCGAAGTGATAGAACTTTAGAGACGCATCTGACTTTCTAAGTCTAAAGCCAACACTGGCAGGACCAGATAGCGGGTAGAACGGAGCACTGATGTCATGATAAGCGACGGGGAAGCGGAGATTGGCGCACACATCCATGCCTATTTGCTCTGAGATGTTGATGATCTCTTCAGAACAAATGTTCAGCTGTAAATGAATGGAATAATTTATCGAAAAACTAATATCACATAAATCAGATTAATTATGAACAAGCGAAAATACAACAATGATAAAATCAAAGATCGACCAAAATTCATCAAAGATTTCTTTATTCATGGCCAAATTCCGCTTTTTTCTTCTTCTACAATATGACTAAGATGGAGAGTGAGAAAGAAAATGTGAAAATGAAAAAGAAAATAAGGAGACCTTTGCTCGCTTCTCCGAGCCTGAAATGGCTAATTCTTCGTTGCCAACAACATGAAACATTTCATGTCTATAAAAAGCGAAAAAGAGATTGTGTCGATTTGATAATTCTTAATTTCCTCAAAGATCTATCAAGTCTTCTCGAGATAGAAAGGGTTATTGTTAGGAGATTCAGAGCTCGTTCATCAACGTTATTGCTTGTGTTGCTTCTTTAGCAGGGAAAAAATCCGAATTTACGCATAATTAAGCCAATCAGGTGCAATTTGCCGTATATCTGTCTCCATTGCTAGGAAAAAAGGAGTGAAGTTGAAACCTTTGCTCGATAAGAGCGTGTGGGAGCGGTGCGGGCTGAGGCAGGGCTGAGGCAGGGCTGAGGCAGGGCTGAGGCAGGGCTGAGGCAGGGCTGTGTAAGGGAAAGTTACAAGACAGAGCCTTTCCTCGCCGCACTCTGCTTCTAGCTTTATTCTGGGTACCCATTAACTGATGGGTGGCAAAGAGACACATGTACGCGCGTCCTCTAGCCTTTGACTTTCAGCACAGTAAAAATGCACGCTAAAAATCTTGTTTACTGCTCCTGTCAAAATTATTGGTCACAGAAGGGTGAAAATGCATTTTTTTGTCGTGATTTTTGATGAGGAAAGGTTATGGTGGCCTATAGAAAGCCCCAACAAAGTAAGAAAGAAGAAAGCAAAAGGCTAAGAGGTGAAAGGATATCAGTTCAAGTTTATTGATCTTAGATTTGAAAGACGGCAAGTTGTAGGATTCAGGAAATGAAGAAGAAGGCAAGACGTTCCATAAATTGAATGTTCTTGGGATGAATGATGATTTGTGAGATAGAGCTCGTGGATTGGGCAGTGAAACTTGGAAAGGGTGTGAGGAGTGAGCCGTTATCATGCACAAGTTACCCTTCACATAGCACAATTAGTACTTACGTATAGTTGAACAAATCAATTTCAGTCTCAGGAACATCCAGCTTGATTTTCAGCTGCTTCCCTTCTTTGTAATTCAATTCTCCTGATAATTTGTTTGCTGCATGCGTGCTTGAATGAAATCTGAGTCCAGCTTTCGATGCAATACCATATACTGTTACTTTTCCAGATACATCCAATGAAACACTGTCAAGAGAAAGCTCTTTATGATCGCTCCATAAAGGTCAAGAGATCAAAAAGGCCAGTAAAGGTCAGTAAAGATTGCATAAGGCTAACAAATGTCAATCAAGGTCTTATAGGTAAGTTGTGTATGCATGGCGCTAGTGATAAAAATACCTAAAAGCATTTTTTTTGGACACAATCATAGATTCAATGAATCAACCAAAGCAACGGAGAATGATTAATTCCGAATTCAACAATCACCCTGGGGCAGCTGATCCTTGCAAATTCACCATTTTGGGTCCCATGATAAGATTGCTGACTTTGGCTTTGCCATTCAAATGCAGCGAAAATGCAGCCGATCCATTCATTTCAAACGCAAGTGGCATTCCAAGAACTGTGGGCACGACGTAGCTTCCTTCTAGGAATAAAGCACTTCTCTGCAGTGAAGCACTTTTTCCTTTCGTCAATGAATACAGCAACTTTAAAACGTTGACATTATCTAGCTCTCCATTAAGCATTGGAATATCTTCCAGTTTTAATAAACGCACTTCATTTCCAAATACTTTGATGGACAGGTCTAGGCCTGGGACACTTTCTTTCATGTTCACCTTCAAAATAAAAATGAATCCCCTTTTAATTTGTTCAATCAAGGCACAACAACTGCAATGGACTGACGTGAAAGACTCCAACATGATAGGCTATCGCTTGCCTTCTTCTTGAATTCCTGAATCCTAAGGCTAAGATCAATAAGCTTGATCTGATCTCTCTCCTCTTAGCCTTTCACTTTCTTCTTTCTTCCCATGTTGGGGCTTTGTATAGGCCACCATGGCCTCTACTCAACACAATTCACTAAGAAAGAAAAAATCTTTTTCCAAATATATGGCACCATTTTAGGTATTCTCGCAAAATTAGACTTCTTTGCAAGAAAATCTCAGTTATAAGAGAGCAGTTAAGGCTTTCTAAACTCAACCAATAAACTTTGATTGGATGATGCAACATAAAACAACTGAAAGGTATACCAACCATGTTATGAAGAATATTTATTGATTTCCAGAGGGAATCCCCCTCGGGATTTCTTCTTTTGCGAGAATTTTCACTACTTTTCATGTTCTCTGGGATACTGAAAAGTTGCTTCACAAATTCTTTTGAGAAATATCCATTGTCGCCAACGATTTTTTCCATGTATACTTCTAGACCTTCCATTCTCGCATCCACCTCCAAAACGTCCACAGCCAGGCCTAGTATTTGCGCGTTCAACCTCAATTTCACTGTTCTGGGAATAACACTCTCAGGGTGGAATATGGTATGCCCACTAATACCACCACCAATGTCAAAATAATCTATGAAGAATAGGATGAAAGCATGCATAGGGTATTGGTTACAGAGAAGTTGAGTCTGGCAGGACTTTGTTTGACAGGTGAAACCCTGAGCTACGGCATTGTTTGATAGGGGACAGTTCCTCCCAGTTGGGGAGCGATTGGAAGGTCCCAGGTTTGAGACACGCCCGTCCACGTTTCTCTTCATCTTCTCCCTGTCCACCCATGAATAAATGGGTTTCTTTAGAAAACCTGGGGGTTAAACGCGGCAAGAAAAGTATTGCTTAATTCAAGAATGTTGAGAACTTTGGTCAACTTATGGGAAATTCATGAAAAGGACTTTTGCATATCAATGTAAGCTAAATGTTGCTGGCAAAAGCTAGGGGATTGAACCAGTAAAAAAAACAAATGTGGGTGCTTTCATTTTCAAAATAAAGAAAATACAAACCGATGAAAAAGGAGTTGCCATAAACTTTTGAATATCTGGTTGGAGCAGGGTCGAAGTTGATCCGGTTCCTCTCTCCTAACACCTTCTTAAAAAGATTCGCATACCTAGAATAAAAAAGAATGCTGAATTGCATGGTTCCAATTACTCTTCGCTTGAAAGCGATAAACCTGATATCGTAGACAGAGCAATACGAAGAATAGATAAGAACGGAAAATGAAATGGAAACCAACCTCGCTTTGGACGAATCTTTTGTCCTACTTGAAGTAGACAAAAAGGAATGAATGAATGACCTTATCTGCTGAGCCTCCCTTTCATCATTCACCATGTCTACAGATAAAGAAATATCAGCCTCCTTCGGATCACGCATCAGCATTAGAAATGATTCGATTCTTCTCTCAGTGTCGACGTTTCTATCAATTACTATGGTGCGTAGAACATTTGTGATGCGGTCACTCAATGGCATTTTTCTCAATGCTTGTACTGCAGCAACGCTTATCTTTGTATCAATGGCATGCTTCAAGCAGTCAATGATGACATCTGTCATTTTCACAGGACGGCCAGCATTCCCAATCGCTTTCAGAGCGTAGTAAATCACTTTATTACGATCTTTCTGTCCATTTCTGCAGTCATTCCCCAGCAATCGCATCAAGAAAAACTCAGCATCATACAATACACTCCTAATTGTACCCTACAAAAAACGGTATCAATCTTGCTTAAACGCTCTTACCAGAATTACCAAATACCGCTAAATACATACATCGGAGCAAATGCCGCTTCGTCCAGAAATTAAGTCAATCAATGTTTACAGAAAGGCAATTTGCTGGCCTTAAAAAGCACTCGATGACATTCCAAATGCAGCTTACCTTCCTCTGGCATCCAGTTGGCCTGTGTTGACATAATTTATGCAGCAATGTTCCCAAGAGAAGAAGTGCTGTTGGATTCTCAGTCGATTTGTAAATGCCCTGTGTGGTGAGATACAAATCAGGCAATTATAGTGAGACAGAGAGGCGCCAGTTTCGATAACAATGTTGACTGCTTTCACCATCAAATATTCAAATGGAAATAGGGGGTAGCAAATCGAAATGGGAAAATGCAAACACTTACAATCACTGCATTAATCATGCCAGGTGTTGGATCCTGGATGAAATTCAGTGCCGTGAGAGCATTGTCGATTTGTTCCGTTGGCATTTTCTTCGATGTGATCAAGTTGGCAAGAACATTGACACAAGCATTTGTCCCACACTGAGCCAAAGCGTCAAAGAAAAACGATCTGTGCGAAGACATTTAACAGTCTTGATCGTTGAAGAACCATTGAAGAATCAAAGCGGATCAAAGCTTCAAAATAGTATCAGATTGAAGCTTCATTTCAACGTGTTCCGCTATCAAAATTCTACCATATTTTGATCAAAATAAATATCACATAATTGGAACGGACCCAGATCAAGATAAATACTTCATGTTCATTAAATGTGCTTACATCCACCCTTCCTTCCGTAGCAATCTGCTCGGACCCCGACCTCATTTGATAATGCCTCCCTTTCTGCAGCAATCAGATTTTTGTCGGTTTCATTACTCAAGGCTGAACTCAAAGAAGTATGGATGAGATTGGTAGAAGAATGATGAAATTTAGGAAAGTTACTTGTATGAATCCGATCGGGCTTCGTCGCAAGTAGTCGCAGAAAAACACGTCTTTAATTGTGGCATAAGCTGGCCTATTCCTTGCTCGTTGATCGATCGAAATGCGTAGACAAGCTCAGTAAAACGGCTTGCAATCAACGGAGAATTCTGACTGCCATCCACCAATCTATGCAGCACGTTGATTGTGCTGGTACCGTCGGATGATTTCGAGCCTTCTTCGTGTTCATGCTCAAAAAGGAGAGATGTGCTGTATACCTCTGCAACGGGAAAGATTTCGAACGAAGTATAAGTAGGTTGAAAAATCAGCATCGATTGATTTGGGTGAGATGGTAGCATATCTACAGGCGAATGCTGGTGGTCGATAAACACTGGCGAAATTATAATCTAAAAGTTGTTTAGCAGAAAATGTGATCATTATTAGGGAAAGTTTCCAATGCATTTTAATGAATAAGAATTCAGAAAGTATCCAAGTAATTCTAATGAGCAATAATTCATTAATCGTTCATGACTTTTTTACGACTTATATCTAGGATGCGAAGCTAGAACAGATTTTTGGATACTAAAAAGCTTTTTGCTAGCAGTTTCTAAGCTTACCCTCTCAATAAGACCGCACCTACGCCTAGAATTACAGATATATTATGTCTCTCCTCATTCTAAGTGGAAGTTTAGCTGAAGCTGGGTTCCAACTACCGATCATTGGGCCAATGGGGAAGGATCTTACCATTTAGTTTCCTGACCCATATCATATCATTTGCTTTAACTTCGCTTATAAAAGCATTTTGGTTCTACTTGGCAAAGAGCTCACCTTGAAGTTCGGTCTTTTTGTTTCGATGTCGTTTCACGTTTTGCAGCCAAAGCACTTGACTATCAGTAAACGAAAGAATTGGATGAAAATGCACTTAATGAAGAGCTAAGTGAAGCTGCACAATATCTGAAAATTTATTATTATAAGTATTATAATTATTATTATCACTAAAAGATTATCGATTGTAGGCTAATGAAAACCAACTAAAACAGTGCTAGGTAGAATGAAAAAGGTATGTAAATAAACATGAACATATGAAATAAACATGCAAGTAAATATGAGATGAAAACAGTCATCCAGATGAAATCATAATGAGGTATTGGTCATTATCTCGTGGCATCATCGAAGAAGAATGAAGTTAAACAATGAAATACCTGACATTTGTGTAGCTTCCCGCGCCGGTAGAAGTTGAAAATGGCTTCAGCAAATAGTACTCATTACAAGAAATTCTCTCAATTTCATGCTTCTTCTTTACGTTGTAAACACAACTGCTTTTCGCATCATATATGGAGGAAACCTTTTGGCATAAAACGAATGCATTAAACGCTAATGTCAAATAAATACATACAGATAATGGTATATTGATAAAGAAGTCCAGATGATAAATATGTTTGGTATTCATGTCACCTTTTTAAACTGAATTGCTTCAATGTTCGAATGGGCAAATGTTCTCTTTTCGCAACTTGATAAAAGTTTTGTTTTCGTTACGTTTTTTCTGCCATCTTTATGTCTCTCCACCTCATAACGAACATCGCAGATACCAGATACATCAACCTAAATTGAAATATATATCAGAAGTGAGGTTCTTAGATAGAAATACAAGAAACACCAGACAACGTAAATGATTATTGAATATCAACGAAAGACAAGTAAGATACCTCGGACATCTTATTAGCAAGCGGGGGCTGGAACATCCAATTCGCACTGCTAAGATCGAAGGAAACAGGGCACAAAAACGTCAAAGAAAGAAACATATTGACGACATCAAAGAAATGACTGGAAGGCCTATTTCACATGAAATATTTCACATGACGGATGCTGCCAGTAGATGGAGATCTGAAGCGAAAGGTTGGAAAAGCCTCAAGAAGAAGATCAGCCTGGAAGTGCCTCGAGAAGAAGATAGGGAAGCACCCTATTCTACACAAGTGCGCATGTTCCTTGAATAACTGCGATTATGATTGTTATTATGATGAATCAAAATTGTGATATCTTCATATAGAGTATGTTGAATGGGCAAGGAGGCAAGACGGTGGTCTTTGTAGTGAGTTATGTTGAGGAAAGGCCATGGTGGCATATACAAAGCCCCAACAAAGGAAGAAAGAAGAAAGGAAAGTCTAAGCGGAGAGAGAGATAAGATCAAGTTGATTTGAAAAAGGGCCAGTTGTAGAATTCAGGAAAGGAAGCAGAAGGCAAGACGTTGCATAAATTGCATGCTCTTGGGACGAATTATGATTTGTGAGGTAGAGTTCATGGATTAGGCATTCGAACTTGGAAAGAGTGTGAATGAGTTGGCAATGATATTAGAGATCTAATGTTGGTTTTTATCATAAGTTGCATCCAAGCATTCGAAACAGAAACCACGCCAAATCAAGCAAGAAATTTTGCTAACCTGTTTGACAATTTTCTTTTTTGACCATTTCATTTGAAAGGCACTCAGTATTCCACGTTTGATGTTGAGGATATCTTTTTGCCTTTCTCTTAACACAGGTCGGACATCTTTAATCAGTCCATTGTCAATTAGAAATCGTATTGGGAACTGCTCTAGCGATTTCGCCAAGTCAACACTACGAGGCGATTTTTCAAAGGCGTCTTTGAAAGATTCTTCAACTTTCACCTTTTTCAACTAAAAAAGCAAATATTTCACTGTTACGTAAGGCAATTTTTAGAAATGAGAAGACTGTAAGGTATTCTAAAACCGAGCTAAAAAGGCGAAACCACAGTTGTGATCAATTTTTTTATATTCCACGAGTCATTCATATCATAACATGATAATTAACATGAAACAAAAATGCCACACACGATAGACAAAATGGCGGGTAAGAAATTATGGCGTTCATTGACATTAAAGACCAATAAACGTATTATGCACGTACTCTCATGGAATATTCACATGTGCCAATGAATTGAATCGAAATTTTCGCGGTAATTCGCATTTTTGCGGCATTTTCTGAAGCTCCTTTTATTCCATTTTCAACTGTCCCTGCATAACTGTACAAATACACCCGGTTTTTTCTGAAGACTTTCGCTGCCAAGGTACAAACCATGAAAAATAGTAATATGTGGTAGTCGTTAAATGCTCCATCCCTAATTTTATTGATACATAGAAATCAAAGCAAGAGAGGGGATGAGGAATGTCCAATAACATGTAACGTAACATCCCGCAAAAAATAACACTTTCCAATAACTGTTTCGTAGCAACCGAACTCCTTTTGAGCGGATAAAGCCGAGTTTTCTTGACAACTTACAAAGGGTTTAGAAATTTCAACCCAAATATTCAATAACTGTCTTGTAGAAATGAAACCAGAAACACATCTCGCGGCCTAGAACACATTTTCATTTGCATTATGACATTTTTGTATGGAAACAATTGCGAACTGAAGTATAAAGAACAATGGAAAGCATATTCACCTCGCTTGCAACCATTGTGATTACCAAATGCATACGAGACGACTGAGGGCAAATAATGAAACAACAATGACGGTAACAATGAAAATAGTGCTACGACACAGTAATGCATTCTACAGAAAGATGGGGGGGGGGGAGGAGAGAAGGACACAGGTAGTGAAAGGCAGACAGAGGAGCGAATAACGATGCTGAAAGTGTCAATATTCTGACGTCGATTTCATTCGATTCACGCACGGCAATTCAGTCACACGGGTCGTGTGAACGGTGCACCTTCTGCAGGGGAACCCTGCGAGGACCTGCAACATGCAGGGAAATTAACCCCTTCCCCACTCTCTTACCATGCCATACATCTAGAAATGTCGAGAAAGGTAAAATTAAATTCGTCACATCTTAATTCGCCACCTAGTGAGAAAGATGGACTGCAGTTAGTTTTTACTTCTGAGAATTTCCTTTCTTCACGTTGTCCAATGTCTACCCTTTCTATCATGACGACATGCGCTGTTCGTTATGGGGAGAAGAAAACGTTATTAAATTATTCATTCATTCGAAAAGTTCATTCGAAGCAATTGGATTGCTGTGCGCTACAGGGCACTTTTTAACATGATAAGTGGTGGGGGAATTCCTCACCAGAGTCCCTTCCATTGCCCACCAGTGAAATTTTTTTGCCCCACCAGTTGAAAACCCCTTTTCTTCGTTGAATTTTGTTTTACATTTTGTCTCATTCGACATGCTGTGTTCGAGCCCTGCTTTTTCACATTTTATCGCTGCGAAGGAAAAGTTTCGCTCGAAGGAAATCGAAACGGAGCCTGATCAAAACGATGCATGGTGGAACTTTGTCCTCTTGCGACATCAAAAACTGGCTTTTAATCTACGGGCGGAAATACCCCATTGACAATACCACTGTTTTTATTGCATTTTCATAAATATGAGGACGAATCTGAACTCACCACAAAAAATAACCGTAATGCGGACGAAGGAATTCCCATTCAACACCATCTTTCCTCCTTCAGCTGCAATATTTACTGATTGCACATTTCCAGCGAGTCTGTCGAATTTTCTTCCGGTCGTTCGATCAATACATGACAAAGTCACCGTCAATCACGGGCTTAAAAACAACCTGGATGATGGCTTCCGGTTAGCTTGGCACACATGTAAATAGATAATCAGCATGACACAGAAGTACGAGGTGAGAAATCTCATGTTACACCGGTCCTACGGCTGTGTTTTCTTCTAAAAATATAGTGTTTTACAAGCGTGAAAGAAGTGCGTGGGGATAATATCAAAGGATGAGTGAATGAATGTACGAAATTATGATTTATTATGATTCAGGCCAACGAGAGAAAAGTACTAATAGAATACACAATAAAACAGTTTCCGCAAAGAGAGAAAATCCCGTTCAGAGAGCACGTGTTTTGCTTTGATATCATCCTGAGTCATGTGAAGTAGGGCCATTTGAATAAAACTCCGCAGTAACCAATATGGGATTATGATAATTGTTATTTATATTAACGGATATTGATACAGTATATTTCTACAGTCATGTCATATTTGCGCAAGGTACACATGTATCTGTTAATTGTGTTTTGCTAAAAGTCATCACTCTTTATGTCCCTTCATATTTTCTATGATTTGTTCCACCAAGTATCACTTCTAAAGCATTATAAAATTTCCTCACTCTTGTTAGTTTTACTACGTTTTCTTCCAAGAAACTGATATCAAAAGTTAGAAGTCATTTTTAGTCTCTGAATACCAGCTATCCTTCAGGTTTGGACGTCTGCGTGTTCATATACACACTTCCTTACTTGCCTATCGTTGTCATGTCGAGAATCTTTTTTGAATGCAAACACGGTGGGCTCCTCTACGAATGAGTCGCTTCTGATACCATTCTCGTGCTGCTGACAATTTCCCCCATTAATTTTACTCCTGCTTATTTATATGCACGATTGTTCTGTTATTAATGAGCTGCCTATAAACACGAGGAAGGAAACTGACTGAAGAACTTAAAAAGAATTAAATCAAGCTCATTAGCTTTCATTTTAATTCTAGAAATAATATCCATCTTCCTTCTTTTCATTTATTTCTACAGGTCTTCTGATGATAAGAATGCAATAAACGAATTTTTATTGAAAATTAGCACGGCTGACATCCAGGAAAATTACAAAGGGAAATACGGGAACAATATTTGCAGAATAATTTTCGTTTGCAAACTTCAATTCATTAAGCATCGTTAAAATCTACAGTTATACACCTCTCTAGTAACAGGGAGTGTACAACTGGCTAGTTCTTATATATTTTTTTCAAACTTCAATTCATTAGGCATGGTTAAAATCTACAGTTATACACCTCTCTAGTAACAGGGAGTGTTCAACTGGCTATCTGCTTCGAATACAATGATAAAGAAAATTAACAGCGAAAACGGTTAACAGAAATGCAAGATAATAGAAAGAAAAAATGAATAGTTTAAAGTCTAATAACTCCAGATTTGGCCACGACATTTTTTCAAACCATTCATCAACTGCATATCTAGAATGCAAAAACACACCTCTCTTATAACAGGCAGCGTGTAATTGGCTGTTTCTACTTAATACTAACGAAAATTCAAACGGAAAAGAAAACAGAAAGGAAGAAGAAAACGCCATGTTAAAGTAAGCGAAAAAATAGTTCATAAATCCATCAAAGCGGGGTCTGTCCAGTCCTTGTTCCGTCGGCAAAAATGTATAGTACGTGCATCATATGGCAATAGCAATGATAAGATGAATATTCATACAGGGCGCACACTGCAGCAGCTGCTGCTTTTATCAATGTGCATCATTTGAAGTACAAGTAGAAGCTTTTGCGCAGCTATAGCAATGCAAAGAATTGGCTAGGAAGTTGTCTAAATGACCATGCTTCCAGCGATATCCCACTCCATAGAAACATCTCAGTCTCTCTTATCATTAATGATTTGACAATTATTGAAAAGTGGGGTGAAGACAACAAAGCTTCGTTCAACAAAAGCAAGACGACACAGGCCGTTGTTTCACGTAAACGCAATCAAGACTTCCCACCTGTCCTCATGAATGGTGATGAACCGCACAACTTGGTCTTTCCCTTTCGTCTAATCTCACTTGAAATCACACTCCCATTTCCTTGCTAAACATACATCTCAAAAGCTCAGTTTCCTTGCCATAGCCTGCGGGTTTTTCTCACCCTCTCACTTTTTAACCATATACAAGCCCCAAATCCGTCCTTCTTTAGAGTACTGCTCCCACGTTTGGGGTGGCACTCCAAAATCCACTCTCTGTCTTCTTGACAGAGTTCAGTCCAAAGCCATTCGTCTCATCAACAATCTTAGCCTCACCAAGTCTCTCCAACCTCTTTCCCATCGTCGATTAGTTGGAGAGCTTTCCTTCTTTACAGATACCTTTCACAAGAATTGCTCTCAGGAGATCAGGGATATTATTCCTGTTCCTCTGAGGTGTGTCAGGACCACCAGAAGCTCAACTCATTCACACCCTTTCCAAGTTTCACTGCCTAATCCACGAACTCTATCCCACAAATCATCCTTCATCCCAAGAACATGCAACTTATGGAACGTCTTGTCTTTTCCTTGCTTTCCTGAATCCTGCAACTTGCCATCTTTCAAATCTAAGATCGATAAGCTTGATCTGATTTCTCTCTTCTCTTAGCCCATCGCTTTCTTTTTTTTCCTTTGTTGGGGCTTTGTATAGGCCACCATAGCCTTTCCCCAACATAACACTAATTCCTACAACTTGCCATCTTTCAAATCTAAGATCAATCAACTTGATCTGATCTCCCTTTCCTCTTAGCCTTTCGCTTTCTTCTTTCTTCCTTTGTCGGGGCTATGTATAGGCCACCACAGCCTTTCCTCAACATTACTCGCTAAGAAAAAAAGAAAAAATACATCCTGACGAAAAGCCCTAAGAAACTTCTTCAAATTGAAGGGATTCCCATGAAAAAAGAACATCGAAGCGAAACCTCGCCTGCGTGTATAGTTAAGCATAATGACATTATATGTAGATTCTAATCCAGTAGCTGCAGCGAAATGCAGAATATGGCGTATATGATATTTTTTTCATATTTGTATAAAATTGCTTGCTGTAACATACAAAGGAGCCAAGAATGACCTTGATCTGGTTTACCTTGTGTTCTGGGTACACACAGTTTCATGTGGTTTCTTCATCTATCCACAATTTCGTTGTTACCAGCTTCACGTCTCAAAACGATTTCTGGAGCACATGCAGTTCCCTGTATCAGTGTTGTCTCTTTCGCATCTCCATCAAATAGGATGACATCTGGCATTACTGCCTTATTGGTTGGTCTCCGTTCTTATATTCAGGATACATCCTATGGTCTCTATGCATGTTTATCATAAATTAATGTAACAGGTATGATTTGTTTATACCATGGTTTCCCACAACCTAATTTGTTAAAGCTGCATTTAGACAGAGGAGAACGGCACACTGGTCTTAACATTTCATCATGTATAACTATCATAAATGATTGTGAAATGACGCAACATTAATTCATCAAATGTCTCTTCAGCATTTTTGCATGATATATCCATTGTTACTTCAAGAAGACAACATGTCTTCTCTCTCTTCTGCATTCGTCTGTTTTGAATCTTTCCATTGTTGTTGTTATTTGCAATTATTATCATTATCATCATTAATGAAAGGTTAGTACTATCATCCTCACTTGTCCTTCTTATTGTTTAGCGGGTCCAAAGTCCTCCTTATAATCTTTTCTGTTCTGTTTATATGCACTGGTGCCCCGCTACTTGAGCACCCCGAAAGTTGAACGCTTTCTCCGAGTCCCAAATTTTCGTAATGTTTTATTTGTTTTATTAGTTGGGGCTTTGCATGGGCCACCATCGCCTTTCCTTACCAGAAAAAATCAACCTGGAAACCTAAACACCCGGAATCTCTGAACATGAACGCCATTTTTCGGTTCTGATCAATAGAATTTCCCCTGGAAAGCTGAACGCTCTGAACGCCTGTGTGAGTTGTCACACCTCTTGATTACTTGGTTGGCACGCAAAGAGCACCATGCAATAAAAGGCCAATCGCGAGCTGATGTTGCAAATGCCAGCGTCCCAGCAGACGAAGACTCTGGACTCTTAGGCTAGTGGTCGTGAGGCGAAGTAGTGACTTATGATAGCTTGACTGGAATGTTTTATTCGATTTTAAAAATTCTGTAAAAATTTCATGTCCAATGCAGATAATATCCCAATCTTATAAATCATTAAAATAATGCATTATGCACTTTTTGTCTAAATAAACGAACTACGGTGAACAATGTTGATGTGAGAAAATAGTCAAATGTTTTGGATGGTGTCTACATTATGTAATGGGGATACAATGTGCTAACGGGTGAATAGTTCTCCCATAAAGTTGAATATCCCACAAAAGTTGAACACTTAAATATATATCCACTTAAAAATATATACATATATATATATATATATATATATATATATATATATATATATATATATATATATATATATATCACATAGAGGGTGCTGTCTTCACCACCATATGGTGCTCTATGTACAAAGTACAGAGCGTTGATAGCAGAAATGCAGAAAAGGAAAAGACCAATTCTCTGTTACTCTGAGTTTCGTGGGAAGGCACTCGTCAGACAGACTATAATTTTTAACCTATTTGCTTATTTTAAAATCAATGTAATTCGGAATGTGTTTCAGTTATAGTCTGTCTGACGAGTGCCTTCGCACGAAACTCAGAGTAACAGAGAATTGGTCTTTTCCTTTTCTGCATTTCTGCTATATATATATATATATATATATATATATATATATATATATATATATATATATATATATGTATATATTTATATATATATATATATATATATATATATATATATATATATATATATATAAATATATATATATAAATATATATGTATTTATAAATATAATTATATATATATTCATATACATATTTATATATATCCATTTAAATATATATACATATATAAATATATATATATACATATTTCTAAACGGTTAAATGCCTTCTAGCATAGATCGGGACAAAGATTCGTCGATAAAAAGCAAAGCGACCATAAAAGAAGCAATTCATAAAAATTTACTGTAAAAAAGTCGAACAGGTATATTACAATCGCGAGGCCTTGAACTAAGGAACCTAAATCAAAAAAATTTATTCTGATAACAACTTAAAAGCAAAAATGATGAGAAATTAATATCCATCAAATCAATTGGGTCATGGATGGCAAATCTACATGTTTATATAAACAAATTCCAAAGCAAATTTCACGCGATAAACGTGAACTTATGTTTGCAGCTGATGGGATGTCTATATCAACATAGACAAGCGGTGACATTGAATGCGACCTTATCAAATGTTGTCATAAGTCAATCAATCCCTTCCTATAAAAGAGTGTCCAGCCCTGAAATGGATAACTCTTTCTTCCGTTTACTGAGCGGTTGGCATTTCTACGGAGGTAACGTAGCCAACAAAGCCTTGATATCAAATCTGAAGTTGAGAAACTCTGGTATTCCGACATTAAAAGGTTCATCTTGGCTTGAAACGACCCGCTCTTTAACTTGATGCGAGTATTTCTCGCTTTTGACTTCGTTGTTCTTTGAATGCTTTCCAGAGCTATTTTTCATATCTCGTTTTCCTTTCGTCTGCTCATCAGCCTCCTCTTCGTAATACAAGCCTCTCGATGAGGGCAAAGAAGATCGCACATTTTTAGGAGCATTGGGAAATGCATTCTTCTCAAAGCCTAAAGATGTTTGGCTGAATTGCATTTTAAAAAACTGGCTTTGTTGCTGCCTCAAGCCGTAATCTACTCTCCTATTCCGTTTCAATTCGGCGAGCAAGAATGATTCATCGGACGGGCAAGTAATGGTTTTTGGCCTCGAATTTGAGTTCTTCTCAGGTGGATAATCTCTATCAGCTAATGCCCCAACTTGCTTATTGGATTCTACATAACCATGAGGCATTGTCCCTTTCTGCTGTAGGCTTTCTTCATTCTTCTCATGTGTCATGCTTAAGGCTCCGTTGAGAAGCTTTCTAAATGCTTCTGATTGGCCGGGGCCGTTTTTCTCTTTGCCAGCCTTTTTCTCTGGTTTGACTGCAACATGATGAAAAAATAGATAAATAACGCTACAAATATGACCCGCAATACACTGTGCTTGAAACGAGTCGAGTGAAAAGCAATATATTAATACCATTTTGCTCTTCCGAACGAAGCATACCTCTCGAGCCAATCGCAGTTGTAGTTGATCCCTCTAGAAGTGGGTTTTTATTAAGTTGAATTTCATGGAATTTCCTTTGTTCTTCAAACTTTCTCTTCATTAATCTTTCTTCCTCTCTCTCTCTCATTTCTTCACGGGTGAAGGGGAGCTTTTGGTAAATACTACTCGGTGCAGTTGCAGCTTCTTCTTTTCTACGCTTCACCCATTTGCGAAGACCCCTGCAATGATAGAACAGCTCACTGTAATGCCAGAGATAGTCAGAAAGTTTTGGAATACCATACACCGCCAGTCAACGGACAAATAACACCATAGCATCAAGCTGGAGCTGAAGTATCAAAGCATTTAACTTTCATGATACATACTTGACAAATGGCTGCACCATGTAAAATGAATTTGCATTCAATCCAAGACGCTGACGTGGTGTTGAATCTTTCTTGTGACACGGCAGTGCATCAATAGGGAACCATTTTATCTCCTTTAAAGGATGCAAAAATTAAAAAAATCATGTCTAACAACGAGCTTCCCAATGCTCAGTTTGAGTATGAAACCAAACGCTAATTTCTTATATCAATGAAGCTCAACTTGCAGAATTAAACATTCAAACTTCAAATTTTCTCTTGCAGTTGATGCAAAAAATAGCTAAAGATACTCCCACGAATAGATAGATGGATAGATCGATAGATCGATACATACATAGATAGATTGATAAACGATTGTCGTTCCACTCTGCATCGCCACCGTAACATCCAAAATTGACAGTGCGACCCTTCCGCCCATGGTCTCCAACTGTCACGATCTTATGCGATGCTTTGAATATCCTTTCTGCTATAATTGGTGTTCCCCATAACATTTACGTTTCTCTTTGCGACGGTAGTCAGATCGTCGGCTGGTCTTCCTCGCGATAACCTCTCATTTATATCTACAGTGCCGTTTGTGGTGGCGTGACCCAGCAGAATCGCCTGCCGTGCAGCTATAAGTTTCGACGGCCACCACTGGACATCAAAGCCATGGTGTCGAAAGTGATTTTGCTCGCCACCCCAGCCACGAGGCGTCATGGTTCATGTAACTAATTAGAAAGACTAGCTACAAGAAACCATGCCGACTTCGTGATTCTGAAACCTGAATAGGCCGCTTAAGTAAATAAAAAAAATTAGACCCCTTAGCTGTTACTTACTTTGATTTCGCCTCGTGTTTTTGGCTTAAAATGGGATGAATTTGGAACGGATGGCACAAGGTAGAGAAGTATCTGAAAAAGAAACAAGTCACCAATTTTCAACAGCTATATATACCGTGGTATACAAATAAAACTGCGGATTAGCATGCTTGTTTTGAAGGGCTGTTTCAAGCTAGGATTTTGCCTATAGGTTAAAAACCTAAACAACAATGAAAGCAAACCTTCTTTAAACTTTTCAGCATCATAAGAAGCTTCAAAAACTGTATACACTTTTATTTCCCATTAATACAGAAATTACACAATGTGTTCTTGTAAAGGTCTCTTGATTCTTCCAGGTTACAACCATTATTCAATTTTGATGATAAACTTTGGGGAAGCATTGATTGTTCCATCCAACGATGGGCCACTCTAGTTAAACATAACTCACCAGAAAAAATGCTGCTCTCTCAATATGCAAACCAACTTAAAAAACTGCCAACCAAATGCTTTTAAATAGTATCCTAATACTTTTTTAACAATGTGTAATGATCAAGTGTGCATGATGAAGAATATAATTTGAAATGAAGAAATTAAAAGGACTTTTACAGAAAATATAAATTAAAACACATGTGAAAATATAAAATAGTTTTTTTTAGTAAATTAAGTTGAGGAAAGGCTAAGGTGATCCATACAAAGCCCCAACAAAGGAAGAAAGAAGAAATAAGAAAGAAAGAGGCTAAGAGGAGAGAGATATCAAATCAAGTTAATTAATCTTAGATTGAAAAGATGGCATGTAGTAAGATTCAGGAAAGGAAGAAGAAGGCTAGATGTTCCACAATTGCGTGTTCTAGGGATGAATGATGACTTGTGGGAGAAAGTTTGTGGATTAGGAAGTGAAACTTGGAAAGGATGTGAGTGAGTCAAGCTTGTGGTGGTTCTGACAGGCCTCAGAGGAACAGGAATAATATCCCTGATCTCCTGAGAGCAATGCCTGTGAAAAATATCTGTAAAAGACCAAAAGGTCTCCAACTAAATGAAGATGTAAAAGAGGTTGGAGAGACTTGGTAAGGCTGGCAATGTTGATGAAACCATAGTCATAAGTCTGGGAGCAAACAATAGGCTATTATTCTAACTCTTTGATTTTAATCTCTCTCTTATCACTATGATGAGACAAATGGCTTTGGACTGGACTTTTTTTGAGAAGACAGAGAGGAGATTTTGAAGCCTTGTGGCAGACGTGGGAGCGGTATGCTAAAGAAGGACGGATTTGGGACTTATGTTTAGTTAGCTGGTGAGAAGATGAGAAAAACCCGCAGCAAAAAAGAAATATTACCCTGTGGTCATGATAATTGCACTCAAGATATTCGTCTTTGTCAATCAACTTTGTGGCATCAAATCCCGTCTCTTCATTAACCTAATCAAAAAATATATACCAAATCAACATCAAGATTCTAATCTTGATTACTAAGCATTATGGCATGTAAATAACTAAAAAACTTAACAAACCAATCCTCAATTGCCTGAAACAAACCTAGACATTGATTACATTATTTTGATACCCTGTGTCTGTTCACACAGGAGTGAATGGATACCTGGCTAATGCTAGGGGTAACATTAGGCAAGGAAATGGCTGCTCAACCCAACTCAGAGAACAATGGCTCGGTATGGTAGCTCTCTAGCAACTTGCTCCCTGATGCTTGTTTCTAGAATAGATTGCACTTTTTTATGTATCCTTTACATACTTCAGCATAGGTGCTTAGATCTAATTGTGTACTTACCTCTCGGACAGCACAGCTAACACTGTCTTCGTCTTTATTCACTTTGCCCTTAGGAAAGCCCCAACTTATTCTCTTGCTGAAGCCTCTCACAAGAATGCACTTCAAAGACAGGAAGAGAAAGTCAGAACCTCACTTTTGAAAGCATTCATTCATTCATTCATTGATAAATCATGTTTCAACCTATTTCATACGTAGGTTGGGCCATAATAGCAACATCAGAATGAGAAAGAAATTGCAAGACTGTATATGAAATAGAAGGGTCAAAGAGGAGCTATTTAAATGGATAAATAATCAAGAGAGAGCCGAGCCCACCACAGGAAGTAAACAATTCAAACTTCTCTAAACAATAGCAATATTAACAAAACCAGATAAACCTCATCAACTATTGCCAATTAGGCATATGAGTCAATGAAGTAGGCTTTAAAGCTAGAATGAAAAACAGTAACAAAACTGGCAACTCCTGTGAAAAATGGAGGGGCATGCTGTGATTCAGAGCCAAAAATTGTGGTGATCTTCAGGTTGAAAACCAGAAATTATGGTAACCTGTATTTTGCAAGCCTGATCTTGAAAGTAAATATAGCCATGAATGAAGTAATGTAGAAATTGGGGATATCGTTGGCATTCTTCCTTCTGGATGAGATGATGGAGTAGCTCCAGTATCTGCTCATCTGCACCTGCGAGAGTGGTTGTACACCCCAACCCGTGAGTGGCAGTCCCAATGGCAAGTGCCACAGATGAAAGGGCTGGGTAATTGACACTGGAGCTCTTGATAATTCTGCCTTGATCTTTTGGTGGCGGTGGCTGCGCTTCTAGACTCCCCCGCTTCCTGCACACTGCTCTTCACAGTTGTGCACAAAGACATGTGGTGCTCAGCAAGGCCCTCTCATGTGGCAGCAACAATGCCGCATTGCTTCAGGTTGCTCTTGCAGACATCCATGACGCATAGCCAAGAGTTTTGGACTGGTCGAGAACGGCATACAGAAAAGATGAAACAGCTAATACCATAAATCACATAATGGAGGAAAGAAATAATCATTGCAGGTACAAACGTTTTCTAGACTTTCATCCACCATTATTGCACCATAAACTGGAACCTCTAACTTGTATTTCTTCCAGTTATTAAACAAGTCTTGAGAGTTATCACTTTCACTTTTTAAAAATGAGAACTCTTTGAATACTGGTGTCTTTGTTAAGGTCAAGAAGTTGTCATCATTTTTCCAACCAGTCATGGAATTTTCAACGTAATCGATACTGAACAGTGGAACACCTACTTTCACTTGGATGAAATAAGAATTAAAGAGGAGGAAATGACAATAATGCGAATAAAAAATGTGAGGATACTGATTTCCATGAACTGCTGCAAGCCATATCCTGGCAACTGTGGGTCCTCTTGGCGATAAAAATCCAAATAGAACCAATGGGCAAGCTCTATTTGAAAACAAATCCTAACCGTGTCCACCTTTTCTTCCCTGGGTATGTTAATCAGAAATCGACTGAAAACGAAATCATTATTTTCTTTAATATTTCTCGAAGACTTCAAGTATAACTAGAATTTATAGAAAAACTCGCGATCGACGATGACTCATTATGGTTTGAGTCACACATATGAAAAAAGTGATTGAATACCTGCATAAGTCGTCCAATATATCTTTACTAATACCCGTAACATTCTGTGTTCCTCCATCGCTTTCACTTTTAGACACCTCCATCTTTAATTTCCATCAACAACTAGCGACCCTCGTCTTCAAAGCGAGTTTATAATGGCTGACAGTCTCAGAAATGGCTGTTCAACAATTACGAACGAGCTTCCCACTAAAATCGGGTTTTATCTTAGCATGGTTAGCGTCAACATTTTTGTTCGGTTTATTTATGTTTACAAAAGGATTTTTCCTTACCCGAATAGAGCTCAGCAATCACACAATTGCGAAGAAACCTTTATCATTTGTTCTGATGGATAGTGATGGCAAGCAGCCTATGATAGACGTGAGACAATTTGACACCCGGATGAGCGAAGACGTTCCTTGGGTAACATTCAGTAAAGCAGTGCTGCTTATCATCGATGGGTTGCGGTATGATTTTGTCGAAAAAATGGCATCGCATCACAACAAAAGTCATTTTTATGAAAACAATATGAAGTTTGCAAGAAGCTTAGTAGAAGAGGACTGGAGAAAGTCAAGGTTATTCAAATTTATTGCAGACCCACCTACAACTACAATGCAGCGATTAAAGGCACTTACAACAGGTAATACCATTCCATGCGAGGATTAGTTTTTTCATTTCGTTAGCACTGTGTTTTTCACTTCCATGTTCTTTCCCCAAATACTGTAGGGTATGTAGGGAAGGATCATGATTCATTTGCAAAATCTTTGATACAATCCAACAGAGGCCAAGGGCATTCTACCACTAACCCACTGATGCAGATATAAGAGTAGAATTCTTAATGATATCAACTGATGCTTTATGATGCATTAATGCAGTCTTGATTTCGTTTTGGATTTAATGCAGGCAGTTTACCAACATTTGTGGATGCCGGTGCTAATTTTGCAAGCAGTGCAATACAAGAAGATAATTTGCTGTTTCAACTAAGAGCAAAGAACAAGAAAATTGTTTTCATGGGGGATGATACCTGGACAGATTTGTATTCAGGTTATTTTGAAAGAGAGTACCCTTATCCATCCTTTGATGTGAAAGATCTTGACACTGTTGACAATGGAATCATTCACCATTTGCTACCAGAAATGCAGAAGCCTGACTGGGATGTCCTTATAGCTCATTTTCTGGGTGTTGACCATTGTGGACATCGGTATGGACCAAATCACCCTGAAATGAAGAGAAAATTACAGCAAATGGATTCAGTGATCAAGTACGATTAAGTATCATATCAACATAAAAAATGTTATACCATCTCACATCAAAGGGAATTGATAAATGAACTGATCTTGAATTTCTTATAAGTATCGAACCTGAAATAATTTCTTATGATGACATGAATATATTCATGTGTGTAAAAGAATGTTTTATTTTGTGCTGATCATATTTATTATCATACAGGTAGGTAAATACAATACTATTCTCATAATTAAGATATCAATCTTATGATTGATATAATGATAGCTTAATACGTTTTGTTCAGATATTTTGGTTATGGAACTTTGGTGCTTGAAAGCTGCATTTTCATTCATTGATTTGTCATTTTCCAGAAGGGTAATCAGCAACCTTGACAATGACACATTGCTGTATGTTTTTGGTGACCATGGGATGACTCAAAATGGGGACCATGGAGGAGACAGTGAAAATGAAATCACATCTGCATTGTTTTTTCATAGTAGAAAAAATGTATTTCAAGAAAAGGTTTGTGATTTGGGCAACTTTTACAAACCGAAGTATTTACACCAAAATTATGTTAAACTCGTCCAAGGAAATTCATCAATGTATGGAAGAGTGTTGTACAATTACAAACTTATATGCAATTATAAATCCTAAATTAATGTGTAGAATTATTGACTTTCATGTGTTTGTGAAAAGGGAGGCATGAATTATGTGCTTTGATTGCTGCAATAAATCAATGCAAAACATTATAACAGATTTTTCATTTCTTATTCATCGATAAAATTATATTATCTCATTATCATCTTGTAGGCCCACGCGGAACAGTTTATATCAAGTGTGTCCCAAATAAACATTGTTCCAACATTGGCATTACAGTTGAATGTTTCAATTCCATTCTCAAATATTGGTGCCATAATTGAAGACTTTTTCCATGCTGACAGAACAGTTAGCCATACTGGGAAAGAGGCAACTGAAGTGAATGGAGATGGCATCAAAGAAAATTTTAATGTTCTGATGGCACTGTTTGAAAATGCAAACCAGGTTTATGATTTCCTCATGCAATATTCAGCTGTCTCAAATGATATCCCAAGATCAAAAGTCGAGGATCTAAAGAAGAGATATCTCCAATCAAAGAAAAGATTTTTTGAAATTTACCACGGCATAGTGAATAAATTGAATACAAATGAGTCAGCAACAGAGGTCAGATTTGACATTCAACATACAAAAATGGAGCTGATGTCAAGAATAAGCAGTAACCACAGAGAGTTTAAATATTTCATTGATAGTGTTTACCAAGCATGCTTTGATGTATGGGCCAAGTTTGACTTGTCATTTATGACCAATGGCATTATTATATTGGCCTTGGCAAGTGTAGCAACGTGCATTTTGCAAAGCTCAATTCTGCCATCCAGAATGAAGGAAAATTTGCCAGAAAAATCTTTCCTATCGAGTATAATATCTTCAAGGGAATTTTTTGGTTTCATTTTGCACATAGTTTCATGGTTGATATTGGGATTATTTCATCAAGTGTCTTCATTCTTCACGATTGCCTGCACGCTGCTTCAAACGTTATCACTTGGGTGCCTTGTAACTTCAAGTCAGTCTTTGAACCAGGCCTATAAACATGTATGTCTGAAAATATTCAATTTTGCTTTTCCCTTCAAACTCACTGTTATCTCTGTCTATGCCTTCTGTTTATCTTCAAATAGTTTTATCCTCATGGAGAATTCATTGCTACTGTTTCTCATTCAAACGCTATTTATTTTGCAAATTTTATTACACATTAATGAATGCTTGAAATCAAGAACCACTGTTGAAAACAATCAGGGTGGTAGAAAAAGTAATGCAATTAAAGCGAAAAAGACTTCTGCGAAAATGGCGTGGAGATTTGCTCATATGGCTAAGCTTTTTGTTGCGTGTGTTTGCATGAGAATTTCAACTTTGTTTTGGAGCTGCAGAGAAGAACAACTTCATTGTAAGCGGACTATATTTGTGCAGTCTTTGGATTTCCTGTTGCATAACAATGACTCCGTCAAATTTCGACTGTTTTTGGCCATTGGGAGTGTCCTTGTTATCATTTTGTCACTCAACGTTTGGTGCCGGAAACATGGAAATTTGATGAGGATATCAGCAGTGTCTTTCTTTGCGAAATTGATTGCGCCAACGTGTGCAGTCATTATCATACTTCATTGGGTGCTTCAAGTGCCGACCAAGAACAAACTTGTAGATGTAATCAACGCGCAGTGGGTGCAGCAAACTCTTTTGCCAAGATCTGCATATGTGCTTCTTTTGTTCTCATTCGTCTTGCTACTTTGGAAGCCAGTTAGTTCAGCTGTTATTTTTAGAGAGAGAAGATCACTACGAGAGGAATATAGCGAGGAAGATGCGTTGAATTTGAATATACAATTGCTGTTTAAAGACGTCAGAAGTAAACTGAGTTGCAATGATGACCATGTGGACCAAAGTAAAATCGACGAGAGACCTCCACCTTTTGTTTTCGGCTTGCACAATGTATACTCTACGGCACATTTCTCGATCATGGCATCACTCTCGCTAGTGATAATACTGCTTCTTGGGGATGGCTTGGCACCCAGCGTAATTTTAATGTCATTGGTTGTCATTTGTATGCTTGAGGGGGACATCCTGAAGACACAATCGCGTAAAGGTAATCATGTCTTATATATATATACATGCTCCTGTATATAATACGTACGTTAAAATGCTCTGAAATGCCTTCAAAAGTGAAAATAGGCCATGCAGCACTTAAAGACATCTCAAGCAGTTTGAATTTGATTTTGATTGAAATCTCCTAGGACCATCTATGATAATTTTCCGAGTGCAGGACATCCATGATTCGTCTTCCTTAGCGATCGCTTCATTGTCTATCTACAGTTTCACCTCTAAATATCTCACATCAATTTTCAAATCCATTCAGTCCAACATCAGTTTTGTATCATTGTTTAAAGCCGTTTGATATAAATCTATTAGTTTCAGGTTTCGTTTTTAACTTTCTTTAAACCCAAGCAGAACAAGAGAAGTATTTAGAATCTGGAAGGGATAAAAAAGAATTCATGGTTTATTTTCTAATGTTTTTCAGTTTATTATCAATCATTGCCTTCAATTGTTTTTCCTTTAGCTTTGAATTTCCTAGATGATTTGAAAGTTTTGCATAAAGAGATCGCTACTTTTCTTCTATTTTTGGGAACAGAAAGCAACGAGTTAAATACTGTGCTCTGGAGTCTGCTTGCCTCGTATTGGTTCTTCTCGACTGGTCACCATGCTGCGATACCATCTATTCGTTTTGATGCTGGCTTTATCGGACTACAAGGCGATTCCAGTAATCTTCTCCGAGGTGCGAAATGGCTGTTTTCTTCTGTGTTCTTCTTTTATGTTTGGCTACATTTTCCCGTTTAGTACCTGCTTATCACCATGCAATTTTACAATGCTAGAAAGGCGGTTGGTATATGATATATTTTCATACTTGTTATCAATGGTTAGTAGGCTCATTCTGCTATTCCAACAATTTAGAATCAGAGACAGAGATGTAAGTCATTCCGTAATCCGAACACAGCATGATAGATACGCTAAGTCACGATGCTTTAACGCAAAGGGATTTGGTATCTAAGTTACATGATTACAACAGTATAATAGTTAGTGCACGTGCCTGGGTTCGAAGCACGCTCTTGCACGTATCTCTTCACTTTCTCTGCGTCCACCAGCTGTGCATGGGTGACTTGCATAACACTGGGGGTAAAATGCGGCGAGGAAAGGAACTGGCCTCCCTACCTCGCACCGCTATTGCTCAGAATAGTACCTCTTAACAAGGTGCTCCCCAACCCTCGTTTCGAGTAGGAGGCTCCACTTCATTTTACTCCCAATCGTTATTTCGCTACGATATTGATTTTGGAAAGCTTATTAATCGTTAAATAGATTTTCAGTCGTGTTCGTTTTGGACCCTTTTTGATAATAATCCTTTTTTCCACAGCTTTTCTTATCTTGTTCAACACTTTTTCATCCCATGTATTCTTTGCCATGGCTTTGCCACTGTTGCATATTTGGCATGCAAGATCATTGATGGACAGAGAAGGCGATGGGGCAGCCGGTGATGACGCTCAGGGAGAGCTTGTTCTGCAAAGGAATTCCTATTTATCAAGAGGATTTCTCATGGAATCGTTGTTAGCCTACATCGCCCTGAGAATGCTCAAAGTATGTGTTGTCCTTTTTATCTTATGCTTGTAGAATTTTCCCCAGAAGTCGCATGGCATTTTTGGGTCAGTTCGGTTCACGGTGTGACACAAACGAATGCACGATATTTCTACTTCTATTTATCATTTCGATAGAAACAGAGTGCCAAGACTTCTCCTGCCTTTGTTTGAGGACTTGTTAAACGATATAACAATATCATTTGAGGAACAATTTCTTCAACCTACGTTATGATGGCTATGATGATGATAACTGGTCATGTGATTACCTTTATTATTATCATCATTGTATGTCCATGTTGCTAGCTTTCTATTAAGTACAATCCCTTGCCGAGTTATATCCTATAACCTAGGGTAAGAGAAGGTACAATTTCATGCATCTTATGACCGTAGCACTACGATTGTGTTTATCTGTTGATTGCGTTAGCCGTAAGGACAGTAAATTCGGTCATATGGGTAGTACAAGTCACAGTAAATGAGTCGTCTCATTCAGTACTATCTTTATTATTATTGTTATTATTATGGGTGATGATTGTGATGATTGATAATAGTTGTAGTGATGCAATTATGATATTGATGATGATGGATGATTGTTATCAATTCTATGTCTAATACCCTTTGTCGTATGAAATAAGTCCAAGTCCTTCCCTCACCATTTTTAATGAATATAATGAATATGGCTGCGCCCATCTCCGTTTCATTAGCCTTCGGGCCACACAGCTATGCAAGCACAGTGAATTTTCGGTGTGTTTGAATTCCAGGCTTTTCCCAAAGTGCTGAATGCTACACAGGGAGACATCATATGCCATTTTTTTAATTCTTTAGTATGACTCGACCGGGTCTCGAACCCCGATCTACAGCGTGCAAAGCAAGCAATGAAATAAATGCTTGATGATATCTCTGAAAGCGTTATGTCTTCGACCAATGCTCTCTTTGTTTTTCAGGTTACCGTGGTAGCTGCTGTAGCCTTTTTACATCGTCGTCATTTGATGGTTTGGAAAATTTTTGGCCCTCGATTTGCATTCGAAGGTGTGAGTTTCATATTTTCTCTTCCCTTTATACTGCTTGGAGGTATCTGCTATCTAGTCGTCGACGAAGCTGTCCAAAAATGGATTCAACAGTTGGAGAGCCAATGTAAAGCATAGATGTGATGGAATGTCTGTTTTTATTCATGCACCTCGAACCCAAGTTAGGCAGCTGCAGGAAAGAGATAATCGAACCCTTTAAAGGAAAATCAAAAGGAATCATAACGAATCACTAGTGCAATCCACGTTGTTCAGATGTTTGAGAAGCTTGAGCAGGGAACTCGATGATTCTGAGCACGACAACTATCTTTTATCGTGTTTGCGTGATTCCATCGTCAAAACAGAAAACTGAAACGCAAAGTTAGTGGAGCGAGTGGAAGAAATTGTAGTCACTCTGCAGTTGCATCGACAGGGCGCATCGCATGGGAAAAAGTCAACCTTAAGAAAATCAAAAGTCAAGCAATGATCTTAAATTCTAATACATGGGAAAACAACATAACTGTCTGTAAGGCGAGAGAGGAATGAAATATAATCAAATTGGAGATCAACGCTAGTTTCCGTCCTAAGTTCGGTAAAAATTTCGCATTGCCTTCCGCTAGAATAAATTATAAACTTGCATTAAAGATGAAATTGTCAAATTTTCCAACTTTTTCATGCTTTCTATTTTGCATCCGAAGGTACGTAGGTTTTAAGATGCAAAGAACCTTTGCTTATCGAGCAGCGTTTGGTTTATATATGCCCGCCCGTAGCCGAAAGGATTAAACATCGTTCAGAATAAGCCCATTTTTGAGCGAATTCAGCCCAATGAAATTATGGTAGTGAATTTATTATAGGTAAAGGGATTTTATGAGGCAGTTTTCGCTGCAATCTTCGTCGATAATATTTGTATTACTAACCATACCGTATTCGAATATTCAACACGTGCTTCTGAATCCACTCGCTTAAGCATTAAACTACGACACAATTGATTTTTTACTAACTTTTCCGAATTCCTAATAATTCAAGATTACGTACATCAAAGGCAAAATATCTTAGTGCAGACGAAGAGAAGGGATGCTGAGAATTCTCTGGAACCGTTTGCTATGCCATACCCTAATCAAATTTATATTTCTGAATTATGATTACGTCATATATCGCATCCGAGACCATATTTGTTGATTCGTCATCATGTTTCTATGAATAATTGGAATAACAAGAACATGTCCAGTCCAATGCTTCATTCGCAGTCGCTTCAGTCACAAAGACAAAAATTAGAATTAAAATAATCGTAAAGTCATTTGACAGTTCTTATTGCATAGCATACTTTCTACTTCTACCCAGAAACTTGGATGGATCGGTCAAATTTATTGATCTAACGTTATTAATTTATAAAGTGAAGAATATGAAGCTACAACGTTTGTCCGAGCCGCAGCTAGGCTCGCCTCATATCGCATGTTTGACTTGCCTGCTCTATAGAATAGTTAACAACCTGACTCCAGATGCCATTAGGCATTCTTAATCTTTATTATTCTGAATCTTTGAAAGTCTTGCTACATCCTTCTGAGATACAAGTACCGTAGGGATAATTCGTGGAAGATCGAAGGGTTCTAAATCAATTTTCTATCCCACTGGCCTACCGGAATGGGCAAGGATGGACCAAAACAATAGGAAATCCATCTGGCAGCGATGTGTATTTACCTTACATGTTTTTTCCCAACCTGCTGACTTCTAAGCAGGGAAAGTGTCTTAAATATCCATGGAGTGAAGACATTTAGTCTTTGGTATGACTCGACTGGAATCTGGTTTTCAGAGGCTGATTGCCAACACCAGGCTGTGATACGGCACACAGAAGATGACTCGACCGGCTATCGAACCTAAAACCACTGCACACAGCAAGCATGGGCTACCACTGGGCCACGGAACATCAAATGATGATTTCTTATGGCACTGAGCGCAATTTTACTTTCTGTGGTACTTATTAGTGTTGATGATATCCAACAGCTTACCATAGACCCGTATAAATTTTAGTTGAAGGTTCTTTGATTTAATACACTTGAATTTTTATGCAGTCTATGATGCCATGCAGTTTACTTACTTAGATGACGTATTCAACGTGGACCTTCATTAAGTCAGTTTGATCTAGATATGGCGTTCTCTTCGTTATCTTGGCGAAAAAGAAAAGCCAAAATTAAACATTCATAAACGACTGTATTCCAGCTGTGCAACCAAAACCATCTGCCATAGGCTGCGAAAATTTTGTTAAATTCTATCTGAGGTTTGAAAACAGTTCAAGACGAAGGAATGTTACCAATGTGTCAGGTCAATTTTATGATGGCTTGAGAAAAATGGAAAACGCTGAGCACGAGAAATCATTTCAATGGTGTGTTTTTGCTTTCATGAAAAACAGCGGTGCTAATATTTTGCGTGCTTCGTTTTTTCGTATGAATTTAGGCCCAGGTAACTCGTTAGAAAGTGTTACAAATTGTTCACAACCAATCGCATTTGAACAGGAAAATGTTTCTAGAGTTGAAGAGGAGGCATTGCTAGATATTTTTGAAGGAACACTAATTATATGCAAGAATACGTTGAATTTGTTGTATGTTTTAAATTGGAATAAAAGCAGTCTGTTTCGAAATCTACTTAGCTTGCTGCTAAGAAGCATCCTGCGATCTGAAATTGATTTAGTGAATTCATTTGTCGTAAATTGCTGCAATTACCTATTTGAAACACTGGCGTCGATAGTACGGGAAAATGGCTTCGCGGCAAAAGTGGAAATAGTGCTAGACGTTTACATTGGTCATAAACTGGAAGAATTTTTCAACTCAATTCAAGGGGAGTACGATTACCTGCGAAAAAGGATAAAAGAGACGGCGATAACGGTTACTGAAACAGCAACCGAGAGCAGTGCAACACTTGGAATAGAATCCGCGGCGCAGGCATTGGGGCAAGCCGCAGTGGGAGTAGGTATCACCGTAATGATAGACCTTGCATTGACATCGCACAGCTTGTACAAGGCCAAGAAAGCCAAGGATTCGGGGCTTATTGACACAGAGCAATTTGAGACGAAAGTGAAGAAGAAAGTTTGCGAATCTGGGTTTCAGTTCATCGGAGGAACAACGGGAAGTGTGGTTGGACAGATGATCATACCAATACCAGTGGTTGGTGCATTTGTCGGTGGCCTCTGCGGCAGTTTAATTGGAACAGGGATAGGAAAGGGGGTCAATTATGGATTGTTTGACAGAAGGCAAGGCCCAGTGAACGAGGCAAGGGATTTAAGTTGCTTCAAACTGATTGCATCAGTTCTAGAGACGATTATTAGCAGAAACCCTGACTTCATGATTATTTATGTCGAAAAGGAGAAAATATTCTCGGAGAAAAACTTTGATGCGCCTCCATATAATGTGAAATCGTCAAATCGCGAAACCCGATCAAAATTTCCGATAATGCATTTAATCGAAAATAAACTTACGAGAAAGAAGGCGTTGATACAGAAAAAAGATAGAGGATCAAAACAGATGGTGAACAAGTCAGAGCGAAGATATAGCGATTCGGTTGGGATCTTCCGACGTCAGGTACGGACACGTAGTAATGGGAAGAAACTCAGCAGAGAGAATTCGTTTAGTGCAACCTGCATCGACAGGTGCTCTGAAGAAATCCTGATAAACAATGACGACAAAGATGTCCAAGGAGTTTTCTCCAAAAGTAATGAGAATCCGACTGATGAGCGTGTTTTTGAAATCGAAGACAAAAATACCGAGGGTGAATGCATGGAAACTGGTGAATCGTATGCCGGTGAAAATACAATAAAAGCCGAGAAATTATTCGAATCTATTTTGAGCTGCAAGGAAGAAGAGCGTGATGGAGCGCTGAGTGTCACGGAAAATGAAGGCGACGATGGAAATATCTCACTGAAAAAAGCAGCAGCAATAAAAGGAAATGAACCGACTGGTAGAGAGCAATCACCAACAACACAAGAAGTTCCATTCAAGGTAGAAATTTTAGCAGAAAGTGATGGTGATGATGACAATGAAGTGAAATCGTTTTTCGATGTAGCGAAATTCGGCAAAATCGCCTCATTCTGGAAAGACAAAATAAAGTTCTCTCAAAATGATGAAAAAGATGGACGGAGAGAAGCAAGAGCGTTACAAGGAGGCCTTGTGAGGAGGATGTTTGAAGGGATTCAAAGGAGTGGAAAACCAGACAAAGAATCTGGAGATGGGGAGAGGATAATGGAAAGTAAAGTGGAAACATCTGAGCATATTTTGGCAACGGAGAATAACTCTAGCAATAAAGCAAGATTTGATAAGAAAAGCGGAAGGGAATATGACAATGATGGAATAGAAAATGAAGATAGGGTCTTTCTCAGACAACATGCTGCATATGGTCTAAAAATGAAAGAACTGGCAGCTAATGCATGTATATTCCATGTAACTGAAATAAATGATGTGCAAAATGAAACACCAATGCAAAGGCCTTGTCCGCAGAATACCAATGATGGAAAATGTGAGAGAAGTAATCATGCTCAAGCAATTCTTAAGTGGACAGGGATATCAAAGATCAGTAGAAGAGACGAAGAGGATTCTCACAAGAACATGCCAAGAAATGATGATAAAAAAATAAGCTATTTAGCAAAAGATTTCATCGCCAGGCTTAGAAATATGACTGAAAAAAGGCAAAGATGGGACAAAAAAGCGGAGAACCCAGAAACTGACAAAACTAATTAAGACTTAAAGAATGCGAGGATTTTTTTTTACAAATTATGCTGTTTGCAAACAGAGTCAAAAGTATCACTAAAGCTTTTTTAATCATTTAAAAATATACATTAACATTTAATTTCTACCCTTTCTTAAACCAACAGAAGCATTGATTTAGCTCCTTCACCCATCAAGATAAATTCAACATTGCATATAAAAGCAGTGACATATTTGTCCCACAATGTTTCTAATTTTCTGTGCAATGTTCAGGTCTTTTACGTCAAAAAATTTTTGCACTTGAGTTAAACACATTTTTCAGATGTATATTTTTGGAACTCCAAGACATCACATGCAATTTTCTCTAACCTTTCCTCTTGAATATCTGCACAGAATGCCTAAAATTTAAAGAAGACTTGTGATTAAACTGGTTAAAAAATGTTGAATCACATTCCCATTCTGCTGCATGGTGTGACGTTAATTTCCTAAGAAAGTTTTAAAACTGTAAACCATGTGCTTGTAGCAATGCCCTTTTACCTACTTTTCCACTGATCACATTTTGTGCCAGAGGTTCCAGGCTCTTGCATACAAAAATTGTTTTGCAACAATCAGTAGAACTGATATCAAACATCTATTGATAGCATTACTTTGGGTTTTATTAGAGTTGATGTGTGAATGAAATTTTGATGATTTGTACAAACATGATTAGTGTGCAAATTTAAGAAAACAATTTAAGTCTGATGATAAAGCAATGTAGAAAAACATGACAAATATGAGTGATAAAATTGGACCTTCCACCAAACAAGAGATGTTCCTTCAATTGCAATTTGTAATTTGGTGCTATCAACAGCTAATTTCAGAATGGCAAGTGCAAGAATGGTTGGATCTTCCTTCATAGGCAGATGGAAAGAGTCTTGTAGAAGATTCCATGCTATTTGAGAGACATTTGCATTTTCCCATTCGTCTGGATTTAGCCATGGCCTCAAGGAGTTGATGTAGCTCAGCAGGTACTGTCAATGAAAATGAGGTTGGGCTACAAATCGTTTGGGAACTTCGATCTGAGGACAGAGATTTAAAGCTTCCATGATTGTAACGATGCAATTTCTCACCAAGAGAGCAAGTTAAAAGTTGCAAGGTGACATCACACTGACAAGTACTTGTTAGGGAGATTTCCTTATTATTTACAAAAATGAAAATTTCCAAATCAATTTGGTCTTTTTTACATAGATTTCAGTTTTCAAATGAAGAGGCACACTTAAATGGTGTAAAGTTAGTAAAATTGAACCTTACATTTTGTGGATAGTCCAATGTCACATCAAATTTATTGATTCGTAACAAGTACAGTTCAAAACTGAGTACGCTGTCTCGAAGGTTCCAATATCTGTCACCAATGCTTAATGGTACATCACCAGGATGAAGGATTCTAAGTAAATTTATGTTTCATCTTCACATGTGAACATGTCCAAGCAACAAGTGATAAAGTCACTGAGAGTATAGTGAAACTAGAGCAATTACGATAGCATAGCAAATGAGGATGAAAATTAGCTTAGAACTCTAAGTTTCATTTTCATAAATCGTCAGCTAGACATACACTTGTGAAATCATGACATTTACATGAATGAATTTCCATTTTACAAAGTGGAACTATTCTACGACGAAATGCAGTACAGGACGGGCCTAACAAAAAATCCATTAAGAACACAGAGGGGGTGAGTCAATTTGAAATGCTTTAAGCAACGCATCTTAAATATAACTGCGTAGTTTCAAGGAAAAATTCGAAAATGATCTACCTATAGCAAACATTAAGGACATCTCTTATTTTGCAGGATTCTTCTTCCAATTTTGAAGCAAGGTAAACACTAGTCACAGCGACTACCTGGTACGAAAAATGAAATGATCGTAACCCTTCATGCAATGAATACGTTTTATTTATGTAGTTTTACAGTTCTCAGGACTGGCATTCAAAAAACTGCCTATGTCTATTGAAACTGGCTGTTAATAAGAAACCTGTTTTGGACCTACCGATTTTTTTGACTCCAAAATCCCTTTTAATACTTCTCCATCAAATTTATCAAGAGAATCATGATACACTGAGCAAGCAGCATACAGAGAAACAGATGAGAGTTGCAATCGTTTACATGCTTCAAAAATCAAGCTGGTATACTTAAAATTATCGTTAAAATATTGTTCCATGTCAATTGTCGAGGTAAGCCGCCATCACTGTTTTACCTCCTAAGAGCTTTTGCTGCTCTTGACTGGAAACGAGGATAAGCTACGCCCCTATTGTTCGAGGGGAATGGTGTCTATCCAAGCAGCGCGCGGTAAAAGTCTCTAGTCTTTTGATCGAAATATTGAGAACGGTTAGCATTGAGGAAGGCCCAGCGTTGATCAAGTTAGGTTACTCTCGCATTTCTGAATTTCTCGCTTTCAAAGAAGGTCGTTAAAGCTGCAACTGAAGTAAAAAAACAATGGAGGCGGCGGTACAAAGCAAAAAAGCAACACCACGGTCGTCCCAAAAGGCTGCATTCAGCTCACCAACACGCATAACTCGTCTTGCGGAAAAAGAAGAATTGCAAAACCTGAATGACAGATTCGCTGTTTACATCGATAGAATAAGAGATCTGGAGGAGAGGAACATCGCCTTATCTGCAGAAATAACATCATGGAAATCAGGAGAAAGTGAACAAGTAGCCGAAGTGAAGAACCTATATGAAGGAGAGTTATCAAATGCAAGACAACTGCTGGATGAAATATGCAAAGAGAAATCACGAATTGAAGTAGAAAATTCACGAAACTTCAATCTGATGCATGAATTGCAGGAAAAGTATGTTTGTCTTTAGTATCAACAAGTTAACAGTGGTCACTTGAGGTGTCAAATTTTCATTGAGCAGCCTCCATATATTCGGCACTTTATCTAATTTTGAATGTAAACTTTTGCACTAGAATCCCAGAAATACCTTATATTCCCTCTTTTTCTTCAAATCCATATAATTTTATGATCTCCATAGTCGACTGTCCTTTTATCATGCACTGATTTTAGATCAAATTCATTCAATTCATTGGAAATTCGCTTCTGTTTTGATGTTTTACGTACAGTGGGATGAAATTGAGGTTCATGGAAAAAACACAAGTGACTGCTAGTGAAGCAGTATCAGCCATCCTACGGCATACCTGATGATGGCGATTGAAATTTTGACATTCAGATCAGATTATGATCTGCTGGTCAAGAATTGTTTTGACTCATGTTATTCACTGTTTAAGGTTGGACTCTGAACAGCAAGCATTGAAGAAAGCTTTGGACAATGTTTTGATTCTGGAAAGAAAGGCTAACGACTGTGATGCTTTGCTTGCCACTTTGAGAGTGGAGCACAAAAATTTGCAAGAAAAGCATGACAAAGTTTCAACAGACAAAGACAAACTGCAAGCTATTGTTGATTCAACCAGTCATCAGTTGGAAGGAAGAACTCTGGAGAAGGTTGGTTTGGAGAACAGGCTACAAACATTGACAGAGGAACTTGATTTCAGGAAGAGAACTTATGAACAGGTGATTGTTTGAGGTTGTTTGATTCTCTTAACATAAATCTGCTCCATAGTAATCACAGCAAAGTGGTTATGTGGTAACATGACTCTCAGAGGACAGGATGCAAGGGGAACAGTGATAGTTTTTGAAAATAAATTGACTTTTTATGAAATTTAATGCGTCCTTCGACTGCAAATGTAAGTTTATCATTGTATTTTCTATTTCTCTTCACAAAATATTCAAAGCCAACTTGAACTGATCCTACATCAGATGTCTTCTCCTTTAGTCTTAAATTGGTATTGAACCTCACTTTTTGGTACTATGATAATAATCATCATAATACCCAAAACATAATATGTTAATAGGAACTTTTAAAGCTATTCTGTTTCTTCTTCTCATTTCTGTTATTTGGTTGCCAAATTGGTGCTGTTTCCTTTGCGCAAAGTCAGTTTGTGCAAGTTAAACTTTTGATTCAATTTTTTGGATAGGAGTTGACAGGCATAAAAGGAAAGAGCTCCAGTATAGAGACATCAAGAATCACAATGGAGACCGATTTCAAGCAGAAGTATGACTCTTTAATGAAGGATAAATTGCAAGAGTTGCGAGAGGAATTTGAAGATGAGGCTGACAACATCAAGCAGGATGTAGAGAGTTCTTACGTGCACAAGGTAGTTCAAATGAAGAGGTCTGCTTTGTAATCTCAATGTCTAATGGGCTTTTGCTGTAAACAGCAATGGAAAATATTTGCTTCCAAACTGGCATCAGCCTCCTTTTCTTCTAAAGATATTTTGGACATACATTTTAATCTGTTTTGAATCATTAGGTTGTTGAATTAGGTTTGCAGCATTTTTCAAATATCGCTGAGAGCTTCTTGCTTTAGATTTTAATGATACCCTATTTTCCTCTAAGATTGATGACTTACAGAGAAACAATGAAAAGATAAAGGATGAATGCAAAAACCAAATCATCATTATAAGGGATCTGAAATCAAGCATTGATACTTTCAAGATTGACAAGAGTGTTTTTGAAAACGAGGTAAGCAATTTATATACAACATTTTTATGACAGCAATCACCATTCTGGGACCATATGGAAATGGTAGTTATGGAAATGAGGCTCTATCAAAACTCTGAATGTTGGTGATAACCTCCCTAATGATATTGACATGAAAATGCTAGAGCCAACATTACAATATATCTGGGAACGGGTTGTTTAAGTTAAGCCTATTTCACACTTTGTTACAAGCCACACAACCACTGCAGCCTTGAGGTTGACACAAAGGGTCCTGTTTAAAATAAAAAGTAAAACAAATTTAAAGGAAGTAAAATCATCCATATACAATGTGAAGTCTTCAATGCCCTTTGATACTTAACGTTAAAAACCTAATTTAGATAAGAGATTAATGTCCATGCATATATTTTTTAAGCTGATGTTTGACAAGAAGTATAGAATGTAAACTTCGGATACCAACTGATAGTTCCTTGAAACAAGATGGGCCTTGGAACCTTGGAACCAGAAAGATTTTATTGCGGCTTCTATCCCTGCCCTTGGAACACACAATGTAGCTTTATTGCCTCTTGCATCGTAATTTTGACTAACTCTTTCACTGTAGGCTCCAAATTTTTCAACTAGAGAAATTTTAATTGTAACAAAAATTGTAGAAATTTAAAAGTGCTTTTTCTGCTAAACTTGTAAATCCGGTCACAAGATATGAATTTAGTTTGATTTGTTAGTTACAATGATGTACTGTCCTCTGTAGGTGACATCATTGAAGAAACGAATTGAGAATATTGAACTTATCCGTGCCAACGAGAAGGATGATCTAACAAGGCAGTTGAAAGAGAAAAATGAAGAAAACGAAAACCTGAACCGCAAAATTGATGACCTTCATAAAGAGCATCAAGAACTTATGGGCATTAAAATTGCTCTTGATCTTGAAATAAATGCATACAGAAAGCTTCTTGAAGGAGAGGAAGAAAGGTAGTATCTGAATCAAGATTATCATTCATTAATAATACATTTTGTTTGATGTATAGGTTTCTTCTGGATTACCACAGTCACGTGATAAACTAGATTACCCTGGAACACGCAAGATTCATCAAATATTCTAAGAAGCGTCACATTTGATGAAATTCCTCCTGGGCAACTAATGACTTGCTTTCCCAATGTCTGGTAACATGGTATGAATTTATTTAACATCAGCAGAAATGCATGGGAAGAATAGGCACAGGAAAGGAAGGAGTGGAGGGATTTGTCAAGATCTGATGCTGTATTCAACAATGAAAACTGGTTGAGTGAGTTGGAGCAAAGGAGGACCCTATGCGGTTAAAGAAATGCAACAATGAGGAATGCACCAGTGAGGAATTCATCACTAAAAAATGAGGCCAACAATATGCTTCTTATATTTCATATTTACAGTTGTTGAGCTTTTTAGTAATCTTTATGATTCACATTCTGCATTGTCTTGATAATTCATTACCTTAAGGTTGAATATCACACCAGTTGTGACACCAAGTAGAAAGCGTAGAAGAACAGATTCAGAAACACCTGAGCAGCCCACACTGTCAACTGCCAAAGGAAATGTGCAAATATCTGAGTGTGATCCAAGCGGACAGTTCATCAGACTGAACAATACTGGTTCAAATGTAAGTTCAATCATCCGTGATTTAGTCAGAAGCTCTCTTGGCTATAAAATTGTTGTATGTTATGTGTGAACTCTGTTTTGTTAGACTAACATTAATGGTCCCTTTCATAATGCCTTCATTCATATTTTGTAGGAAGAACCGTTGGGTGGTTGGATGCTGAGACGGGCATCTGATGGCAAGGACCCTGTTGAATTTAAGTTCAGTCCAAGGAGTGCTCTGAAGGGAGATGCTTCAGTGTCTGTAAGTCATGAAATTCCTTTTATTTAGCACTTCTGAAAGTAAAAGTCTCTTAAGACACTGATCAACACAAGCATTTATTCCTTGCATGATATGTGTGTAGGATAAGTGGTATGTTGTGTTTTTATTTTCATACCTCCTGCTTTTCCAAGGTAATCCTTGTCATTTACTTTATATTTTTGACATTTTACAGCATTCATTAGTGACTGTCTCTATCTTTATAGGTCTGGAGTGCATCTTCTGGTACCAAGCACAAGCCCCCAACAGATTTGGTCATGAAGTCATGTGATTGGGGACCAGGTGTCCCTGCTGTCACTACCCTTCATAATTCAGAAGGCGATGTAAGTACAGTTCCAAATTATATTCCTTTGATTAAGACCTTTGAATATAAAACAAATCAAAAATTTAGTTCAGCATCGCTTAAAGAATTTGAGAATTTTACTTGACACGTCAAAACAGCTTTGAGTAGTTGCAAGTGTTCATCCGGTTTGAATACTTGTATATTGTTATTATTATTATTATTATTGCAAGCGAGGATCCATCTATACAAATGGGATATTGTCCATGCCAAATATGCCATAGTATTCAATTATGGTTGTTGGGTAGTTTGTTTTTGTAAGTTATTAAATGTATTGGTTTGGTAAAGATATTTTATGGTATTACAGGTGGTTGCACAAATGACTCAAGTTGGCTCTGGAGAACTTGGAAGAACAGCAAAACCAAGAAGAAAGGTTTGTTTTTATAATTTTTTTTGATTTGTCTACATCCACTCTTACACAAAAATCACAGAACTGTTGGCATCTATTTATAGATAATTTTTCAGTGAAGCATATATAAAGCAGTAAAAACCCGCCACTAAGAAACTGACTTTTAAGAAACTGCAGTCTAGTGCATGGAATCACTTGTACTCAGTTATATGAAGCAACTCAGTGTCAAAATATTGGTTCAGTTTCTTAGAAGTCCAGAAAGGAAACTCGGAAAGGCAAAATAGCACAGTACAGTACAAAAGCTGGTTTCTTTCAAATATAAGAAAGATGAAAAATAATACCCATTGATTTAACTCTGCCGATAAATGTTATGTCACATACATTGTTGTAATAGTTTCTTAGTGAACATATAAGGAACTACCAAGCCTAATTTCAAAAACTGGGTTTCTTAGTGGCAGGTTTTTGCTGTAGTATCCCTCCTTAGCTTCCGTTTATGAAACCTGTAATATTTTCAAGAAATCTTTGTAAAGATTAAATCCTTGAATGGAAGGAACAACATCCTTTGTCAGTTGAAGGAAAATTTCACGAAATCTTGCTACCTGTTCAAAATTGTCTGCTTAGTATAAAATTATAAGTTTGAACTACCTCTACAGTCCTACTGCCCTAAGTTACAAAATACTTCCCCAGCCTTCTTTTCTACACAAGTTTTATGAATTCAAACTGAAACTGAACAGGAGTGTTTTGTGTATGATAGTTTGTTTCTTTGAATAACCTGAGCATAGTATTTTGATTCATTTTTTTTTTTAATTTTTATTCTTAACTCCACCCTTCTTCTCTGAACCACAGTTATGTTACTGATCTAACCTATCGTAAATGTTTCCACAGAGACTAGGTGCTAAGAATGACAGTTGCATCATCTCATAAAAGGTGAAGAAGTCTGAGACACCAAGGTACTGGTGTTTTTGACATTTGTATGCCCTTCTAATTTTCATGTATGTATGTGTTGACTTTTATTGTATACTTTGTTTTGTTTATTTTGATAGGCAACATAAATAGTTTAAGTGAACTATGAAATATACATTAGTAGTTATAAAGAACAGTAATCTGATTGCCATGTGACGAGGAATAAGAGCAACTTGTGAGAAAAATTGTGTGACAGAAACAGTATGAATGTCAATTTTCAAACCAATTGGTTAATTAGCAATCAGTCATTAGTAATAGTTACTCCAATATGATAATTCTACATGTTTAATCATTTGCTTAATAAAACTATTGTTTCAACAATGACATGGTCAATGAAGAATATTTTGTTTTGAAAGATGACAAGGCTAAAACATTTTGCTATGATAGTGATATTAACATTTTGAGGTAATATTAGTACCAGTAATTGACTGCGTATGAGTATTGATTGACTGGGGATAAAAAAGTTGCCACAAAATTGACTGCCTAAGGGTCCTCCTGAAAGCAACGTCTCTTTTAAATGAAACATAACTTGGGGTGGTAGTTTGGGGGTCATTGTAATTGTATTTCTACCCCACACTTCCGTTCCTTGTTTTTGTCGTTAAACTGCATGGTTTATCAAGATAAAGTAATTTGATTTATCCGATTTTTTAAAGACTCATTTTGCATAGGAAGTGTTATTTATATATTGGATGATGAGTATTGAAGTTTATTGTATTCCTTACTGTGCTGTTCAGACCTGACCTCTGACGTTACACTATGATGGAAGGCTTCCTTTGTTGAACTAAAATCTCATTTTGGTCTTATCCTGTGAGAATATTTTCCCTGTTCTGTCAAATGCATGGAAAGCAGATAGCGGTGTCTGCATTCTCCATGTGGTGGCGGCGGGTATCCTTATTTAATAAAAACTGCCACATACTAAATTTCAAGCATGGCAGAAGCCAAACATAGGGTTCTGAATTTTTCTAGGGAAATGGATTTTATGATGTGGTTTCCCATTGGCTTCCGCACCAATGGTGTTATATTGTGACGCATGCAGGATTGGAGCTCACAAGCCCTGTGTTGTGAGCCCTCATGCTTAACCACCGCACCACCATTTAGCCACAACACACTGAAAGTTTCTTTGATGATGTTTTTGTGAAAGTGTATAGCTTTACATTATAGAAAATGTAACTGCACCTTAAATGATAGTTTTAATTTACATTATATGTTTAAATGGTATTAGATACAATAATAACAACAATAGGAATAAATTAGTTTCCTTACAAGATCCACAATGGTTCCTTCAATAAACAGCAAAACTTAACAAACAATGATACATGAATTTATAATTAAGGTTCATGTGGATATGCTTTGCATGTGATGGGCATTCAAATCCTCGTTTTGTTTCTCTCTGCCTCGTCTTCTAGACAGCAAACCGATCAAATCGAATTGGCAAAAGTTGTTCTGAGGGCCGATTGCACTGCACAGGGGCATGAAGAAAAAATTTGCATAAATCCAGCTGAATGTCATTAGAACCATAAGAAAATGGCTTAGCTGAATGTAGACAAGAACTGTTGCCGGACTCATAACCAAACCTGTGAAATGAATGGTAATATCATGCAAGCATGGCTGGTTCTCAGAACTATAATATTGAGATGAATAGCTAAATCAAAAGATTAAGATTAGGAATAAAATGACTGTTAAGTCTTATAGACTGTCAACAGACTGTGACCTTGCACACATAAACAAAGAGAAAATGCTGAATGGTAGCTTTGCATACCGCTGATAAATGTAGTGAAAGCCCCCATTGCAACAGCTGACCCCAAATGGGTGAAAGAGTAATTGACTCGCTTTGCTCTGCTTGTTTTGTCCGGGGAACTGCGATACGCAACGCCATAGTGCAAAGTGAAGTCAACTGCCAATCCAGCAGCAACTGAGAATATTATAGACTCCATGATGTTTAATCTCCATCCAGCCAGCACTAGCGTCCCTATAGATGTGCTTATTACAAAAATTATAGAGACAATGGTATAGATGCTGATCAACAAATTCCATGTGGTAAACAAGACGACAGCAAATGCTATAGCTACGGAAATACCCAACGAAACTTGAGTGCCAGATGCAAGGCTTTTTTGAAGGTCATAAAATTCCAAGTAAGAATGCCAAAATGCGGATCTAAAGCTTTCTGGTGCGCTTTCCTTGAGTGGCTTGAACCAAGAATCCACAGTGACAAAGAAATCATTTGCATCGTTGTAGGCCTCACTGAACTGAAAACGAGTATCAGCAAAAATTACCATGGCTCTTAATTTATTGTCTTCAAATAAAGGACCATTTTCATTCGGAAACACGTTTGGCAGTTTGGTTAAGAAAGTAGTGAAACAATGCTGAAAGTCACTTGGTGCAAGAGGGAAAACGTGACCACAACATGGTGGTTTCGATGCAAGGGAATGATTGCATGGTGTGGCAAGTTGTTGGAACAGGTAGAGGATGGAATGGCATGTACCATGTTTAGTTGATGCTTTTAGGATAAATGAAGACTGATGAAGCTTTTCACAAAATGTCTTTAGCCAAATCTGCTCTTCTTTTGATGTTATAGAAAATTGTTTGTTGAACATCAACGTTCCTGGGTCATCTGGATTGATCATGCTGGCAGTGTTGGCACTGTTCACTCCAAAAACAAAGAACAGACGCATTGATAAAGTATCAGTCGGGAAATGCGATTTGTGACGCAAAGGAAACTGTTCAATGGAACTTGCATCTGAGAACATTTGAAAATCTTTGGTGATAGGAAGTCTTAGTTTTGGGCTGACAAACAGCACAATAACGCCACCTGTGCCGAGAAGAGCAAAAAAGATGATCCATATAAACCGAAATTTCACAACCATGCTAGGAATGGTTTCCTGAAAGAGATGTTGTGTAAACCAGTTTGAAAATGCTTGCCACCGTGATAATGTTACACTTGCTCCTTGGTTGCTCGTTTCTGGTCTTGATGAAACCATTGGTTTGTGGCAACACTTAGTGCCAAAACAACACTTTTTCAAGTACTTGTTACTTATTATAACTGCAACCGGAAACCAGAATATCATCATGAGATAATTCATAAGAATGCTTGTGCCTGCAAATATCCCAAAGCATCTGAAAAAGAAGAATATTTTTAGATGAGTCTGGATGCGTCAAAAAGTTGCAACGATAACTTGTTGATTATGCTTGTGCTGCTGGAAACTTCATGAAAACCGGATTTCATATCGGATTTCAACTCTTGAAATTGGTCTCAGTGTGCATTCCACGCATAGAGGTATATTGCAGGAAGAAAAGCATATCATCAATATTCTCAGCTGCCCTTGTTTTCAGCCTGATTTTTCTGGCTTCATTTTCCCTTTCTGTTTGTCTTCCACTCACATTGTCTGCCTTATTATCTAACATTGCGAGAAGGGATTTTCTCATGGTCAGGCATGTCACTCTGATGGACATCTTTGGTGGCTGCTCTTCTTTTGAATCTATGTGAGCACTATCGTTGATAGACATTGGGAAAGTAGATAAGGAATGAATTGTGTACTTGAACACATACCTTATGGCAATGATACTTGATGAAGCACTTGCAAAGAATGCAGCAGCTGTTGTAAAGCTTGTGACAAACATAGCAATGATGGCATGTTTCAATGAATATACTGTCCATTGCACCAAAACACTGTCAGTTGGTACACTGTTGCTACCATTTGGCATTAATTTCATTGCCTCTTTCCATGCGCCCATGTAGACAAATGCATCATCAGCTCCAATGCCAACAAGAAATATGAGGGTTAAAACGTTGAGGAACGGGAAGAAAGAAAGCCTGTAAACAATACCATAGAAGAAATATGCCAGAACTGCGGCAATGATGATGCAAAAAAATGTCATAAGGCCAATGAAGATTGAACGGGAATATACCATGATGAGAACAAACACCACTAAAACTGCAAATGACAACAAAGCACCTTCAAGAAAGAGCCTGTTTTCAAAAAGCTTGAATTTTAGGCCATAGAATTCAAATGAAGCCACTTGCACATTTCCTTGAATGTAAGTTGTTAGATCTTTGAGTCCGGAGTTATAAATAGATTGATATACTGTTTCATCATATGGGCTGTTCAATCTTTCACTCACAAGAGTCAATTTCAAGTTATTTGGTCTGTTGACAAAATTTGAATCACTGAGAAACCGAAATGTGTTGAAGACTATTTTAGCATGTGTTTTACATGTATGTGTTAAATTGGAGCAAGCCAAATTGGTCAAGCATTGGTTAAGAGATCCATCTTTATATGGCTGTACACACTCTTTCAATATAGCCTGAAACTGTAGAACATCTGAGCTGGTTATTTGTAGACAGTCTGAATGATTTCCTACAATGGCAATGTAATTTGGTACGCTATGACTAGGGCACTCTTTTCCAAATTTTCCCAAACGAATGTTAGAATTGTAGTTTGAGTTGCTCTTCATCATTCTCTTCTGTAATGAGCAAACATCTTTCATATTATGTACATCCAAAAGATTCCCGCCAGATTTCTCCTCATATATGATCTTGTTACCTTCGACATCATTGAGAATACGATAATAGCTTGATGTAATGCAATACTGCTCAAGTGTATCAAGAGATCTTCGATGTCTCGCTGACATGTTAGTGGGTTTCTTAACCAACTTGCCACCATTATAATGGCTCCAAAGGTTCTTGAAGGCATGTTTGCTGTTGCTAAGCTGTGTGTTTCTTGGCTCAAAGCCCTGGATGGAAAAAGGAAATAAAGAATTTTAGTGATCTATTTCTGCAATAAAGTGTCTGTGAAATACGAACAGAATTTATAACGTGATACAATTTAAACAGTGAAAGCAAGAGCAAGCATTTGTGAGAAAATATTGATAAATACAAAGTGAAAAACTTATTTTAGATGAGGTTAAGAAAATGATCAAACACGGAAAAAGTAAACCAAATGATTACCTTCGTTGGTTTTGAGAAGTCTGGAAGTTTTTGTGCTCCAAGTTGAGGAACAAATGCAATGACAACAGCCCAGATAAATACAATGCAAATAATGATGATATTTACATATGGGTAGCCAACAATAAATTTCGCATACCTTTGAAATGAAAAAGAGCAATTTAAAGCTGATTTTGCAATTCGAATTAAGCTTTAATTCAATTATGAACTTTAGTAATCCAAAAGCACCCAGCGGACCGCAGAAAGGCCTCATCATATCCAAACTATTTTCCATCGAGATGGTTTGGGAACATTTGTCTTTCAATTCAATATTTCTGATATCTTATGAGAGGGTAAATTTATCATATTTTGACAAGATGATTTTAGGGTCTTGATTGAATGTAAAAGAATTTCCAAAAACGACGACACTTGACCGACATCGAATTCCGTCGTCGCAACCACTAACAAGCCAACAGCCGCCAACTCAGCTGTCCGTCTTTCAGAGGTAGGTAAATGAATACTCAAAGGTAACCCTGAGGGCGCAGCAGTGATGCCACAGTTCCACATCAGCTGGATAGCTGCCCATACACCCAGCATGGGTTAACAAATAAAAACAAAAGAAACGAAACGAAACCAAAACCTCCATCACCTTGTCAAAAGCCTGTCGAGAGCTGAATTTTCCAATATTTCTTCTTGACCTTGACTTGAAGCTGTTTTTATTAAATCCATTCTGTGAGACTCACGAGGAGTTGGGGACTTTTCCTGACCAGTTGGTTGGGTTGGTTCCATTTCCACCGTGACGCCCTCCGCCATATTGAATTAGCATTTGAATCCTCCTGTTAGACTGTAACCATGGAAGCATTCAAAGGAGGCGGAAGCGTTTTCCACCTTTCTCAAGAACACGATGCAGGTTTAGATACCCACAACCCCTGTCCGTCATAGATCTAGGTATGATGTTTAGTGAGATGCTTTGCTCAGCTTGAATTTTATTAGAAATAAGTTTCTACTTTTTTGCAGAAAATTTTATAGAAGTTATGTGAATTAGAATTTGCAGTGCAACGTGATATTGAATGAGTTGATAGAAGAAAGTCAAGGAATGTAAATATATCGTTGGACAATTGTAGTTTTTGACAAGCACCTGGGTCACTGCAGAATACCTGAGACTTTGGATGAATAACGCGTTCTTAGCCATTCACTGATTACGTATTCGAACTGATTGCGTCAATTTTGAAACCCATTACATCTGTATTAACCACAGACTTATTTCACAATTCAAATTAGCGCAAAAATTGCCAAGGGATTATGCAAGACTGTCTGTTCAACACAGGACGGATTAGGCAATATATGGTAGAGTTAAGAACTGGTTTCTCACAACATTGAAATAAGTTCCCCCATTAATCTCTATTACAGCGTAGCCAAATACCTGCTCTCCGTTCTGAAGTTTCCCATACCATCGCAATATTCTAACGAACACAACTTCTTTATCTTTTGTTAAAATTCTTAGCTCGTAACTTCTTCAGCAATTACAGTTATTATTACTATATCAATGATAATGATTGATTGATTAAAGTCTTAACACGTTTAGTGCCAAGGTAATTTTCAGTCATAGTAGTATCGCTACGAAGGGTTGTCCGTCCTTCGTCTCCTCGAACGGTGTGCTTCCTTTGCGGCCGACAGACGCGCTTGTTCTCCATTCCATGCACCAAGTAAATCTTAGTTGAGCCACTCAGTGCCATTGCGTGATCATCAATCATTGCTACATTACCAGTAATACTAATAGCTGTGATAACCGTACTGCTAGGGCCACGATGAAATGCCCTCTTCATTGCACCATCTTGGGCAAGAAGGTGGACTCCAGCGTTGCCCAAGCTGCAAGCTTGTCGAGCCACTCTTTACCACCACTAGTGGGCTCCAAGGAAAGACAGGGTGAATACGTTGGCACAAGTGGTGGCTGAAGGGGCGGCGGTGGCTCTTTGGGTGCTCATCCGCCCTTTGATGGGTGCTATTTGTAGTGCTGCTCGGTGTCCCCACCATCCTCCTATAAAGGCCGAGACTGAGTGTAGGAAGCAGTTCAGTCGCCGACGACTTGACCATGAAACAGCTTACACTGGACTACATGGTAACAGTGGAGCCTAAGCTGACAAACTGATAACAGTAAACATATTTATGTTATGCCTTTTATCACGAGACCATGAAGATTAGTAATTAAAGCCAACCCACGTTGAAAGTGAACTCGCGTTCAAAGAGCTCCAACAAAGATCTACGGCACATTAGCTATGCCCTTAATTTACAGTCACTGATAGTAAGACTTTTCATCCTTTGGTGACGATCTCCTTTCGCTCTGTGTCATTTCGTTGGCTATTGAGAAGGAAGGGGTTCTTGCTCTGCTTCCCGTATACGTATTGACTTGTGTCGATTTCTGGCTGAAACTTGGTTGTTCGTACACTGCCTTCCTTCTTCCTTTCCTTTTCGTGAGCATTTCATTGCCTGGTGATTTCGATACGGTGCTTGATTCAACTTGGTCGTTTTCTGCGTTTGCCTCATCTTCTGCATTGCAATCTCTTTGTAACATAGTTGGTTTCTCAGATGCTACTTTGTTGAAATAGACCACCGATGTATCACACACCTCCAGAGACTTTTGGCTTGTTGATAGGGGTGATTCAATTGATGATAGTTTCCTTAAGTATTCGTATTTCAACTTTCTCATGACTGTATCCTCAGCCATATTTGCAGATGGCCTTCTTGTTGCTGCTTCATTTACACACACACTTGAAGATATACCCATAGACGCATATGACTTGCGAACTGAAGACGAAATGGATTTCCGCCGATGATTCTTGTACTCATCCTGCTCTTGAGTATCAATTTGTTCTTCATTTTGATTCGTCTCCAGCGTTCTTAGGACGGATATTTCATACAGCAAGGCAAAATATGATAAGTATACAGGTATGAATATGTGAAATAGAATTATTATGCCCACTAGTATAGTTATGGCTGCCATAAGTTTGCCGAGTGACGTTCGCGGCACAATGTCACCGTAGCCTACAGTTGTCATGGAAACGATGCAGAACCAAATCGTATCCATGAGGCTAGTAGTTGAAGTTGAGTCAATGGTTCTTTCCACCCAGTACAAGACAGATCCACATGCTAAACAATTGATGAAAAAAAATATCAATAGCAGTGATATTTGTCCTTTGCAATAATACAGTGACTTCCCAAGAAGTTGCAAGCTTTTGTTGTAGCGGGAGATTTTTAATATCCTAAAGATTTGTAGAAATTTGAGTGTTCTAATAGCAGCTTTGAACCTGTTGATCGCCTTAGATGCAAGGACGAAGTAGGGTAAAATTGCCATTAAATCCACGAAGCCAAGCAACGAAAAGAGGTATGTAGTTTTGTTTGGATGTCCGACGAGCCTTAAGACATACTCCAACGCAAACCATGCAACGTAAATGGTCTCAAAAATGAAGAAATTATAATTCACTCGAATCCCAAGATTTATTTGGCTGTTATTGTTGAGGTTAACCTTCTCATTGCTCACCTTCGTATCGTGTATACTTATGAATGCTGTCTCCATGCAGTATGTTATTGTTGATATTATGATCACAATAGTAGACAAGAGAGCGAAAATTTTGGACCAAAGCGACGATGTGGGAAAGTTAGTCAAAAGCCAAATGAATTCTTTCACTTCGAGTCTTCCCCTGTTCACCATGTCGATATCCGCTTGGTCTTTTATTATTCCAAAAAACCGAAGTTCGTCCTGAAATTCATCGTCGTCGATGCATTCAGGTTTTGAAATGATGCCTCCCGACTGATAGAAAAACAGTATCGAATCGAATAGGTGTTGATTCCGGTCAAAATAAAAGGCTTCATTTCTAACGTCCCAGTACGGTTTGCGCAGATTCATGTTGCCAAGTAGAGTATTGGGAAAACGGGACAATGTCTGTTCATAAGTTTCATAATACACCCCGCGTATGTTCAATGCGACTCGCTTTGTCATGTCCTCTGCTTGGCAGTGGAGCTTTCCGTAGAGCTGAAATAGCCAATAGACACGAGAAGCAGCAAATCCTCCTGATACCGCGGGTTCGGTGTGTTCACGTTTGGGGCAATTGAATTATCGACGTGCCAACTTGAGGATCACCAATGGTCATCTTGAGGATCTACGTTGCTGTTTTTTTACTTGATGTGAAGTATCTTCGTAGCAGTAGTCTAATCTTACAACACTGGGACACTTTTATTAGCCATCTCCTATTTTTGTGTTTGCAGCATTCAGCTCAATTTCCATTTTCTTTTCATGAATTCGCGGTCACACTCTCTCCCTCCGTCCTCACGATAAGTCTCATTATGCGAGCTTGTGGTTTTCAATGGATCAACTGAACTAATCTGTTTTCTTTTTCAGCTCTAATTTTTTCGAAAGTCATCAAACCTGATTGATTGACATTATTTCTGGAACGGCGCTGTTTGCCTCTAAAAAACACCAATGCTTCGTTCAATGTTCCAATCAGCAATTTACAAACTTTGATTGAAGCTGAAAGTAAGGTGTTCTTAATAATTCATAATACTATGCTTGCATTATATAATCGGTCAAAGCAGACCTTCTAATTTTGCTTTTTTGCATTCTGCTTAACTAAAACCCCAAAGTAGATTTAGTCAAGCGTGCATGCCTGCTTCTCTGCGGGCATATGATGATGACAATTTTAAAGTAACATTCCATTGCATGCTGCTGCCATGGCCCTCAGTTTGGGTATTAACAGTGTAAATGATGAGAAATTTGAAAGTGACACCTCAAGGGAGGACTCGATGAGTTTGTGCCTTTCCTCGTTGCACGTGCCAAGAGATCCTGTATAGCATATTGTTGTTGTTTTTTCGCATCTATAGTTACAGAAAAAGGGAGATATTTGACTTTGAAAACCTGCGCTTATAGATCAGCGACCTGGTCCTTCCTCTCAAGGTGGCCGCACCTTTAGATTCACCTGATTGCAGTTGCAGATACCTAGTGACTCTTCTCACTCTGAGTAAAATCAGGCCCAGGTTTTCCTCCATCGAATACTTTTCAATTGGGTGTTTAATCAAGCGCTGACACCACTGAGACATCTTGGCATCTATCACTTTGATTTTAAAACGAGCTGGCAAATGAGTTTTGGGATGCAATGTAATTATTTCTTTTTCCTTCTATTCTGCAGATAAATTGTACGAATGCATTATCTCGTATTTTTCAGATTTGCCTTGACAAAATTGCCCTGGCACCCTCCCCAATACTAGGATCAATATGTCCAAGGAAGGCCTGCAAATGCCTCGGGTACCTTATGGTACAAAACGGTGCAAAGCGACGTGGCGAGGAAGGCAAAAGTGTACTTCTGGTTGTCTTCTAGCGAGAAGTAGTTAAGTAGATCTTAGTCATGGAAGAAGTGGTCGTCTCCACATTTCATCATCCGGCTAACCATTGATGATAGCATAGCATTTGAAGTTGCGAAACCAAACAGCAAAATTCTTCGGATGAACAGATATGTGAGCTGCCATCTCCCAGGTCCACTCTGCTCAGATCGGATCGGATCTGAAGAAAGCAAAGATCACGATCAACAAGACATGTGAAAATTTGAGATGGACGGTCAACAACTCGAACAAGTTGACAACAGCATTTTCTAAGGAAGAGACTATCAAACGGAGAACTGCTGATTGTTGGCAAGTTTTTGGAAGGGCTAGCTCTGTCCTTCAGGTTCCAATTTCCCCCAAAAATTATGTGGTGATGAATTTGCATAGTGTTTCCTCCAACTGCAACATATGGCGCAGAGTCTAAAAACAACACTCAAGGAAACTGCAAACAATATAGAAATGTTACAAGCCCCTGGTGCTATATAAAGCTTTGAGTGATCAACTGACTGCAGAACGATTCTGCGAAGCAACGGTTGGAAGAGCAATTCTTGAAAATATCTACTTTCTCAAATGGATATGGGCCGGTCACATCGCATGACAAACTGACACCAGGTGGACCAGTCAACTGTCATTCCGGACATCAAGGGGATCGAAAGGAAGCAAGGAAGACAAAGGGCAAGCTGGAAAGCCTTGATAAGAATTGGCACCATCTAGCAATACGAGGGAAGATTGGAAGCGATATGGAAAGACCTAAAGCCAATAACGGGTAAACGCTGTCAGTGGCAAGGACAAAGATTGGACTTGCTTGCTTCAAGGCATGACGCAATTATCAATGTTTATAAATAGAAATTCGAAAACGAGGCCTTTCAAATAGAGGATAAAGGTGCAAGATGGAATAAATCAGAGAGACGAAACCAAGGTGCAAGATGGACAGCCCTGTGATAAAAGATGATTGGGTTGCTATCAAAGATTTCCCACTGCTATCTGGGAAAGGAATTCCAAGTTCTGGGACACAAAATGACATCGAAGATTCCGCTGACTCTCAGCACATAGGAAGAATTGTTGACGCAGAAGATGGATTAACTTCTACTAAATATATCAGAAAGGAGTTCTCAGTCAAATGGATAGAAGATGTTAACGTTATCCAAGTTATCTACTATTTCAAAGCAGAGGATGTTCAATCAAAAGATGAGGATTCTACGAGTGAATCTTCAAGATCATATATTGCTGAATTTTCTGTTGAAAAAATTTCAAATATCCATGAACAGATCTGTCTTATTTGCCAGTCAATAATTGGTTTGTTACCAGCTCTGCCAGCTGTTCCAAAAGGTAATTTTTGCGTCTCAAGAGTCAAAAGTACATTGGGAATGTTGAAAAAACCAGATACTGTAAAATGCTTTGAAAACTTTTGACCTTTGAATGTTATACTTCTGCATGGTTGATACCTTGTTAATTGAATAGCTCATTTGACCCTCTGGGGATAGGCGAATGAGATATAATTTTGAACTTATGAATAAGCGGGGCTTCTATATGTCTTGTTGAATGTGACAAGTAATATCATTCTCATAGGCATCTGGAGCATTGTGTCATCAGTTCGTATACCAGATCACTTTGAGGAAGATATGATTGCATACTTTTTTGAAGCAAGGAAGGCTCTTGGAGAACAGATATTTCTGGAGAATTTTTTCCAGCAGGAAGCTGTTACAGAGGAAGAGTACCTAGAAAACCTTGGAGATCTTCATCGAAAGGCATTTGATGATAATGTCAAAGAAGCAGAGAAATTCCTTGGTAAGTTGATGTTGTTGCTGTTATGATATCATTACATTGGTGGCATCCGTCCATCTATGAGAGGCAATGGAGGAGCTTCAATCACATATCATTGACACTTACGGGAAAGGCTAAGGAGCCCGACTTTGCAAGTGCCAGTCTCTCTGGCACTTGACGCAGATGAATGCAGTCAGCTGCTGTGACTTGTTTTTCCTCTGCTTCCGTCTTGCTCTATTTCATCTAGGGCCCTGTTTCTTGTAGTTTCCCCTCATGCACACTATTTTTCACACTTGTGCACCAGGATGTACCATCCCCAGCAAGGTTTTCCCCCCAGGAGGGCAAACTGATGCTGCATTATTATATCATGGATTCATATTATAATGATAATTATCAGTATGCAGACAAACCCAAAAATATAATTTGAATTACCAATGTTTTGATCCAAAAACATTATGACTTATGCTAGCAGTTAGAGGGCTACTATGGTCATAACAAATTTGATTGTTTAATTGAAAATCACAAAAGATTTTTATTTCTTTGTGATGGTTTATAAGAAAATGTACAATTTTATCTTTTGAAAAGTTAATAGATATAAGTACTGTTGATCAACCTCTTAACCTCTGTTCTCAGGGGAAGTACTTGGGTTGAGAGATGGCTCAGTCAATATCCATGATATGATTACATTATATTCTCTGGAAGATGAAGCACTAGAAAGATTAGAAATAGCAAAGGCAATTGCATACAATTTTGATAGGCAACCATTTCTTGATTTAAGGTAAGCAACATATTTGAAGTTTTTTTACCCAAAAGTTTGCAAGTAAAATTACTCCATAGGGGTTTCTCTCAGTGCGGATCCATTAAGCATCACTTTAAAAGATGGTAGCATTGGCAGGTTTTAAATGCAGCCATTTTGGTGTTGAAACATCAACATTTCCACTGTGTAAGTCCTTTGAGCATATAAAATTGAAGGTGGAAGTGGCCATCAATACTGATTGTGAGGAGATAGAGAAAGACTCTCCTCATTCTTTCTTACTGAGGCTCTCCAGGTTTATTGAATGACTACCTCAAGATCATTCCATCTAGGATGTAGAACTAAACTATGATTAGAAATATGATTGCAAACTACTTACAAAGCAATATCTAAAGAAGGGAACTTTATTTCACCACAATGTCAAGCTAGTAAACTGGAAAATTTAAGTGGCAACTGTCATACTCCCTTTTACAGTGTGCCTAGCTGCCAGATTGCTCAGTCGGTGCTGATTGAGATGGATAGAGGAATTAGTTTGGATGATGCAAATATATCTTTTTATTATCAAGGATAATTGTTTGATGTTTCACAATCTTACAAATAAATTTTTTCAAACTTAATTTCCAAGTTCATTGTCAATGGTACTGTTGACAAATTTCTCTCAATTTTGTCTAAAGTAATGAGCTGTTGGTTTGATTAAGAAAATGAAAGGCTAAGAGGAGAGAGAGAGATCAGATCAAGTTTCTTGATCTTAGATTTAAAAGATGGCACGTTGTAAGATTCTGGAAAGCAAGAAGAAGGCAAGAAGTTTGATAACTTGCATGTTCTAGGGACGAATGATAGGAGCTGCTGATTTGATTGAAGTATTAAGAGAGCTGCAGGTAGTCAAGATCATTTCATTTTCCCATTCAAGGGAGATTGCACATCAACGGCTAAAGCAGTGCTTGCAGAAAATGAATAGCAATGATTCAGTGGAGGACACAAACGCCAAGTTAGCGGATGAGTGCAGAGATTGGCAGAAGCAACTTTCTGAAAATGAAGATAGCCTTGTTCATCTTCAGTACCAGTTCTTTGAATCTTCTTTGAAATATTTGATTGAATGCAGGGATAGGATGATTGATGATGAGATGAGATTTGGTAAAGAAATTTTTTTGAGCTCAACTGGTGAGTGATTTTCGCCTATTTTGAACTCGGCATATTAAGGTGGTTTGCAAGTCAATCCAGGTTGCGTCAATAGTTTTTATGCCTTTTGGGTGCTTTAAGTTGGTTGTGTTGTGGAAAGGCCCTGGTGACCTATGCCAAGCCCCAATTGAGGAAGAAATGCTAAGAGGAGAAGGACATAGTTGTAGGATTCTGGGAAGGAAGAAGAGGGCTAGATGTTTCATAGATTGCAAGTTTTGTAACGAATTATGATTGTAGGATAGAGTTTGAGGATTAGAGAGTGAAACCTGAAAGGGGCATTTTAGCTAGCTTAGCATTTTGGTATTGAAGCCCTGTTGTCACATGCTCCTTAAACATAAGCCTGGTGGCATCCTTTTCACCTCTAGTCGTGGATGGCAGTTGACTCAAGAGTTCTTGTTTCAGTTCTATGTGGTGGCAATGCACCCTCCCCACGCAAATTTAAGTGTATTCAAGAAGGTAGGGGGCAGTTTTGTTGCAAACGGTCTAGTATCGGTAGTATGTACCGTGCTGCCAGTAGCAAGTGCTTAGCTTGATCTGGCTCCTCAGTTGCTCAGCACCGTCTGCCATTCAAGGAAATACAACTTTTTATCATCAGATTTGTTTCATGTTTATTTGAAATTTACCTGCATGTTTTTCCAACACTTGTTTTTTTGGACAAGTGCTTGTCAGGAGTGGCTGTGGTTATTGAAAAACTATGAATAGCTCCAGTTTTTATCAGTCTAAAAGCGGATAATCCATTCATGCAAATCAAATGAAAAACATTTTATTTGATTGCGCTTCTATAATGTATTTCATTTTTCAACTAGCTCCATCGAGACTGCTTTTGAAAGCTAAAGGGGTGGCTGATTTGTCAGCTCAACTTCTTCGTACAGAAAGAGTGAAGTTTCTCAAAGAGCGGAGGCAAATAAGGCAATATGTTGTCAAGCTGGATGAAAGCGAAGACCTTGAGAATCGCATTGAAGAACTTGAAAAAAAGTTCTTTAAAAAGCAGTTAGAGATCCTTGATTTGGATCTGAAAATATTACAAGAAGAAGAAAGACTAATTCAGATGAATCTTAAGGAACTTTTGGCTGAAGATGACCAGGAAGAAGATGCATTCTATGAAGCTTATGAAGAACAGCCAGAAGATGACAACGGGAATTCAGAGGATCCATTCAAATTTGATGATGGAAGGAAATGTTTAGATGAGGAAATGAAAGATACTGAAGAGTTTAAAAAAAAGCAAGAATTGATCAGAAAATTGAGCAGGATTTATAGAAAAAGAGCCTGGATTCGAAATAAAAAGGTTTTTCTTCACTTCTGTATATAATCATTGTATTTCAGCTGGTCAACAAGCATGCATTATTATATGAATGAATATAAGTAGCCTCTAAAATTTGAGTTTATACAACTGAATTTTTATCAGAATACAGGACTACGTGCTAATGATAGTAGCAATAGTCATAGTAATGGTAGTATAGTGGTGCCATGGTGTAGTAGTTAAACGCGTGGACTCATAACGCAGGGGTTGTGAGTTCGAATCCTGGATGTATCACAGCAAAAGCGCCATTGGTGAGGAAGGCAACGGTAAATCATCTCATAAAATCCACCTCCCTAGAAAAACTGAGAGCCCTGTCTGCTTTCTGCTACGATCGAAATTGAGTATGTAAAGCATTATGTAAAACATGTTGTCATTAGGGTCCTGTGAACTAATTCATCTTCCCATGTACAAATGTCAAGGTACTTCATTAGGATGGATCTTGCCTACTAGAATATAGTTGTCGCTGATCATTTGCTTTGTGCATTGTTTTTGCAAGGTACTAGTACTATTGTAAATTTGAAAGGCTTTTTATAAGGCGTCAGTTACAAATAGTTGAACTCCACAATGATGCGATAATTTCTGAATTGATATTTTCCTAATGCCTGATTTTCTTATCACCTGTAGCGAAAGTGCGAAGGAGAGAGGAAAAGTAAAATCAAAGCTAAGCAAGCAGCTGAAGAAAACTTTAAATGGCATCACTCCATTCAAATTGTAAGTAGTCGTAAAAAACTAATTTTACTATGGAACTTTGAATCAGCATCCTTAGAGAAATTGTTCTGTCACATCTGATTTTCTGCATCTCTCCGCTTGTACTTCTGCTTCTCGCATGCATGGACTCTCGTCCCGCTTCCCTAAATGTAGGTTTGATGAACCGCCTGTCTCCAGTTCGGTTCTCTACCTTTGAATGCTATTCATGAAGTGCATCACCTTACTTTAACGCATCCTTGCGCGTTTCTCGGTATCAGGGGTACCCAAACTTTTTTAAAAGGGGGCCAGATTTCATCTGGTACAATTTGTAGGGGCCAACCTTGGCTGAATCTTTTATACAGAGCAACAATGTATTACAAAAAATTTTAACACGCCATTTTTTTCAGATTTGCTTTTTATCTCAATCTTTTTACTTAAATGCTCCACGACAGAGACTGCGAACCGGGTGAAATTTGACTAAGGCCACGTTTGGTCCGCGGGCCGGACTTTTGATTCCCCCGCTCTATATTTAGGATTCAGACGACTGATAGGACGTGTTCCTTTAATCACTTTACCATGCAAGAAAGATTCCATAGAAAAGCGCATGTTTTTCTTTCGGGACACATGGCCTAGCCAGCGCAATCGAGTTCTTACCAATTATTTTTCAACATCTTACACATCCTCTTACAACTTACCATCTTTCAAATCTGAGATCAATAAGCTTGATCTTATCCCCATTTCCTCTTAAGCTTCCCTTCTTTCTTTGTTGCGGCTTTTTATAGGCCACCATAGCCTTTCATAAACAAATTATTCATGCGAAAAAATATTTGTTAATATATTTTGGATAATGGTGCTTTTGCTTGTACAATATCCAGATACATGTTGCACATAGATCAGTTTTGCCACGTTGGTGATTCTATGTAAAGTATTATCAGTAAAGACATGCTAGCAACGTCGAGGAGAGAACTTTGGAACTGCGCCTAACTTTTGTCCCCTTTTGTAACTTATTGTTATATTGGAATCAATCGAATCCGATGGAGTCCTTTTTTGAGAACAAAAAATGGCAGCTAATATTTTTAGCAAAACTCTCAATCGTACACCTCTATTAATACGTGCTTCTGCTAACTTTCCAACTGTATCAGGGCTTTCCCTAGCCTCTTTCATGTCGAATAGACTTACCATCGTTTCTCGTTGTGAATATTGCTCTGCTTGTTTAGCTTCTTTCTGCATCCGTTTGGTTTTCATTGGCCTGATTGATACTCAGAGCTTTCTTCTTGGCCTTCTTGTCTTTGAGCAATTTTGTATTTCTTCAAATTATTCATAAGAAGCCTTTTTTCTTTCCAAAGTTTGATTAGCCACACTCGTAAGAAATAGCTGGCACTTTTCTCAATAACACTTCATTCATACGAATATTTCAGTCTAAATACGTTCAATTTTCTCCTGTCTTCTGAGCTTCCTAGGTGTACTCATCTTCTTTGGTTTCTCGTTGATAATCGGTATATTTTCAAATGAGTAGCTTGTGATCTTTAACTTTGCCACACCTGGGAAGTTTAATTTCGTGACCGTGGGTGATGTTTGGCTTAATGTTTTGCCACCATTTGATCGATTTGATGCCAATGCGATCAGAGGGTTTATGCTACCATGTACTCTTTAGGCTATTTTTCGACTGAAACATCATACCCATTTGAAGTAGCTGAGATCTGATGCAGAACTCTAGTAGCACCAGCTGACTTGAGTTTATTTTTTTCACTCGGTGTTTTTAAATTGCAGATGGCTCAAATTTCATTTCTCCAAGCTTTTCATAACTTTCTACTTTCTATATGCGTTGCATTGTGGGTTCATAGACGCTTATCAACGTAAGATCTGCGTAACTCCTAAGTGTGACGAGTCAGTTATTGATTGGATAGGATTCATTCCTTCAGGAGCCATTAGTTTATTATTGATTTCAAAACTTGCACCAGCTTCTTACTTTTCGTGATTACTTCGAAATATTATATGGCTTCTCTCAATCACGCTGCCAGAGCCGAGCTTCCTAGCTTCAGTTATTGCACAGATGTCAATTGGTGTATCCAAATACTTCGGCTGTTGCATTCGTAGGTCTTACAGAGTCCAAAATGTCATTGGGTTTTAGTAAATGTCATATTCTGTCTTGCACGGTCTTTGTATATTCTGTCTTGCACGGTCTTTGTACATTCTGTCGCATCGTTTGGCTCGTAAGGCGTAGCGTTGTATTTAAAGCCAATTTACTTAATTTGTATCCATATTTAAAAAATGGGGCTGCACCATAGATGAGGCCACTAGTTGGCTGTCTGTAGTGTATCACGGTAGGAATTTCAGATATGTTTGTGGCACAGATTAGTTGAGACGATCGCAAGGAAATCGTGTTGATCTTTGTCAGGACAGCTGCCATTTGGAGGAGCCACTGCTAACTGTACACAGCAAAGTCGTCCTAGCTTCGTAGAAAAGGACCCACCAGTTACCACTATTTGCAACTCTGTCGGATGTTACCATCCTGGGCCAAGATAGACCTGAGAATGGTTGGGGACCAAGGGGTAGCTCCACATCTCCCCAGAACGTCAGCCATCCTGAAGGTGAAGCTTCCTGCCAAATGCAGTTTTGCGTCACGCTCAGGACAATTGATGGTTCATGTAAGGTGCAAAGTCACTGGCTTTGCTGTGCAACGACTTGCCCGAGGACTCGAGGGATTTTTTGTACCCTGGGGACACTGGAGTCAATCAAATCCCTCCGCAGCAAGGGAATTGGATGGCGATTCAAGGATTCTTGCTCCCTTGGGACCTTTGATGCCGAGCTGTATAAGGCTTGCTATTAAAATATATCTATAGACTCAAACGCATTCGCTCGCTGAAGATTCGCTCGCATGCGATAATTTCATTGCACTGATAGACGGCTAGGCCAAGAGAGAAAGGGCCAACGTCCAGTAAGTGTACTGCCATTCACTTATTTATGCATGAACTTTATATGTATATACATTTATCAATTTAATCTGTTTTGCGTCTTAGCTATTTTCTTCATGCTATCATGTTGGAGGCGGCGCTTTTGTGCGAACATGTGTGTTCTTGTCAAGCTGATTTCTGCTTTGCTGATTTGAAGTATTGGTGTTTTAGCAAACCATGGTTTCCATTGAAATAAATTGTGTCTGCACGTCACAGCATACTCGTCGTAGCAGAAACCAGAGACATGGCTCTCAGTTTTTTTCTAGGGAAGTGAATTTTATGAGGTAGTTTCCCGTTGCCTTCCTCACTAATGGCGTTTTTATCGTGAAGCGTGTAGAATTCAAACTCACAACCCCTGTGTTTTAAGTCTGCATGCTTAACCACGGCACCAAATGTGGTGTCTGCAAGATGCTACATGGACTGAGAGCTGTTGCCAGTATTCACATGAATGCCACACTGATTAAATTTTTCTGACCATTTCAACTCAACCTTTGCCTTCATGTCTTTAAGAACTTCTTGTGATGTTTCCTATAGTCCTACTTTTGTTTTCATTCAGAAACGTGACAAGGATAAAGAAGAGTTGCAGAAAAAGAATAGTTTCATTCAGGAAATGAGATTGAAAACCATTGAGCGACTGAAAGAATTCAAGAAGGTTTGTGCCATTGAATTCCATCTTATTTTCCATTTACTTCAGGTCATATTGGTTTCAACAAACTGTTCTTCTTCTATTCTGTTTATTTGAGTAAAAACTACCAGCTATAAAATTAGCTGGAAGGAATGATGGCCTTTGAGACTACAGAACCTACACTAAGAAGCTCAGTTTTTGAAATAAGGCTTTGTAGTTTCTTATAGAGTAACAAAGGAAAACAATCTTGGCTGCACAGTTTCTTATGTGTTCACTAAGAAACTATTACAATACCGGATGTAACATAACATTTATGGGCAGAGCTCTCGATCCCAGTGACAGCACCATTCTCTGTCCTTGTCTCAAATGCCCATGTTATTAGCTATTTTCCTCCTTCCCTAATGGTGGGGTTTGTGCATTTATTCGCTCTGATGTGCAGACCTTACACCTTAAACAATTCTATCTTTCTAATCCTGGCTTTCAACTCTTCTGGTTGAAAGTTTCACTTCCTCATACCACAAAGTACATTTGCACTCTATACCGTTCTCCTAACTGAAACAATCATGGAATTCTTTTTGACCACCTTTCCAAATCAATTCAAACCATCACTCTACAGTCTCCACGCTCTGAAATCATTGTTCTTGATGATTTCAATGTCCACAACTCCGACTGGCTCACCTATTCCTCTAATGTCACCAACCCTGCTGGTCAGGAAGCTGAGGCCTTTGCCATTGTCAATGACTTGACACATGTAATTTCAGAGCTGACACGCGTTCCTGACCGTGCAGGAGACATAGCAAATACTCTCGATCTTTTCCTCACATCAAACCCTAGCATTTACTTTCCTCCTACCGTGAGCTCTCCTCTTGGTAACTCTGATCACTGTCTCATAATAACCTTACGGCATGACATCCTCCCTCACCTGGATAGACCCTTTGCTCCGCAAAGAGTCTTCCACTACAGCGAGGCTGACTGGGACTCCCTTGGAATGTTTACTCTTCTTACCCTTGATCTTCAGGCTTTTCAAATGATCCTTCCTCTTTTACTTCATTCATCACAAATGCAATAGTTATTGGCATGAATCGTTTTATTCCCTCTTCTTACAAGCCTGGTAAAAAAAGTTAGCTTAAGTAGTTCAATATACAGTGCGCCAAAACTGTGAATAACAGAAACCACTTCTTCAAGGAATGGAAGCGACTTCAAACCTAACATTCAAGAACTTCTTTCATCCACTCACCCAAAATTTGCTCCAAAACCATAAAAAATGCCAGATAAACTTTCGTCCAATGCATCAATAACAAAATCACCTCCTGCCAGGCTGGCTCTTGCTCCTTTTGGTTTATGGCCAAAGTTGTCTCCCAAAATTTTTGCCAATAATCTTTCCCTCCACTAAAAAGAAGCTCTGATTCTTCTTCCATCATTCCCTCATCCAAGGCCAATCTTTCTGCGTTAGTCTTTGCCTCCAATTTCAAACTGAACGACCAAGGGTTCCAACCACATCACTTCCCCCCTTCAAAATTCACTGTGTCACCCATTAGGTTCTCCACACGAAAAGTCCGCCAGACCTTTCTCCAGCTCGACACCTCCAAATCTAAAGGCCCTGATGGTATTCCAGCAATAGTTATCCAAACCTGTTCTCCTGAACTTGCCCCTATTCTAAGTAAACCATTTCGGCTTTACTACATTCTTGGTACATTTTATACCTCCTAGAAACTAGCCCGTGTCTTTCCAATCCCCAAGTAGGCGACAAGTCTAATCCGCTCAACTATTGTCCCGTAGCAATCATTTCACTCATATCTAGAACAATGGAGACCATCATTACTAAACGACTTCCTACCTTTCTTGAAACAAACAATCTTCTCTCTGATCACCAGTATGGATTTCGAAAAGCCAGGTCTACTGGCGATCTTCTTGCTTGTGCTGTCCATGTCTGGTCCTCTGCGCTAGAATCCTATGGTGAGAGCAGAGAAATATCTCTTGACATCTCCAAGGCCTTTGATTGCGTTTAGCACAAGGGTTTTTTTGCTAAGCTACCGATGTTTGGTCTCCATCACACTCTCATTAAATGGATTGATAGTTTCCTCTCTGATAGGTTGATTGCCGTCAGAGTGGATGGCTTCCTCTCTAATCTGCACTCTATCAATGCTGGTGGACCCCAGGGCTCTGTCATCTCCGATGTAATCTTCATTAGAATGTATCATCAGCATATCTCAAGTTGTTGATGTTCAGACCTCCAACAAGTATTCCTTGTAAAGGTGCTATTTTCTCTTAGAATGATCTCGCTGTAGAAGTTAAAAAGATCCAAGCTAAAACTACATCCTTGCCAGACATCTCTTTTAATGTTAGAGCTCAATTCTCTATCTATCCACATCCACACGGTCTGTTCCCAATAAAGATTTTGCAGAACCCTTAAATCCTTTCCAGCCAGATTTAGACCTTCTTGTGAGCTGAAAAGTTCTTTATGCTGTATTTTATCGAAAGCTTTTGTGTAGTCGATAAAGCAGACATAGATCTTTCTGCATCTCAATGGCTCTTTCTGATATCATTCTCAGTATAAAAATTGCATTCCTTGTTCCAGCATCTTGAACAAACCCAAACTGTTATTTTCCTATCTCAGGTCTGATCTTGCTTTTTGCTATCAACATCATAATACGTATGAAAAGATAACAATAACAAAACACACATGTTTGCACTTCCGCCTACTTTTCCTAGTCCCTTCATATTCAATACGAGGCTACTAACATGAAATCTGATAAGTTAACAACATAGAAAAATTTTTACTATATGATTAAATAGGCTAACGGTTCTATGCAATTCAAGTTCTATTGCTACAGGTTTCTTTGGAAGGGCTATGAAGATTGACTTGCTGAGGTCTTCTGGGATACCCCTACTGTCATACACCTCATTTAACATTTCAGCGAGCTTCTGTATGCCAAAGTCTTCCAGTGCAACAGTCATCTCCATTACAACTTCATCAGGTCCCGCAGCCTTGTTCTTTTTCATTTTTCTTAGTAATGTTCTCACTTCTGAAACTAATATCTCTGGTCCATCAATTGGTTTCTTTGTTTCTGGTTTGTTGCCTCTGTCATCTCCAAATAGATCAGTTATGTATTCAGTCCATCATCTTTCCAGTATCTTGTCTTTTTCCATAATGAGTTCACCATCTTTTGATTTTATACATCCAGCAGAAGAACAACCTTTGAAACCAGTTATTTCCAGTTGTTTCCTTGATCTTTCTTTGCATTGCTCTTGGTTCTACATTTTTGGTCCTTTCAATTTCTGCACATTGTTCATTAAGCCAGACCTCTTTCGCTTCTCTGCATTTCTTCTTTAATTCTCTGTCTACTTGATTGTATTCCTCACTTCTGCGGTTGGAAGTCTGTTGACTGAAACGCATTCTGTCCAAGATCTTATTCGTCATCCACTTGTTCTTTTCTCTTTTCTGGCATTTAGGCTCTGCATCTTTTACTGTTGACACTGTTGCTTCTTTGAATATTTGTAACTTTGTCATACTTTACTTTTCCAGTACTTCCAAACAATTTCTGACATTTATAGCAAATTTGTCTTGAATGGTTTGGTTATTCAGCAGAGTACCATATTCTAGCCTCTGTGTTGACTTCCTTTTCTTGATTGTTTTCAACTTAACCTTCAACTTGCATATGACTGGGTTTTGATCACTACCACAGTCTGCTCCTGGATATGCCTTTGATTGCTGGATTGCACTTTTGTATCGGTTTTTATTGGCAATATAGTCAATCTGGTTCTTAACATTGTGTCCAGGACTGCGCCATGTCCATAATCTGCGTGGGTGTTGCTTGAACCATGTGTTGGTAATGACAGAATAATTTGCTTTACACAATTGTACCCATCTCTATCTTCTATCCTTCTGTGTACCTAAACCATGCTTTCCAATTGTGTCTCTTTTCCAACCTTTGCATTTAAGTCTCTCATTATTATTGTGATGTCGGTAGACTTACACTGCTTCTTAGACTTTCCAATGGCTCATAGAACTTGTCAATTTCCTCCTCGCCGCTCATGGTTGTTGGTGTGTATACCTGAATGATGACAATGTCTGTAGGTTTTCCCTTCAATCTTACTAGAGTGAATCTATCTGAGAAATGACACCATCCCAACAAGCTCATTGTGCTGGCTTCATCTAGTATGACGGGAACGACTCATTCGTGTTTCTCACCACCTGCATGTAACACTCTATGGTCATCATTACTGTATTCATTATTGCCTGTCCATCTTGTCTCACACATATGCCCAGAATATTCACCTCCAATTTAACAATTTCTTGCTTTACATTTTCCAGTTTCCTGCTTTCATATAGCGTTCGTATAATCCATGAGCATACCCTTATTTGTTGCTTATTGTGTTGCAAGCAGTGACCTGATGATGGTCCATATTCACCTGCTGCACATGGATGACTGTTCCAGGCGAGGAATTCAAGCTATTAGCAAGGATTCCATTCATACCTCTATCTGCATATCTTAAAGGATTTATCTCCTTTATTTTCTTGGCATTTTAGGGGGGTGGTTTGCCATTGCTTTCTGCCCGGTGTTTTCACTGAGAAACTCTCTCTTGCACTTTCTCAAACCAATGACTCTGCTACAAGGCAGCAGGAGCCCTGTCAGGTGCTACTATCCTGGGCCAGGACGGACCTGGGAGCAAGGATGATTTGTGGGTGTCTCCACACTCCCAAGAACTTGAATCCTCCTGGATAAAGCCTCATCTCTGGATGTAGTTTAACCTCTTACCCAGGAATGTCTAACTATATTATACAAGTCCCAAATCCGTCCGTCTTTAGAGTACTGCTCCCATGTCTGGAGTGGTGCTCCAAAATCTGCTCTCTTTCTGTCTTCTTAATAAAGTCCAGTCCAAAGCTATTCGTCTAATCAGCAATCCTAACCTCACCAAATCTCCCCAACCTCTTTCCCATCATCTTTTAGTTGGAGATGTTTCCATCTTTTATAGATACTTTCACGGGCATTGTTCTCAGGAGATCAGGCATATTATTCCAGTTCCATTGAGGCGTGTCAGGACCACCAGAAGCTCAACTCATTCACACCCTTTCCAAGTTTCACTACCTAATCCACGAACTCTATCCCACAAATCATCATTCATCCCTGGAAAATGCAATTTGTGGAACCTCTTGCCTTCTTGCTTTCCGGAATCATACAACCTACCATCTTTCATCTAGATCTAAGATCAATAAACTTGATCTAATTTCTCTCTCCTCTTAGCCTTTGGCTTTCTTTTCTTCCTTTTTGGGGCTTTGTATAGGCCACCATGGCCTTTCCCTGACATCTCCTCCTTTAGGTGCCACATCCCTTCAGGACGTCGGCGATCATGGTTCTGAACAACTTCCTGTCTTACGTTGCATTCAGAAGGTATTGCTTTTTCATTTCGCCTGCCCTTCCTGGTATTCCCTTAGCCATCCATTTGCTCAAGCTCTCCAGGTATGTCAGTCTTGTCTCCTTTGCTACGTGTCCCATCAGGTCTTCCTGTGATTGCGAGATTCTCTAATCCTTCTTTCCTCATTACATGTCCCAAGGATTGAAGTTGTATTGTCCTGAGTGTATTTATTAACTTCCTGGTTGTTCCTGCCCTTCTCAGCACTTCTTCATTTGTTACATAGTCTGTCCAGGATATTCGTACCATCTGTCTGTAAAACCTTGGTTCAGGTGCCTGTTTCATTGGTGATGAAATGCTGCCATATAATAGGATGGATAGTGCATAGCAGTCAAGTACTCTTATTTTTGTGTTCATTGTCGGTTTTCGAATTTTCAGAACCTTCTCTAGCTTCTGAAATTCATCTTTTGCCCGTCCTATGCGCCACCAAATTTCTAAATCACATCTGTCATCATTTATGTAATCATGCTTCCTAAATAGTTTGATTTCCTCCATTTCTTAATTTTTCGATTTGCAACTCACACCTGGGGCTTTCTCTTTTGCTCACAACCAAACATTGTCTTTTTTGTGTTGACCGTATTCTTGCTTTCTTTGACTACCTGATCCAAAAGTTGTTGTAGCTTTTCTTCTGAATCTGCTACTTATGCTATGTCATCTGCGTTGTTAAAATTTTCACCTCCAACAATAAATCTGCGCAAACTGAACCAATATTTTGACACTGATTTGTTTCATATAACTGAGTACAAGTGACTTAACACACTAGACTGCAGTTTCTTATAAGCCAGTTTCTCAGTTTCTCTTGGGTTTTTAATGCAATTATTAGAATTCAATTGATTGTTGCAGAGGTATCCTGATCCCTTTATCAAACGGCCGCCCCGGTATTTGCCGCCAGTTCGACGGACTAGAAGTGGAAGATTATCGCCTGTTCCTACTCTGCCCAAAAGAGCAAATAATCACATCAAGCAATTGAGCTCTGCATCAAATACTACTTCCAATGATGGGGATACAAAATGCAAGACTAAAGCAAAAAAGGCAGAAAAAAAGTTGCCAAGTGGAATTTCAACTGAGAAAAAGACAGTTGGAACAGGCAGCGAGTCGGGGAAGTCTGCTTCATTGATTGATTCGTCAATTGATTCTGCACCACTACTCCCTCCAGCAGAATCAATTGCCTCTCCATTACCTGCACCACCGCCACCTCCTCCACCACCCCCTCCACCAGCACCACCACTTTTACCACCACCACTACCTTCTTCACAACAAGAACCAAAGTTAGTTTCAAGAGCAAATAATGTAGAGTCAAGTAGTCCTAAAAATGGAGAGAAAAGCAAAACTGAAGAAAACACTTATAATGCTAAACAGAAGGGGACCAGTGATACTATAGAGTTGAATCAAATCATACTTGCAAGGCAGAATCTGCGTAAGCAAACTGGGAAAACTCAAGCTGAAAAGTCCCCAACTGATATCAATGATGATATGATGGCACTGATTAGGAGTGGCGTTAAGCTCAAGAAAGTTGATAGAGACAAGTACCAGAAGGAGAAAGGCTTGTCAGATATTGCTGCAAGTATGCTGAGAAATACACTAGATAAAATGAACAAGCACATGCGAGAATCATCTGATGAGGATAGTAGTGATGGTGAATTCATTTAACAATATGGAAAGAAAATTACCTTGAACAGGTTTGCAAATAGCATTATCTCATTACAATTTACATTCTTGTGTACAATAAATACTTCTAAATATCTTAGAGCATCCATTACATTACACCTTAAGCTAATAATCAGCTTATTTAATAAGCTAAGTCAATTTTAATCAAGCCCTCTTACTTTCTGATAGTACCAGAATATATGCAGTCGGGCAGTTTTTACAGTTCATGGAAGGATCATAAAATGCAACTTTATTTTTTGAAGTATTCCAACTTTGTTTTAGCAGTTTGGGAAGAATGCTCTTGTCTGAAATCGAAAACTTGCATTGCTTTATCAAGTGATTGCTTTGAATTTTGGTATTTTGGTATTTTGGTTTTTTGGTTGTTAATGTCCCAAGAAATATATTTGCGCTCATAAACAGATATATCTGGTGCCACACATTGGCAGTATTGAGACAAAGACCTAGGTTAAAAGAATTAATCCAATTTGGTATGATTTACCACAAGTTTTATTTACACCCTTCCTTTGATACCATCATCGTGAAGATCAGCACCTGTCATACCAGGGTTGCTAGTCATTTCATTATTGCCTTGTTTGATGATGTTGATGAGTTTCTCCAACAGCATCTTCAATTGTGCAATATCTTGTAGAGAGTAAGCATCTATGATGAAACTTCTTGAAACGCACAAATCTGGTATGTCCAACTTATCTGACAACTAGATAGGATAATAAGAATTGAAAGTAGATAAACAAGTCAGGAACAAAATTTTTGACAAATCTCTCTCTCTTAGAGTGCCTGCCTCTCTTAGAGTCTCTATTTCTTCTATTTCTCTCTCTCTCTCAGGGTCTCTCTCTCTCAGGGTCTCTCTCAGGGTCTCTCTCTCTCAGGGTCTCTCTCTCTCAGGGTCT